>CM076574.1:347524943-348124943 GCA_034641835.2 Pinus albicaulis | reverse complement strand
TCATCTCACAGGGATTAAAAATCACACAGGAGTTGGAAAATCACCCCAGGTGATCAATCCGTGATATGGAACCATTTTTCTTGAACCATAACCGCACCCTTGAAACTGCATCCATGCTATTAGAAGCATATAATTGCACTCACATGCTTGCTTTCATGTGGTTATGACCTAAAATTTCCAGTTTTATGAATGTGGTTCTGAGATCTAAGCCACTTTTTCAGGCTAGCCTCCAGACCACTACCCAAAACTGCTTGTAACTTTCCAGAAGAATAATTAACATGAAAACACTACCAAATATTCAAACTTTAAGCAATAACTTAACCTAGACATGCCTAATCCATGATAGACATTTCGTCAAACATATGGTAAACATATAAGCTACAGGTCATGAATGCATATCTGATCATAAACTGATAGTATTCATATGAGAATCACCAAGAAGGCTCTAATCCATCTCTAGATAGTTGCAATAACACTTTTTATCCCATGCATTCATCAACATTCATAAACTTACCAAAACATGACAAAATCCATATATAACATACATCATATAACCAACAAATAAACAACATAGGAACCATGGAAAAAAAAAAAATCATCATAATAACAAGTACATGTGATCATTAATCACATTAAGAAAATAACTCATATTAACATGTGAAAATGCCAACTGATTTAGGGACTTCCACATACCACCCGACCATAGATTGGGTTGAACCAAATATCTCTTTCATCCAATCACCCCCGCACCATATTCCAAGCATGAATGTGGGATATAATGGGTTAAACCAAAACAAAACCAAACTAGGGCTTCTATAGGCCAAACCAGCTCAACCCTCAACCATAGTGATCTCACCTATACGGTCCCTAAATCATTAACATAAACCAGATTGGCCTCTACCCAAGATTTCTAGGGATTTAAGAACTAGTAACTTAACCCACAACATTCTAGGGCTCCACATAGTTTGTTCCAACCACATATCCAGTAACTAGTAACTCAACCCACCAAGGGCTCTAGCACGTATGTCCCAACCGATGGATCCAGGAACTAGTAACTCAACTCAAAATGTTCCAGGGCTTCCAGATCATTTTTTCCAACCCACAACCATATGGATGCTGAGCACTAATAAAAAAACCAACTGGGAAACCAAAACACCATGGCTATCTAGGAAATGACAAGGCAAGGTTGAAACCACTGTTAATCTAGGAAAATATCCATGCTAATTATAACACAAAACCAGGGAACCACATGCATATACCATGCATCCAAAAATACACATGCTAAATATCACATGCACACCATTACCTGCAATCCACAACTAGTTTCTTTCCTTACTTGCAGTTGTCCAAGCTTCATCTTGTGCACTCTTACTTTCCTTGTTGGATTATCCAGCTTCTTGCTCTACATCCTTTGTTGATCGTGATCAAAAGATGAGAAAACATTATGAACTGTTTCTTAGGTGAATTTTTATCATTTATGTCTATTCTCTTCCTTTCCTTTTCCCCTTTTCTTTCATTTTCTTTCATTTTCTCTATAATTTCCCTTGCATGCATATTTGTGCCTCTTCACCTTCATTTTCTCCTATTTTTCTTTATTTTCATAATTAAATGACAATTATTGCCTCTTTCCTTTTCCAATTCATTTGTAAATTTCCATAGCCATAAATAAACTACAAATGATTCCCACTATGATGCTTTCCCTCCATTCATCTTGGACTATGTATGTAGAAATTTGAATAACTGATATATTATTCACCGAGATTATCCCGATCACACACTATTTTAGCTTCATGCATAATACATAATCTCTTCTACCATTGATCATCACATGTGGAAATAAAATCAATTGCATGCATACATTAAAACCACAAACAATCACACATATGAACACAGTATGTAATGGGAAAGCTTGAAGCTGAAAACCCCAACTATCTGTATATTATATGTCATGGATATCATGTAACAATAATAGTACAAAGCTCCTCACAAGCTCTCATGCACACCCTCAATTGCTACACACTATCAAGCTAGATCTAGCAAAACACATGCTCCAATCTTTTGCCACTTGATAGCTAGCCTCTATTGTGTTTTCAATGATATGGGATGGCTTCATTAAATAGATAAACGACCTGGCTTGTACTGCACAATCCTCATGGGCTTCTCCACCTATCTGTGTGTTGCAAATAGCAACAATATAGTCACAACTAATAGTTAACCTGCTCTTTCACCTATTTCTGCACAATTCTCCACTGAAACTGTCCATGCACTGAAGTTAACTGATGCATTCTTTAGTTGATTAATGAGTTTATAATTAGTGAATTAATTAATAATTAATTCACACCACTCTCACTAATTGTATCAATTATTTAAACTGAATACAAATATCTCAACTATGTTTAGATTAGTTAAACTGAATACAACTCCACTAACTTCCTCAATCAACTCCACCAAACTCTGTCACATGAGTTCTAACTGAAGTATCCATGCAATAGCTCCACATAACCCTCGGGAATAGCGTAATTCCTTCTGTCAGCTCCTGTGCCACATCTGTGCACTTAACTGAAGTGCTCCAAGAGAATAAGATAATGTTTAGAGTCTAAATATTATTAAGAGCTAATAATATTCGACATATCTATTTTTAGACTAGCAATATAAAAATAGATTCCGCCCAATATGTCTAAAAATAGAAGTCCATCTATTTTTTCCGACTTGACCAACCATCCACAAATAGCATCCTGCAACTCATAGAACATGATCCATATGTCTAAAAATAGACATAGTATAAAAATAGACTTTGCGCCAAAAATAGCCTACGGGCCCACTTAGTGAAGGCGACTCCTTTCCACTAAGCTCATCATCTTGTTGCAATCTCAACACTCCCTCTCAACAAGATATGGATTATCTGCAACCCCTATCCTACCCCCGTGGTATTCGAATTTTCTCCTGGTGAGTGCCTTCGTCAAGATATCAGCATCCTGATCCTCCGTAGGAATGTATGAAAGTAACATGATTCTCCGCTACACACAATCTCTGATATGATGATACCGGATGTCAATGTGTTTAGATCTATCATGAAATACTAGATTAACCGAGAGTTTGATGCAACTCTAATTATCACAATAAATCACAGTAGGCTCTAAGTGTGAACCGAACAACCCGACCAGGATCTTCCTCATCCATATAGCCTCGCATGCAACCAAACTCACTGCCATATACTTGGCCTCTGCTGAACTGAGTGCCACGGATCTCTGCTTCCTGCTGTACCAAGAAACTGTTGTCAACCCGATACTGAAAATCCCTCCAGATGTGCTCTTTCTGTCCGTTGGGCTCCCTGCCCAATCTGCATCCGTGAAGCCACATAGCCTCACCTCATCCGACTGTCTGTACCATAATCCATATCCCAATGTGCCTCTGAGATATCTCAATACATGCTTCCCCGCCTTCCAAAAGAGCTTGGTAGGCTTAACCATAGCTTGTGAAAATTGGTTAACTGCATAGCATATGTCGGGTCGTGTATTGACCAGATACATAAGCGACCCCACCAACTGTCGATAAACAGTGGCATCCACTACCTCCGCTGAAGTAGCATCCTCCTTCCTCCAACCACCAGGAAGAGGAGTATCAAAAGGCTTGCAGCCATGCATGTTGAACTTCTCCAGTATCTCCCGGGCATACTTACCCTGAGAAACAAACAGTCCATCACTGCGCTACCAAATTTCCAATCCCAGAAAATAATGAAGGAGGCCCAAGTCCTTCATCTCAAACTCTTTTGCAAGATCCTCCTTGCATGAGAGTATCAACAGCTCATCACTTGTCAAAATCAAATCATCTACATAAAGTACAATGATTAGCAACTTACCCTCCACCACAATCTGGTATAGGTTCGGATCCGCCTCACTCTTGGAGAATCCAAGTCTGGTGAAATAACTGTCTATCTGTGTGTACCAAGCACGAGGTGCTTGTTTCAACCCATATAGCGCTCTCTTGAGCCTGCACACATGCGACTCGCTGCTGAAGATCTCAAAACCTTCGGGCTACTCTATGTACACCTCCTCCTCAATGACTCCATTGAGGAACGCAGTCTTCACATCCATCTGATGAATGTGCCACCCCATCTGCGCTGAGAGAGCAAGAATCATCCATATGGAAGAATACCTTGCGACAGGTGCAAAGGTCTCCTCATAATCGATCCCCTCAATCTGTGAAAAGCCTCGGGCAACAAATCTTGCCTTATACTTCTCCACACTCCCGTCAGCTGCCTGCTTCACTTTGTAGATCCATCTCGAACCCACCACTGATTTCCCTTCCGGCCTTGGGACAATCTCCCATGCACTGTTTCTGACAATCGAATCATACTCTTCCACCATGGCATCTACCCATGCGGGATCCTCCACAGCTTCCTCGAAAGAGGATGGCTCTGTCACGATACACTTGCTCATAAGATCCATGTATCCAGTATACCGGTCAGGTGACTGTCTCTGTCTGCGCTGTGATGTAGGTGCTCCTACAACCTTCTCTGCATCTTGAGCCAGTCGCTCAGCTTCTGTAGTGCGCTTCCGCCCTCTGATGGTTGGCGCTGCCTGAGTGGTCTCTTCCACTCCATGAACCTCATCTTATGGCTGATCCACATCCTGAGACTCATCCTTAGGAAATAATAGCTCCTCATCTGCATGCAAGTGTGGCTCCCTCTCAAGCGAACACTTCATGGCTTTCTCCTCCTGAAATTTGATATCCCGTCGCACAACAGTCTTGCGACTGTCTAGCAAATACACACGATAGTTGTGGGGCGTATCAGTGTACCCCACAAATATCCCAACCTCTGCGGTCGGCTCCAGCTTCTTCGTGGCATCCTTCGTCACATGAATGTAAACAGGGTAACCAAAAATCCTCAAATGGGAAATATCGGGCTTCTTACTAGAAAACGCCTCCTCGGGTGTACTCATGCCAAGTATCCTGTGAGGACAACGGTTCTGCACATATACTGCAGTATTGCATGCCTCAGCCCACAAGTGTATGGGAAGGCCCTGATCATGCAACATCGCCCGTGCAACACCCACGATTGTTCTGTTATTTCGCTCAGCAACCCCGTTCTACTGTGGGTTATGAGGTGCTATGAGCTCTCTTCGAATTCCTTATGTGCTGCAAAAGTCCTTGAATTCGCCAGAGATGAATTCACCACCATTGTCACTCCTAAGAGCCTTCACCTGCTGCAGTATCTTCAAAGCTCCATGGTGAAGGTGGCCCAATCTCTGGTGCCACAACTCGCCATCATCCCGACTCACCACTCCTTCTGCCTTGCCTGCTATTGCTGTGTAACCATCTACCTGCAATTGATAAAGGTTCTTAACTCAAACCCCTATCCTCCGGGTCTCACCAGTTGCCTTTCTGCGTAGGAAAGCCTTTCCCTCGCTAAAGACAACATCATATCCCTTGTCTTATAACATCGCCACAGAGATAAGATTCTTATTCAATCCTGGAACATGCATCACTTCCTTCAATACGAAGGGTTTACCAGACTCCCTCTTAAAGGAAATGGTATTGATACCGGTTGCACTGTATCTACCATCATCGCCCATCTCGATGTGCACTCCAAGATCTTTCTCATCCAGATCAGTAAACAAATATCGATCTCCTGTCATGTGAAAAGACGCACCACTGTCAAGAAACCACACTAATCCCGTCATACTTGAGACCAAGCATGCGATCAGTGAAAATCCAGCTCAAACTGCGAGGCTAAGGCCTCTCCAGCTGCAGTCCCAACAACCTGCTTATTTTTCTTCTTCTGTGGACAATTAGTGGCGTAATGTACGTGTTGGTGACAGTGAAAGCACTTCACCTTGGACATGTCATGCTTCTTGCCTTTCGCACCTGATTGAGAAGCTTTCTTGCTATTCCCCTTCTTTGCTTTGGCAGCCAAAGCGCAATTCTCTTCATTAGAGTCTTTTTATGAAGATCCATCCCTGGTACTCTGCCTTATCTCCTCTTGCACAAGATCCGACCAAAGTCACTCCCATCCTGGCAATTTCTCCCGACCATTGACAGAGTCCTGATAGGAATGCCAACTCTTCGGAAGCCCAAGGAGAGCCAAGCTCACCAAGTCCTCATCATCAAAAGTCACCCCCACACTTCCCAGCTCATCCTTGCATTGGATGAACTTCGTGAGGTACTTGGGCATACTTTCGCCTTTCTCCATTTTTATGTTCCTGAGTTTATCCTTGAGCGCCAACTTCCTTTGGTCGCTCTTGCTTTGGAATAAATCTGTCAAAGCTTTCCACATCAAGAATGGAGAAGCCTTACCATGAAGGATGGACACTATGTGATCATTCACGCCCTCCAATAGAATCCTTCGACACTTTGCTTTCTTCTTTTGCCATGCGTCAAGTACGACAACATCACTAGAAGTAGGCTTTGGAATTTCTGCATCTATGAACTCCTTCAACCCATTTTCATCCAGCACCGCCTCCATCCTGTCATTCCATGAAATATACTTCGAGCTGCCCTCAAGGGCATACTCCAATCTCAATCCGTTGAAAGACATCTCAACTTCGACACCAAGAAAAAACTGCTGCAAATTCGAATTCCACCAGCACAAAACTCAATTGCTTCAATGTTTTGTAATTGATCCAATGATCAATAGAGCTGTAGAGATTTTAATAACTGATATATTATTCACCAATGTTCTCCTGATCACACACTATTTTAGCTTCATGCATAATACATAATCTCTTCTACCATTGATCATCACATGCGGAAATAAAATCAATTGCATGCATACATTAAAACCACAAACAATCACACATATGAACACAGTATTTAATGGGAAAGCTTAAAGCTGAAAAACCCAACTATCTGTATATTATATGTCATGGAGATCATGTAACAATCATAGTACAAAATCTCCTCACAAGCTCTCATGCACACCCTCAATTGCTACACACTATCAAGCTAGATCTAGCAAAACACATGCTCCAATCTTTTGCCACTTGATAGTCAGCCTCTATTGCGTAATTAATGCTATGGGATGGCTTCATTAAATAGATAAACCACCTGGCTTGAACTGCGCAATCCTCATGGGCTACTCCACCTATCTGTGTGTTGCAAATAACAACAGTATAGTCACAACTGATAGTTAACCTGCTCTTTCACCTATCTCTGCACTGGTCTCCACTGAAACTGTCCATGCACTGAAGTTAACTGATGCATTCTTTAGTTTATTAATGAGTTTATAATTAGTGAATTAATTAATAATTAATTCACACCATTCTCACTAATTGTATCAATTAGTTAAACTGAATACAAATAGCTCAACTATGTTTAGATTAGTTAAACTGAATACAACTCCACTAACTTCCTCAATCAACTCCACCAAACTCTGTCACATGAGTTCTAACTGAAGTATCCATGCAATAGCTCCACATACCCCTCAGGAATAGCGTAATTCCTTCTGTCAGCTCCTGTGCCACATCTGTGCACTTAACTGAAGTGCTCCAAGAGAATAAGATAATGTTTATAGTCCAAATATTATTAAGAGCTAATAATATTCGACATATCTATTTTTAGACTGGCAATCCAATAATAGATTCCGCCCAATATGTATAAAAATAGAAGTCCATCTATTTTTTCCGACTTGACCAACCATCCACAAATAGCATCCTGCAACTCATAGAACATGATCCATATGTCTAAAAATAGACATGGTCTAAAAATAGACTTTGCGCCAAAAATAGCCTGCGGGCCCACTTAGTGAAGGCGACTCCTTTCCACTAAGCTCATCATCTTGTTGCAATCTCAACAGTGTATCCCATGACCTTGGTCTTATTTTATTTACATCAAAAATCAACCAAGGGCTCTTCCAGGCAACATGTCCTCGTGAAAATTTTATGGTTATGACATCGAACACGTAGACCATCAATATGACTAGCCATACCATGGATGAAATAAATTTGGAAATGAGTTATTTACCATTTCACCTATTTGTCAGTTGATATCCCACTTGTGCAGTCATAATGAGGGAAAGGAATTTACCCATGGCTCTAAGCACATATTTTAATTTTGAGGTTACGTATGAGGGAATTACCAAGTAGGGATAACTGAGTTTTGAGCCTGAAGGGATTGGGAAGGTATATGCATGGCACTATATTCAACTATGTATGCTTGTGAGTTTGAATGCCAAAAATCCAATTTCTAATCTGGGTACTCGACAATTCAAGGAAGCTACTTCACTCTGTGGTCTGCGGAAATTCAATGAACCTATTAATATTAGTTTTTTATGTAGAATATTCATTAGTTAGTTTTAACTATTCTATTGCAGGTTTTTCTGCTCCTCAATAGCTCTGGTGCTTGGGATCTCTTCTTTTAATCCCCCCCCACACATTCTTGGCCACATATTCTAGGTGTTACCACCTTACTTTTATCTGGCATCATCTCCGTTCTCGAGCCCCTTGCTCTCTCATGTACTTTGGCTCCCTTATACCTTCTTAGCACTTCCCCTCTTTCTTTTTTCTTCCTACTCCAACTCATTTCATGCTCCTCGCTCGATGTAGACTCTTGCATTGGATTATTATAGTTTATTTATTATCTCGGCTCACCTTTTACCTTCCCCCTTTGTGCTTATGAAACCAAAAAATATTATTGGTTATTCTTTTTGTTGTGGTGAATCTCATCATGGTGCTTGGCTCATGTGGCGCTCTTCCCAGCTCCTTTGTTGCTTGCGTCTATTATGTTTATTTTTTGAGACTTACCTATCCTTTTACTTTGACTCCATGTCTCATCAATGAGTGTTGGTTTGTAAGGGTTCCACCTATTACCAAGAGCAGGCCCATATTGGTGGTACACGCATACACCATCGTCTGGAGGAAGATACCTCTCACTCTCATGACCTCATGATGGGACCCATTTAAGAAGAGCTCACTTGTGCTGAGGGAGAAGCCTCTAGACATAGAATTAATCTCTTAGATACAGAGGTTCTTACTGAGTTGGAATATTGGATTCCATACGTAGTGCATATGGGAGGCTATTTTAATTAGTATATGCATAAATTTGATCTCTACTGGCATATGAAATTTCTATTGGGGTATGAATATCTTGGACCTTCATGAGCATCGCATAGATATTATCCATTCCCTTGAACATATACATCAACATATGAAGGACTTGGATTAAATGATGGAGCGTATTGAATATAATTTCGGCATGACCCCCTTGGCAAGAAGAAGGTCCCGAGATAACAAAGAGCCCATCCAAGTTGCTATCAAAGACACAGACCCTTCTACTTCATTTTTATCATGTCTATGCTTTACATTTATTTATTGTTGGTTTTCTACATTTCCACTTAGGCCAGACTCTCAATGTTAGTAAGTTAAACTTTGTACCTACCAATACCTCCCATTACTTAGTTACCTATTATAGGGAGTAAAGTTTTGGATTTGGTCTAGTCTTCCCAATGAGATATTGACTTGACTTTTCAATTTATCATGTAATTTCTAGTTTTGAAGGCAATAAATTTTACCCTAAAAAAAAGATATAACATTTTATTTATTAAATCGAAAAGAAAAAAAATGCAGAACTACCTTAAATACCTACCATCCATCTACTATTATTCATAATTAAATTAAAATTTTGAAAGCCCTATTCTAAAATAGACATATCCTAGTCATCCAATGATTGATTTGATTCTTTCGCTTATATTGTATTTCATAGTTTATTTAGTCATTACTTTCATTAATTTATGCTTACTAATCTAATGAGTTATTAACTACCATTAATTTGTACTATATTTACAATTTAGCAAGTAGTTAATTTCATTAATTTCTAGTATATTTACTAGTTTATTAAGTTATTAATTACTATCAATTTGTAGTATATTTACTTGTTTAGAGATTCAATTACTTCTTGTTATTTTGTAGGTGCAACCAGATAAATTAAATGGATGGTAAGCACCATTAGGAATAAATCCATGATAGACGTCAAAACACTTACCTCATAATACATCTCACACTATAAATATTAAAAAAATAATAAAAATTCCAAATTATCATAAAAATGATCTAAATTACAATAAAAATACTACAAAATATAGAAATTATACAAACAATATGTATAACAATGGATTCAATTTGATCATGTGATATGATAAAGCAAGATACTGAATCATTCTACAAATTAATTGTGGAAAATAAACACGGTCGCCAATCACACCAAGTAAAATAAAGAAGAAAATCAATCCAAAACACATATATTTTTCCTGGGGAAATCTTGCTGCTCAAAACCCCTCTATCTTCTATTGTATATTCATCCAAGGAATCATGAAACAATTACAATGCACTCTTCTCACAAGAGTATACTGCACTCTGTAACTGTCTCAAAATGATCCAGACAAAATCGACCAACACTTAGCCAATCTCCTACCTCTACTGAGCCTACCTTGCTTGCGCAATTCCTATAGATTTAAATCCCTATTATTTAGGGATTTCAGCCTTCCAAAAATACACAATGTTCATGGGAAATCCTATAGGTGTATTACTGCATGCTGGAATTTTGCTAATAATACAACTAATAGTTAACATCCCTTTAACCTCTGCCTCAACTGGGTCTTCATTAGAACTAAAATGCATGCAACTATTAATAGTAAATCATCAGTTACTTGACAAATCACTGCATGTGAATTAAATATGATTTAATTCACTTGACCTCTCACTAGTGCAACAGTCAGTTACAAATAGTTAAAATTATTTTAACTCAATTAATTGAGTTAACTAATTTCTCATGCATTAAACTAATGCACTAATTGCAACATGGACTAAAAAAAAATAGAATCACTCTGCATGCCTCACCAACCACCCTTAACTCTAATTCCATGAGCTAACTGAGTTTATCACACTCAGTTAACTCTTACAAGTGATTATGATATAAGATTACAATTTATTGTCCAATTTAATTAAGGGAAAATTAAAGTAGACACACATTTCTTGTTGACTTTTCAACACTCCCTCTCAAAAAGAAAGGGATTATCAACTACCTCGATCCTGCCTCTGTGTTATTCGAATTTGTTCTTGGCGAGCGCCTTCGTCAGAATATCTGCATCCTCATCCTCCGTGGGAATGTACTGAAGTAACATAATGCATATCTGAACACAATCTCTAAGATGGTGGTATCGGATGTCAATATGCTTGTACTTGTCATGGAATACTGGATTAACTGAGAGTTTTATGCAACTCTGGTTATCACAATGTATCACCGCCGGATCCATCTGATGACCAAAAAACCAACAAGAATCTTCCTCATCTAGATGGCCTCACATGCAACCTGACTGGCTACCATGTACTCCGCCTTGGCTGAACTGAGTGCAACTGATCTCTTCTTCCTACTGTACCAAGAAACTGTTGTCGATCCTATGCTGAAGATCCTCCTGATGTGCTCTCCCTGTCTGATGGACTGCCTTCCCAATCTGCAATGGTGAAGCCTTGAAGCTTCATTCCCTTTGTCCTTTTGTACCATAATCCATACTCTGTAGTGCCCCTGAGATATATTAAGACATGCTTCCCCTCCTTCCAAAAGATCTTGGTCGGCTTAACCATAGCTTGACTAAGCTGGTTAACAACGTAGCATATGTCTAGTCCTGTGTTCATCAAGTACATGAGTGAACCCACAAGCTGCCTGTAAATTGTAGCATCCACTACCTCACCTGAAGTAGCATCCTCCTTCCTCCAGTTTCTTGCAAGAGGAGTCTCCATGGGTTTAACACTCTCCATGTGGAACTTCCTCATAATCTCTTTGGCATACTTACCTTGAGAAACAAATAGCTCCCCATCCCATTGCCATATCTCCAACCAAGTAAATAGTGAAGGAGTCCCATGTCCTTCATATCAAACTCTCTTGAAAGATCCTCTTTGCAAGAAGTTATGAGATTCTCATCACCTGTCAAAATAATATCATCAACATAAAGTACAATAATCAAAAGCTTACCATCAACAACAATCTGGTACAATTTCTCATCCACTTCACTCTTCGTGAAGCCAAAGCCCGTGAAATAGCTGTCAATCCTGGTGTACCAAGCACGAGGTTCTTACTTCAACCCATACAATGCTCTCTTGAGTCTGCACACACGCGAATCACTGTCAAAGATATCAAAACCTTCTGGCTGCTCAATGTACACTTCTTCCTCAAAAACTCCATAGAGAATTGTAGTCTTCACATCCATTTGATGTATCTGCCACCCCATCTACATTGAGAGTGCATGGATAGATCTAATCGATGAGTACCTTGCAACTGGTGCATTTCCTCATAGTCAATCCCCTCAACTTGTGAGAATCCCCAGGCTACAAATATAGCCTTGTACTTATCCACACTCCCATCTAATGCTTGATTCACCTTATAGAGCCATCTAGATCCAACCATTGACTTCCCAAATGGTCTTGGGACAAATTCCCATGCATTTTTCCTGAAAATGGAGTCATACTCCTCAACCATGGCATTAACCCAAGTTGGTTGCTGCATTGCTTCCTCAAAAGAGGATGGTTTTGTCACAATACACTTGCTCATAAGAGTCATGTATCCAGCAAACCCGTCTGGAGACTGTCTCTATTTGCGCAGTGATGTAGGTACTCCTACATGTTCTGCCACATCAAGTCTCATTCTATCAGCTTCTGTGGTGTGCCTCCTACGATGTCTGGTGGATGGCTCTGCATGAGTGGTTTCTTCCACTCCATGATCCTCCACATGTGGCTACTCAACATCTTGAGGTTCATCTTTTGGAACCAAGAGTTCCTTATCTTCATGAAAATAAAGCTCCCTCTCAGGGGAAAATCACATGGCTTTCTCCTCATAAAATTTTACATCTCGTCTGAAAACAGTCATCCTGTTGTACGGAAAATACACCTGATAGTTGTGGGGAGTATCAATGTACCCCAAAAATATCCCAATATTAACTGTTGGTTCTAGCTTCTTTATGGAATCTTTGGTCACATGGCAATAGACAGATGAGCCAAAAATTTTAAAATATGAAACATTAGGTTAATTAATAGAAAAATCCTCCTCTAGTGTACTCATTTAAATTATTTGATGAGGACTACGGTTCTACACAAATACCACTGTGTTGCATGCCTCTGCCCACAGATGCAATGGTAGGCCCTGATCATGTAACATCGATTGTGCTGCACCCGCTATTGTTCTGTTCTTTCTTTCTGCAACCCCATTCTATTGTGGGTTATGAGGTGCAATCAAATATATCTGAATTCCTTCTTTGCTATAGAAGTTCTTAAATTCATTGGAGATGTACTAACCACCATTGTCACTCCTTAGAGCCTTCACATGCTTCCCTGTATCTTTCTCAACTAGTGCTTTGAACTCATAAAATTTTGAGAATGCCCGATCTTTCTTCTACATGAAGTTTATCCAACACTTTCTAGAAAAATCATCAAAAAAAATCACATAATACCTATGATTTGTTGTAGAAGCTATAGAGGAAGGTACACACACATCTGAGTGAACTCTTTCAAGGATTTCCGCTACTCGGTTCTTCTTCTCGTGAAAAGTGGCCTTTGCATACTTCCCCATTTTACATCCCTTGCATGTGTTTATCTACGCAAGAGTACCCTTTGGAAGTCCCGTATAAATATGTTGCATGACCTTCAAAGCACCATGGTGTAGATGGCCCAATCTCTTGTGCCATAACTCACCCTCATCCTGGCTCACCACTCTGCCTTCTTTACCCATCAATGTTGTGTAACCATCTACATCAAGTTTGTAGAGATTCTTCACATGAATCCCAATATTCTTAACTTGTCCTGTGGCTTTGTGATGAAGGAATGTTTTCCCTTCATTGAAAACCACATCATATCCTCTATCCTCCAACATAGCAACTGAAACTAAATTATTTTTCAAGCCTGGTACATGCATGACATATTTTAAATATAAGGGTTTACCTGATTATTTCTGGAAGTAACTGTACCAATCCCGATAGCGCTATACCTCTTGTCATCGCCCATTTTGATATGAATATGAAGATTCTTCTCCTCTAAGCTACTAAAGAGTTATTTGTCTCACGTCATGTGGAAATATGCACCTATCACACTGATCCCATTGCACTAGACACCATGCATGCAATGAGTGAGAAGTCCAAATTAAATTGCGAGGCCAAAGCCTCACCCATTGAAGATCCTAAAGTGTGAGTAATTGAAAGTGTACGAAAAAAGACCACTTTAGTTGTGCATAACAAACAGACCTAACAGCAAAGATGGCTGCCAATATCTTCAGATCTGCAATTAGGTGGTCAAGATAAATGCTGCAAAAATCTAGATCTATGCATCGAAAGACATTAAGCAGTAAATAAAAAAGAGATTTACTCCATGAATCCAATAGACAAGACAAGAATATGTTGAATTAATTTTATAATAAGGGCACCTGGGAGGAAAACATAGAAGGATGTTACCAGTTCTCCTCAATGGGATAGGTTCTTGTAAGTCCTCAACACTTCAGATTTAAAATTCCTCTCTCTTGATGGTGTAGAAAACCCAGACAAAAATGGAACTCAACGGGAGCTCACAAGCAAAAAGATGGAAAAATATGACAATGATGGTGGATCAAAGTCAGACCAAAAGTATAGATCCAGAGTGATCTTTAGGCAACAAAAGGTAGTGAGTGAATGGAAAAACCCTTCTATTTATAACAAAATATTGAGTTAGTCTAGATATTGGTGCATAGTTAAAATATTATTAACCAAATCAAGATCCAACCTTTATGGAATATTTTATTATATTTGTTGGAGGGAAAAAGAATTTGACTTGGGTCAAATCCCTTTATTTGTAAATAATAAACAAATAAATGATTTATTTATTATTTTAAGGATGTGGTTGAGTAATAATCAAATAATTAATGATTTATTTAATTATTTATGGGTGATTTAATTAAATTTAACAAGGAATATTATTTAAATAAGGTTTAAATAACTATTCCTAGAAAATATTAAGATAAATAATGATTTATCTAATTAATTTTCCTGTTTTGGGTTAAATATAACCAGGAATATTAATTAAACTACTGTTTAACTAATTATTCCTTGAGGAAAATCAAACAAATGTAGATTTATTTAATATTTCCTCATGGGGTTTCCTGTTTAGAACATAAACAACTTAATAAAGGTGGTTTAATAAGTTATTTATCATAGTGAAAACAATTTTACTTAGGGTAAAATTGATCTTACGTGGTGTACTTAGGTCCATCTAATAGTAACAGGTTAGATTACCAAAAAATGGTGTAACAGATCGCCCCCCAGCATGTGAGCGTTAGGAGCTAATCGTATGAGTGAAGTACAATGTAAGAACTCAATCACTAGACACTGAAGGGGAAGTTAAAGAGAGAGAAATATGAGGTAGACTGAAGCGCCTAAGGACTAGACCCTGAGGAGGCAAGATTTACAGGTGTGAAAAGTCTCTTTTATGAGTAAGTACCTGTGCTATAGGTGGCAGGGGAGGCATACCTATGCCCATCGAGACAAAGTACAAAGAATATTGCGTCTAGTAAACAAGGGACTGAACAACATAATACATGCTGGCATGAGCCAGGTAAAAACATGATAATGAATCCCACATACATATTGTGCCTGGGATAACAACCAGGACTTATACAATAATATCAGAGTACATGAGATACAAATACAACCCAAATGCCCCTGTAAACAGGAAAGGGCTCCGAAAATCTAACTGATACATGCAAATGAAAAGGCGTTGCAAGCGACTGAGACCAACATCATCAAATATATGGAGCTACATCAAAGGATGTAATGAAGAGGTCATCGGGCATGTGGGGGGCTACCTGTAGGGCCACCCCCTCATGAGGGCTGAAACATCTCACACACACCTAGGAATCATCGGTATCATTTGCTGCATCACTGAACCATCAAGTATACGGATCTAGATCATGCTGAAAGGAGTTGGAGTTGAGAAAAAATCAAGTCAGAGGCAATAAGCAGTCCCTTTTCTTGATCTGAGGCACCGAACAAGGGTGGAAGCTGGAACCAAGGTACACTGCCCTCTAGACCTGTCTTCTGGAATGAATGATCTGATGTCGACAGAAGGAGGTCCACCATAGGTGAGGCAATAAGGGATCCACAGCTAAGGCACGAGAGAAAAAAGTAGAGCGACTGACAGACTAATACCAAGGATGATGATGAAATGGGGGGTACTGAGTAGCGAACGAACAACTTCCCTTGTAAGAGCATAAAGGGCATGGATGACCTGGAATCGACTAACAAAATATCATGAGGGATAGGGGGCAGTAGGACTGAAGGCCACAATGTGTGACATGAGAGAGGAACCAAGCAATGAGGGATGGAGGACTATAGTGGGATACAAAGGGACTCGGGATAGACTCCATGTTACACAGCAATTTGTCACCGTCCCTGCAATCCCCCGTCCTGCACATTGGAGGGCTTATTCCATGACCTATGAGCAGTGACATGACCTGAAAACACTTTCATGACACCCCCCTGAACATGGACATTCATTCCCTTGAAGACAATTCCTTGTGGAAAACCCTAAAAATAGCCTTTTTTACATTGGCGCGGCCAGCCAGTTCATCCCTCGCGCCAGTGGGGGAAATCCTCCAAAGAGGGCGCGCCAATTGGCGCTCTGTCCCAGTGTCGCACTCGTGCCAGGCTTAATAAGGAGTGTTTTAAAAAAATAAATGGTGGAAGATTGACTCCAACCAATTCCTAAACTGGTCTCTAAATTGAGTTGGGAGGTTTGGCTCCGGATCTCCATGTAGAGGAAGTAGTTTTCCACCTCTCATGGAAGCTTCCTTGAGGATAGGACCAATCCCATGATTGTAGGGATCCCAACTCCCCTTCCACCATCTATATAAGCTTGCCATTTTCCTTTGCAAGCTAATCTCCAAGAGCCTTCATAGCCTAAAGAATGCTGCAAGAGCCTTGATAGTCCTCATAGAGCCAAATCAGTAGCAAGGAGATTGACGATCGAAGAGAGAGGCTTATCCCCATTCCCGATGAGCTTTACCTAGACGTATTCCGCTGTCGACCTGCCGAAGGAAGATTTAGCGTCAAAGCCAGGTTGTATTTTCCTTTGTATTAATTAATGATAAGCGACTTTGGTTATGGTTCCACTTGCATTGTTCATTATGATCATGAGTTGTGTCTTCTCTGACAGATACATAATTGCATATATTGGGTTTTACGCTTGTTTTTGTCATGTTTCTTGTGTGTGCAGGTGTTCGATCGCGGCAAGCGTGAGGATTGTGATCTGCTGGAGCAAGGAAATGGGAGCGCTATCTTCTCTACGAACAACAACGTTGGACTCAAGGTAGGCCTTCTTCGTAATTTGGTCTATTGCAATTAGGAACTTGCACCTTAGTGTGATACGATTGTTGCTAGACTTGATCTGGGCTAGTAGGGATCGCCTCTATCTACAGAGGGGATTTACCTCTACAACAAATTGGAAAATCCGCTGGGGATCATTAATTTGGAGTATTGTCTTGTCTTTTCGGTCAATTCTTGATTTTGCTTTCTTGATCAGATCTTTTGGCTGGCTCTTTTTGTGTGTTTGGCTTTTGTTTAGCTTTACCATCACTAGTCTGTTCCTTGGATTGCTCTTTTTTATTTTTCCTTAGTAAACTCAACTGGCGCGCTTATTAGCCTGATATTCGCGCCCATTGGCGCATGTTTCCAGTGTATTACCCGCGTCAATCCTATTCTGGCACTAGATTCCGCCTGACAGTCGCGCCGATCCTGTAAGGTGCTAGGGTTTACTTTGTTTTGAGATTTTTGAGCTTGATCTATGTGTTTGGTCTTAGTTTTACAACTGCCTGAGTGTTTTGGAGCCTTGTTTGACTAACTATGACCTTCATCCTTTGGTTGTTTTCCCGTTTCTATCGATTTTACATTCTAGCCCTAGGGCATCTAGGTGATATAGTGTGTCGAGCCTCTCGTGGGAGTTTTTGGTTTCTATCTGTTCAGTCAACCTTGTGATTGCTTCTCTACATTCATTTGGTGGTTTTCTATCATTTTATTGTGCTATTTGAGTGATTGGTTTCTTCTTCATTTGAATTCCGCTTTGTCTTGCTTTGAGCTTATATTACATGGTTCATTTGAGTCTTTGGGATTCTCTTGGTTTTGAGGGATTGTTTTGTCAATTTGAGGTTTGATTGTGTGTTTGCATTGAGTGAAATTTGCTTGTTTTTACTCCTTTGCTATCGATTCTCAAATTGCTCTTTTCATTAGTTTTCATTTTGTTTTGTGCACTTTGCTCTTAAACATTGAAAATACAAAAAAAATATCTTCGCTTTTGATTAGTTAGTGTGAATTAAATATTTTCTGTGTTATTAGTGATTAGTAAATTTGAAAGAAAAGCTTTTAGTTTCCATTAGCTGCATTAGAGACATTACTGGTTGTTATCTGATCATTTTGTTATTGTGTGAAAAGCTCTTAACTCTCTCGTAATTAGCTTTCATCGAATGAAATGATATTATGTGGCATGTAGTGTGCATTTAGGAGATTTTGAGACATAACACTCGCTAGGGCCTGAAAACTGAAACATAATTGAAGATAAACATTAAAATTTATTCAATTTACACTAAGGCAGCATTGGAACATTAAAAAAATATTTAGAGGTCTAGGCTAGAGACGTGTTCTGGCATCTTTAAACCTAGTAGCTGTCGTTCGCCTCTTGGCTTTAGACAGCACTAGTACGGACTTGTGCTCCCCGTACCGTCGTGTATATAAAGGGAGACCCCACTAGGTTTCCATCCTTTATCCATAGGAAGCTGAGTCTGCCGCCCTATACCCGTGATACACCGGACACAACATTCAGGGATATTGCCTGCACGTACGTTAAGTCCTTGGTTGATTTCTCTTTCATCTTGAAACCAAGGTGTACATTGCAGTTCATGGTTATTTGGTACACCCTTTGCCTAGAATTCCTGAGCAGTCATTTTGATCTTATCTGACTCCTTAAATTTGAAAATATCACCAAGCGCTTGTCTTTTCAGGCTTGCTTCAAAACTGAAAGAGATAGAGTCATCTTTCATCTGTTTCTCGACTCTTAAAACATGAAATGGTGAAGTTTCTAAGTTTCAATGTTGTAAAATAAATCACCTACGATCACACACCCTGTTAGATTTTGCTTGTTGGCCATTTGATTGTGTGCCTTGATTCTTTTTCAGCCCGTGTGTTTGTTTGATTTTTTTCTCTTGTCGTTACTGTCACAGTGGCAGAACCCTCAGTTTCGTCTACTGGTAGTCCATATATGGACGATTCATCGGAGGTTTCTCAAATTTCCTCTGCTAAACCTCAGCAGCCCATCGTTTCCGAGTTTCCTGACGGGGGGCCGGTTCTGTCTGAGCTTCCCTTTGGAGGACTAGTTGAGTTCAATTGGCCCTTATCCGACCCTTGTTCTGGATTTGGAGTAGGGGAACATTTCCCTCCTCTTACATCGGGTTCACCTTTTCTAGCTGCTGTTATTCCTCCTAGTCCTCGCCGTCTATTACGATATCTAGCGACAGGTTCAGATATGGGTGCTTCCAGCCATTCTCCTAGTGAGGAAATCCCCACATCTGGTGAATATTACCAGTTGTTCCCAGAAGACAACCCCGAATTATCTGTTATGTCTTCGCTCGGTCCTTCATTACCAGCAGGGTATAGATCTTTAAGTCAGATTATGACTGCTGTTGCCTCTATGGGGATATCAAATCCTTCTACGAGGTCAGTTATTCCTTCATTGGGGATGTCTCCTAGGACACTTATCATGTCATCCCCTCAAGTCACTTCTGTACCCATCAGGCCCACCGTTTGTGTGGCTGCATCTACACCTGCTGTTACCACTCAGTCCATAAGGGCTGTGTCGCTTCCCGAAGACGTCTATATAGCATCTGCTATGCTGGAGAACATTTCTCCTGAGGAGTATTGATTGTCCCTACAACAATCGAACCCCGAGGTCGGACAATCCTCTCAAGATCCCAACCGCTCGTACTTTTCGCATTATGCACAGGATGGTACACCCGTTTACATTTTTCCATATTAGTACGATGAGTACGGGAATCCTTTATGTTTACCCACTCCAGAGGCTCACCTTCATGCTCAAGGTTTTCCATCTAACCAGGATAGGAAACCTTATAACCCGCAAGGACAACCTTTTCAAGGCCAACCTTCGAGCCAGCCTGGCTATCCTTATGACTCGAAAGGACAGCCCTTACAGGGCTACCCTTTGGGCCAGCAGGGGCCATTATACGGTCCGCAAGGACAGTATTACACCCCTTCAAGTCAACCTATGTAGCCTCTCCCTGGAGTCCAACCTGGGCAACCTCAAGGACTCACAGGTCAACCGGGGTACCAACCAGGGCCGGTATATGGTCCTGGGGGGCAAGTCCAACCTTCCCAACCCATGCAACCCCAATATCCTCTTGGTCCGAACGTTGCACATCAGCCAGGATCATCTTATGGTCCTACTACAGGTCAAACCGGTTACCAGCCACCACCTGGCTCCATTCCACCACCAGGCCAACCAGCCCATCTAGCACAACCTGGTGTTCCATAATAGCCAGGTCAACCTGCACAACTGGCACAACCTGTTCACTTGGGTCAACCTATTCAACCAGGGAAACCTGTTCAGCCAGGTCAGCCTGTCCAACCAGGCCAGCCTGCACATTCTGTCAACCCTGCCCAACAGCCGATTTATTCAATGACGCAACCGAATCAACCGATGCGCCCTAATTATCAGGCTCAGCAGGGTCCCACATATCAGCAACTCGCTCAACCTTAAGGCAGTTACTATCCTCAAGGTCAATACCAACCAAATTATAAACAACCCCAAGGTTCTAACTATTATCCTCAACAAATCAACTACACCTATACTTAGCAGCCGAATTCGCATACTGCCCAAACGGGGCCAACATATAATCAAGGTCCATACTCTGGTTATAAAACCCTGTACACTGGTTACCAGCAACTGAATTAGAATGGTTATACGCCCTATACCCCCTATGGTCAGAATCCTATGGGACAGAACTCATGGGGGCAAGGATATGCTCAACCAGCATGGAGTACAAGTACAGGTCCTTATCGAGGGCTTGGCATGCCATTCAACCCACAATTTCCGTTCTTGGCTACCTTAGAATTACCGGACGTTTCTAAATTAACTAATGATCCGATTCTTCACAATCCATATTGGCCTCCGGTTCCAACCAAGGTACCCAGCGACTGCCCTAAGTTTGAGGGTAAAGCTAGAGAGGACCCCCAAGCTCATGTAATGACTTACCATCTATGGTGTTCGTCCAACTCTTGGGTTGATGATTCAATTCGTCTACGTCTCTTCCAGCGCACTCTTACTGGCACTGCCGCTAAGTGGTATATTGAATTACCTCGTGGCATCTTTCAAGATTTCAATACGTTAGCCATGGATTTTCTGACTCACTTCCAGTTACCTGTTCGTTACGAGGCCGGGACGCATCTCTTGACTTATTTGAAGCAGGATAAAGCCACCCACATATCTGATCACTTTCATGAGTGGCGACGTCATCGTAGACTGATCAAGTTTGATATACCTGATTATCTACTAACTCATTTGTTCACCACTTCCTTCATTGGAAAAATCGCCCAAGATATTGCTATGGGGGCATGTGTGACTGAAGAACAAGCCATAGTGCATGCCCAGTATCTTGATCTGGTATACTCTCAGTCCGGCGCACTTTATGATATTTTGACTAATGCTCCACGTCCGGGAACCTCTAAAGCTCCACCCACCCCAGCAGTGGATGGTGTTATTGGTTCCGTGTCTAAAAATTCTCGAAAATCCTCAAACGCGAAGTAGAAGTCCAATTCTTCCAATAATTTTGCTCTTCTCGCCCCTCCATATTCTGGCAAGACTACGGAGGTCAACGCCATTTAGGCTAATCCTACGGAAAAGGCCTCCAAAGGAAAGAATAAGGGAAAAGGAAAATCCAAACCCGATGCCCCAAAACCAGAGTCTTCTAAACCTTGTAATGATGACAGTTCCCAACGTAAACCAAAGTATCCTTGCCTTATTTGTGAAGGAGACCATTATACCAAAGATTGTCCACGGCGATCTGAAATTAGTCAACTTCTCAAAGGCTCCAAAGGGACTCCGGCAGTTCTTAAAGAACTGTTCCCATCTCAGCAGACCCATATGGTTGAACAGCCTTCACCATCTACACCATTTGGGTCTCAGGTCTTTATGATGAATGGTGCTGCACCTGTCTCAATTGCTACGCGTTCGAAGGATTATGCCAGATCGCGTCAGGCAGCTAGAAAGGAAGTTGTGGATAGCCCACCTCCCCCACCTATCTCTGGTCCTTTGGAAATTGAGAAGCCCAGCACTGAACCTGTTGTTAGGCCACCCTCTAAAGGTGTTCTGCGAATATCTTCCTACAACCCAAATGCCCGTGCTGCTTAGCACTACAGTATTGTTGAGGATTTGGCACAGGTGCCTTCTGCCATGTATGCATTGGAAGTTCTTCAAATTTTCCCATCACAACAGAAAGCTATATTGTCTGCAATCGGTGGAATCGATCCCACTGATTCTAATCTTCTCACCTTCGACCTAGAAAATTTTATCCCCCGACTTCCACATCAAATCGCTCTTGTTATTCAAGTCGAGATCAATGGTCCTAACATCCATAGAGCCGTTGTGGATGAAGGTGCTTCTACCTGTGTCATGTCATCTGCCTGCTGGAAGGCCATTGGCTCTCTGGCTCTTTCATCGTCTCCCAATGCCTTAGAGGCATTCGATGGTCGGGAATTAAAACCCCTGGGTGTTCTCGAGAGTTTGCTGATTACGTTATAGGGGAAGACAGACAACGTAGAAGTAGAAGTGGTTGACGCCAAACTTAACTACAACCTGCTTCTCAGCTGCATTTGGACTCATGCTATGCTATGTGTGCCATCCACCCTCTTCCAACTTCTTAAGTTCCCTCATGAGGGAAAAATCATTACTGTGGATCAGCTGTCTTTCTTCACCTCCACCTATGATAACAACGTTCCTTACGTGGATCAGATCCCCAATCCCCCTGACAGTGTAGGATCCGGTCTCTTCAAGGACCCTGTCCTCATGGGTATCTTTCCCGCACCACCACCACACACCGTTCAAGTTAATATGATCTCTAGGAATGACGACCCATGGATCATCCCTTCACCTGAACAGGTGACTGATTTTGGAGAATCGATGCCCTTAACTCCAGTAGAAATTAATTACTGTGAAATTGTCGCTGCATCCGATCCTCCTCCTCCTCAACATGCTCCTTCGAGCATGGCTTTAGATATCTATTCTCAATCCCCCTAGCTTGGCGAGGCTGACTTGCTTAACCCTCTTAAAGAGATTTTCCCTTCTGAAGAAGCCATTGTTGAAACAATGTCTCTTGAGGAGCTGCCTTGGAATGATGGACATCATCGTTCCTCCTTCATGCCCAGCCTGGGGGCAATGTCTGATTGTCTAGAGTGTTTTGCATCTCAGGTTCCTACTCCACCTCTCCAGTCGCCCATATTGACACATGAGGTCCTTTCGGAGGGAAACCTGAGCAACATTACTCAAACCACTCTGATCGACAGCTCCATCAAATCGGGGATAGTCGAGAACATACATGTGGGAGTAACTTGTTCTCTTGACGAGATACAAGTTTATACTGATCTTTTTCGTGAATTCAGGGATGTGTTCACTTGGTCCTATGAGGAAATTCCTGGGATTGATCCCAACATAGTAGTGCATGAGATTCCTACCTATCTCGATGCGAAACTCGTGCACCAACGCTTACGCCCAGTGCATCCTCGCAAAGCCGCTGCCATTAAAGCAGAAGTTGAAATTTTTTTGAACGAGGGCTTTATTTACCCGATTCCCCTCACAGAATGGGTCTCAAATATCGTCCCTGTGGATAAGAAACAGGGTACTATAAGAGTCTGTGTTGATTACCGTGATATTAATCGGGCCTATCCTAAGGAAAAATACCCTACTCCCTTCATAGATCAAATCATTGATGAATGTGCTGGGAGTGAGATTTATTCCATGATGGACGGCTTTTCCGGATACAATTAGATAAATATTTTACCTGCTGATCAGCACAAGACTGCATTCATCTATCCATGGGGTACCTTTGCTTATAAAAAGCTCCCGTTTGTCTTGAAGAATGCTGGAGCTACTTTCCAGTGCGCTATGTCTTATGCATTCCATGACATACGCCATATCATTAAGCCTTATCTGGACTATTTTCCAGCTCACTCAGATGGGCGAGAGGACCATCCTGAACACCTCCGCCAGATTCTCCTTCGCTGTAGATGCTATAATATCCGGCTTAACCCTCATAATTTCATATTTTGCATGGATTCTGGCCGTATTTTGGGGTTTATAGTATCCAAGGATGGAATTTTCCTTGACCCCCTAAAGGTCGAGGATATTTTCAATCTCCCATCACCCTCTTCATTACACCAACTGCAGAGTCTGCAAGGAAAAGCTAATTTCCTACAACGCTTCATCCTGAACTACGTGAAAGTGGCCAAAGGATTCACGTGTCTTTTAAAGAAAAACGTTCCCTTTCATTGGGACTATATTTCTCAACGATCCTTTGAGAAGCTTAAGATGTTACTTGTTAATGCTCCCTTGCTTCGTCCTCCAAACTATCACCGTGATTTCACTCTTTACTTGGCCGCCGCGTTTAGCACCATAGCTATGGTTCTGGTGCAGTATGACGATGATGGCAATGAACAAGTTGTTTATTATCTATCACGGAATCGTCTCAACATAGAAACGCGTTACGCTCATGTCGAGAAACTGGCATTAGCCGCAGTGCAAGCTGTGCAGCGTTTCCGCCACTACATCTTGTTGCGTACAATAACCGTGGTTTCGGATTGCAACCCCATGATGTACATTCTATCTCGAAAATTAATGGGGGGCAAATAATCCAAATGGATCGTTATCTTTCAGGAGTTTGAATTCGAATTTATCACTGCTAAGTCGACCAAATCACTGGTTTTTGCAGATCTCATTTGCTCCCTCCAGACAGACTCCACCCCATCTCATTCCAAGGAACATATCCCGGACGAAACCCTATTCCTTATCAGTACTCGCGATCCATGGTACGACGACATTATTGTGTATATTCAAACGTCAATGTTCCAGTCAAAGTTGACCAAAGATGTCCGACGTCGAATTCGGCATCAGTCTCAACCCTACCGCATTGTAGGAGATACTTTATATCGGGTTGGAGTACATTCGGTGCTCCACCGATGCTTGACCCTGGAAGAGGCTGAAATAGTCTTGAATTACTGTCACAGTGGTGCCTGTGGTGGTCACATGTTTGGATATGCCACTGCCCAGAATATTCTGCGTGTGAGTTACTTCTAGCCATCGATATTCAAAGACTGTATTGTTGCAATCTGAAAATGTCATGCGTGCCAGGTTTTTCAGCGCAAGATGCGCGCGCCACCTCTCCCTCTGCACCCTGTCATTACCGTTGGCCCTTTTGCAAAATGGGGCGTGGATTTTATGTCGTGTAACCCTCATTCGGCTAGGGGGCATGCATATATAATCGTCGTTGTCGACTACTTTACTAAGTGGGCTGAAGTGATGCCTACACTAGCCGTGGATGGTAAGATAGCTGCCCAGTTTATTTTCAACCACATTATTGCATGTTTCGGGGTCCCTCAAGCCATTGTTACCGATCATGGCACTCACTTTCGAGATTACATGATGGCCGAGCTGACATCAAGATTGGGCTTACGAAATGATAGCTCAACACCATATTACCCCCAAGAAAATGGCCAGGTTGAGGCTGTGAACAAAGTTTTGGTCACAATGCTTCAACGAATAATTGGTATTCATAAGTCCAATTGGAACCTCCAATTTTTCTCAGCTCTATGGGCCTACCAGACATTAGCAAAGAGTGCGATTGGATTCACACCATTCCAATTGGTGTATGGTCTGGAAGCAACCCTTCCGGTTGAGTGTGAAATTCCTTCCTTAAAGTTGGTTGTGGAACTTTTGACTGACATTTCTCCTGAAGAAGAGCGTCTCTTGTATTTGGAATGGCTGGACGAAACTTGCCGCTTGGCTGCTTTAGTCATTGAAGCATAGAAGAAGCGGGTCAAAGCTCACTTTGATCAATTAGTTTCTCCACATTCCTTTGTTGAAGGGGACCTTGCCCTCCTATACGACCAAGTGCATGACAAACTTGGAGCAGGAAAGTTCCAACCCATGTGGCATGGGCCCTACATAGTAAAATGAGTATTGAAAAATGGGGCTTATGAGCTTATTGATTACGAAGGAGTTTCGTTGGCGCAGCCTAGGAACGGGCTATACCTTAAAAAATACTACGCTTAAGTTATTTTTGGTGTGGTGTGTGTACATAGGTGTGTATATTCATTTGTGTGCATGTGTGGTGTGATGTGCATTGTAAGCGTCTTTCTGCTGATTGGGTCTTCCTGATTGTGTAGATGTCTATTTCTCCTTTTGTCGGTTTCACGGATGGTGCCTCCCGCAGTACCAGGAATCTGTCCTCGGCAGCCTGGGTAATCTATGATCCTGCTGGTGAGTTGGTTAATTTGCAAGGTGTGTGTCTAGGGCCTACCACAAATAATGTTGCGGAGTATAGTGTTAGGAATTTGACTTCTGTGATCCATAAATTAAGTATCAAATCTTTCGGTGAAAATCACAATGGAGAAATTTTTGTCGACGCGTTTCGAACCAGCCAATGTGGTTCATCATCAGGACAAGATGATCTTGTCTTGATGATGAACCACACTGGCTGGTTCGAAACGTGTCGACAAAAATTTCTCCATTGAGTATAATGTTGTTTCAGAATTATTAACCGAGGCTGTTAACCTCGGTATTCATGCATTGCTTGTGTATCTGGACTCACAGCTTGTAGTGTTACAACTTAATGGTCATTATTCAGTAAGAAACCCATCCATTTTACATCTGTATCTACGTATTCATTTACTGAAAATAAATTTTGACTATATCACATATCAACACATAGCCAGACATATGAATACATTAACAGATGTAGTAGCTAATTTGGTTTTAGATCAACATTTGTGCAACTTATAAAAACATCATCACATGTAAAAATATCCATCCAGAAATAGATATATAGATATATGTGTCGAATAGTTTGCAGTACATCACATAGAGTCAAAAATATACATGTTTGTCTAATAATAGCCGGAGACAACATGTCTCTCAAAAAATATGGATATGAAAGCCCTAAATAGCTAATCAACATGGTGCTTGTGGTAACACGCCACTGTGCGCACCAATCTCCTCAGCAGTCGGTGGAGGTGACTAGGCACCCCCACAGTGTGTCGTTGGTAAGCTAATGGGACATCTGCCAGCCGTGCATAGTCTGGGATTCCCCGGGCAATGCCCTCTAGGTTCTGGATCAGCTCGCTCCCTTTGCCACCCTCAACTTGAGGGTCATGTTCGAGAGGGGTCCTTCACGCAATGGGCAACATGCCCACGGGCCTCTCTGGGCAAACATCTGCATACACATAAAATTTTTGTTAGAATAGACATGTATTACCAAAAAAATCACAAATACATAAAAATAAAAAAGAGTCATACCCAGCTCCTCGTCCCAGTCGTCCCCCTCTGGAAGTGGGAGATTTGGGTCTCCAGTGAAATCAGTTCTAGCATAAGGCCAATCCTCAACCATGATCAGTTGACGCCGTAACCACACAAAGAACTCGGGCCTCCAGGACATCTACTGGCCCCCTCCTGACCTGGGCATAAGCGCTACCCAGCGAGCCATCCTCGGCTCTCTTGGTACCGGCTCGGCAACTATTGCCCCTTGGCCCTGAAAAATGGGTAGTCATTCCAGGATGAACGACACCAGTATGGAACCGTATCCAAACTACTTTAGTTTGGCTTTCTTGCACTTTGTTAGCTGCCTTTTGATGTTGGTTGTCACTGCGGTGGCCCAATCATACAATGTAGGATTCATGCACTCGGAGGCTAAGAGGAGCTGCACCTTTGTTGCCTCATGCAGGGCCTGCAATCCTGTAGCCCACGTAATGGTATGAATCACTACTCTGAGTGCTAGGTCGCGGACAGTGTGGATGTCCACCTTCCCACTTCTCAATCCTGTTCGTGCCCCTGGGCACACTCTTGCCATTAGCATGTCCATTTTCTCTCCAGAAGGTCTGCTGCCCGTTATGATCGGCACTGGGCCTCTACGCGACAATCCGGTTATAAAGTAAACATCAGAGACCTCAAGAGCTAATACTTGGTCCCGAAGTTTGAACACTTCCTCATTTTCATCCCATATGCTGACCAAGTACTGTAATAGCTCAGGTTGAGCTCGTAAACATGGTGTGAGGAAGAATTTCTTGAGACCACAGTCTTAGAGTGCATTCATGCAAGCTTCGTTTTCCATAGCCATTTCATCCTCTTCCCCATGTTCCCTCTCCTTCCATTCAATCACCATTGTGCCTGGATACCCGCACTAAAATTTCAAAAGGTCTCCTCCAGAGGTCAAATGAACAATGGAAATTCATAAAAAATGGATCAAAACAGAGCTTAAGGGAGTGCCTCTTACTTGGAACAAACGAGGATCTGAATGGTGTCCTGGATCAGTTGCAATCACCGTCGCAAGTTCGCACACAAAAAGACCACTGTTTCTCTCCAAATGAGGTAAAAAGTAAAATTAAATTTGTTTTTACCATTTGTGGCATATTTATAATTTTTGAAGTCAAAATTAGGTTTTAAAAGTCATTTTTCTCAATATTTTAATATATTTTGTCGGAAAATGGATTTTACACTTGCCTTTATGTGCAGCGACAGGTTTTTACGCAACTTGAACAGTGATACGAGTTGTATTTTATACTTTTTTGGACTCGGTAAAAACACAAAAAAGTCATTTTGGAGTCATCTTTCAGCTCTTTTCTGACTCTCTAAACATGAAAAGATTGCCGAGTCCCTTGTTGTTTCGATCTCGTTAAAGTGGCTGCGAAACGAAATCTACTCAGTATACGTTTACCCCTTTTTTGGGCTGGGATAGATTACTTACAAAAAAGGAATACCCTAGCCTATTGTGACTAGGAGGTTTTCTCAGACATAGTTTTCTACCTTTTCGGATCTGAGGAACTATTTACGAAAAGGGACTGTTGGAGTTTAATGTTTTTCTATATTTTCAAACTCTCTAAACATGAAAAGACTCCAAGTTATTCCTTTGTCAGACTCGTTAAACCCTGATGACATCGGATTCAGTCGTAATGACGATATTCGAGTTTCTCTTTCCTAGGGCTCGTTAAATGTACTAGGATGGATTCATCCGAAGGACAGAATTATATGACAAGCATATGGTATCCTCTTCAAGCTTGTGTAAAAATAAAGAGGTACTCGCCAGAAATGGTGGGGAAAAATGGAACCAACATCATTGTCGTGTCGGCAGTATGTCGCTCTTGAACATGGCACTTGTCTGCATTCGTGTCGGGTTGGGGACATCTCATCTCATTTTTCACTTGCCTCCGTGGGTTTGGGTGATCCCTTTTGACCTCTCATCTACTCTTTTCCTCGTCATCATGACCTTTGATATTTTGATTTGAAATACTGCCAAATCCACTGTCGTGCCGCCGATATGTTCAAGAGAAGTTGGCCTCTGCAACATTCCAACCTTCCTCTGAGTCTCATATGATCCTGATTCACGAAGACATTATGTTCCTCTGTATCACGTCAATGATGTGGGAAACACTATGGCCCACCTTCGATCAAGGTCACTTCCTGTCGACGTCAGCTCATTATCCGAGAATTTGATCTAGAGACTCCCTTCTGGTACCTTGGAGCTTGCATGCCTCAATGGCAGGTTCCTCGCGTTCGATGTGAGGTTTTCATCATTGGCCTCCGATCGAGTGATTCTACGGGTGTTCGACGCCAGCTCACTTATTCACATGCCGTAGATTGTACCTCTAGTATCTTGAGGACCATTGTCATTATTGGTGGTACCTCTAGCGTCTGTTAACAGCTTTCATCATTGGCTAGTAATCAGACGATGTTCTTGCATGTTCGACTTCAACTCACTTATTCACATGCCTGAACTTGTACTCTGTTTGGGTGGAGATGGAGTGCAAGACCCTGGATTTTGTTTGTTAGAATCCAGGCTGCGATTTTGTGGATTATTATGATTAGTTACATGACTCACTGATTGGATGGCTGCGACCATACCTGAGTCTCTTTATTGATCCTCATTGGATGGCTACGTCCATACCTTGGATTTGGATTATTGTATACTCTATTATGGATGGCTGCACCCATACCACGTATATCATTTATTTGAGATATCAGTTGTAATTCTCTACGCAGGTTTTCTGACGGCAGTGTTTTTAGTTGGACACGTTCTCGTAAAACATTTCACCCCTCTCTCTCTTTCAGGCCTCATGCTTTAGGGGGCATATGTTACATATAAATTTGTCACCGTCCCTGCAATCCCCTGTCCCACACATTGGAGGGCTTATTCCGTGACCTGTGAGCAGTGACATGACCTGAAAACACTTTCATGACATCCCCCTGAACATGGACATTCATTCCCCTGAAGACAATTCCTTGTGAAAAACCCTAAAAATAGCCTTTTTTGCATTGGCGTGGCCAGCCAGTTCATCCCTTGCACCAATGGGGGTAATCATCCAAAGAGGGCGCGCCAATTGGTGCTCTGTCCTAGTGTCGCACCCACACCAGGCTTAATAAGGAGTGTTTTTAAAAAATAAATGGTGGAATATTGACTCCAACCAATTCCTAAACTGGTCTCTAAATTGAGTTGGGAGGTTTGGCTCCAGATCTCCATGTAGAGGAAGTAGTTTTTCACCTCTCATGGAAGCTTCCTTGAGGATAGGGCCAATCCCATGATTGTAGGGATCCAAACTCCCCTTCCACCATCTATATAAGCTTGCCATTTTCCTTTGCAAGCTAATCTCCAAGAGCCTTCATAGCCTAAAGAATGCTACAAGAGCCTTGATAGTCCTCATAGAGCCAAATTAGTAGCAAGGAGATTGACGATCGAAGAGAGAGGTTTGTCCCCATTCCCGACGAGCTTTACCGAGACGTATTCCGCTGTCGACCTGTCGAAGGAAGATTCAGTGTCAGAGCCAGGTTGTATTTTCCTTTGTATTAATTAATGATAAGCAACTTTGGTTATGGTTCCACTTGCATTGTTCATTATGATCATGAGTTGTGTCTTCTCTGACTGATACATAATTGCATATATTGGGTTTTACGCTTGTGTTTGTCATGTTTCTTGTGTGTGCAGGTGTTCGATCGCGGCAAGCGTGAGGATTATGATCTGCTGGAGCAAGGAAATGGGAGCACTATCTTCTCTACGAAAAACAATGTTGGACTCGAGGTAGGCCTTCTTCGTAATTTGGTCTATTGCAATTAGGAACTTGCACCTTAGCGTGATACGATTGTTGCTAGACCCGATATGGGCTAGTAGGGATCGCCTCTATCTGCAGAGGGGATTTACCTCTACAACACTCCATGAATGCGATGATGACTCAACTCAGATGCTCTAAACAAGGGTGACTCGATGATGCTGCCACACAGAAAAGGTCCAATTGGGACCATAAAGACATGAGTACATGATGGTTACTCATGACGAAAATTGACACGAGCATGGACAATTATGAAGGCAAAGTGGTGCCCCAAGTACAAGTGTTTCAGGTGAAGAAATTTGATTTTGAGTGGTAAAGTGACCCTTCTTGGACGAAATGTGTCGTGGTGATGTATCAAATCACAAAAAAATAAAAGATACCCATTTGAGGGCTCGGTGAGAGATTTCCAACGGTACAGATGGTTTTTCAAACTGAGCTATGGTTTGGCCATAGCAGGTGAAAGAAAATTCAGGGGCTTGTCTTTTAATAAGGCATTTTCCCTCCAAATTCACTCTTTTGAAAGTGGAGTTGTGGTGAATGTAAAGAGGAGAGAAGGCCCTAAATCTTGCGGCGATCGCAGCAGAAAAAAAGACTGTTGGAATCGAGATCCGTTAGTTGCAGGTAAGAGGTCTATCCATACTCTTTCAATTCAGGGGATGAAAGTTTTATTTTAGGCACCCAGAGCTCATGAACATGCCAGGTCGCACTTTTTGGGGTCTGTTCTGCAACCTGGGTAGTAGGTACTAGGCAAAAAATTGCGACCTGTCCCAAGAAATGACCTGAAAAGTATGACTTGTCAAAGAAAGGGGGTTTCAGTGCTATTTTTGGCTGAGATCTGGGATTTTTATGGTTGAGGGGCATGGGTGCCCCCAAGCATGTTATGGTCATGCCAAAATGTATTTAGAAACATGGAATCTAAACACATTTAAATGATGTGGTGTGCCATTTGTTTTCGTTATGGTTATGTAGCTTGAGAAAGGGAATGGAGGATTACCAATCTCTTTTGGTACTGCATATATGAAGGAAATGGACTAAGTTTCTAGGTTGGCATACATGGTGTCACTATCCTAGAGAGTGTATTTGGAGATAGTGAACTGTTGCTCTCCTAGAAAGCCCACAGGTTGGTCAACAAAAATGTTGAAGGGACTAGATTGTTGATGTAATATGAAGGAATGATGAGGGGAATCATCCCTAGAGTGATCTGAAGTGATATGGGACTCTATAGGTTTTTCTAAATGTGGAAGAATAAGGGTACTAGAGTCAACATGACCAGATACACTAGGAGAGTAGTGGAGAATTGTTGCTTCTAGTCTCTTAAATATGGGTGCCCCATTACCCAAACATTGCATGTCAATGTAATGGCCACAAGGTGTATGTGGTTCAAATGCATGGGTTAGATGTAAGGGGGGATAGATAAAGTAAGGGGTGGTGACTATTAGAGTTCCCATGTTTTGGCAAGTTTGGCAATACCAAAAGATGAGACAACATCAGAACCACTTTTAGACCTCAGGATCTAGCCCTCCTGGGTCCAGAGAGGGATCTCTCTATATGGGCAAAGGTATATGTCTTTGAAGTTCAGTTTTAAGGTTTTAGGCTAGTTATAAGGCACAAGGTTTGTTTGTTTTGTTTGTTTGTTTGGTTGTTGGGAAACTGGAAGGAAGTGTTCAATATAATGTTGGAAATACTGAGAGGAGGGGTGAATCAGTATTTCTTTCAATTAGAGCATTAGTTAATCTTCAATTATTATTAGTGTTTGTACAATGATAGCAGCAAACAAGAGGAACACAAATGCACACAATTTTTAAGGTGGAAACCCACTCCGGGACAAAAACCACCTAATTCTTTTCTAATAATTCTTTTCAACTCCAATTGAAAATAAAGCTCCAACTTCCTAGAATCTAGAAAAACATTCTTCTCTAGCTCCCACTGGATGGACGCTCCAACGCTCAAGATTCTTCAGTAGTCACTGAACGGATGCACCAACACCCAATGAGCTACAACTCACCCTAGCACAACCCTACCACCCTATAAAAGAAGAATGGACTCTCGTACCAGAGAAAATGGTCCACTTTAAAATGATATAGAATGATGTAGAAGAAGAAGATATACTAGACCATAACCCCAACTTTGACACAACCACTACCTCTTCAACCCTTGGCAGATAGACACTAGTAAAATTTGTACAATAATGTATTTACAATGACTAAGTACAATGATACCTTTACAATGATTGTATGCAGTGCTTCCCACTTGAAGAATTCATATGATGAACTTCTTTCTGCTGTTGTGCACCTTGGTTTCTGTGCTTTTCATGCTACTCTCTACTGCACCTTTCTTTGCTTTGCTGCCGTATAAAGTCTGGTCCTTTGCAATCCTTGATAACACATGATCTAGCTATTTCTTGCCTTCTAGGAGCTCGATATTGAATCTAGTGTATCTCTGTTATTTCAGATCCTCAATATCTGATTTTCGGTCCTATAGTATTCCTCTGAGTCTTCTTTCCAATGCCATAGGTCTGACACAATTTGGATTCTTCAAGAGAGAGTTATACCCAATTTCTCACACTGCCCTAATTATGGACTTTTTCAGTAGAGCGCACTTGTACGGCGTGCCACGTGTCACAGTTTCTTCATTTGTCTCTGAAATTGATAGAGAAAACATTACAGGCTGTGCAATATCCTCCACTTTCCACGTCATTCCAATCCGATACTCGAAGTTTGTAAATGAGTGCAAGGTCACTTCTGCAGATAGATTTGGCTTGCCAGAACCCTTACTTCCTGAGATAATATCTCAAATATATTGCTAGACCAGTCTAGCTTTTCTTGCTCCCCTTAGGATTTCAGATTTTCCTCATAAAAATTTCAGCTTCTGAACCTTCATAGAAAAAAAGTTAGATCGAAAATTCCACGATGACCTGTTTTAGATGGCGAAATCCCTTACATGATGAGGATATGAGGATCACAATTTACATAAATGCTTAGGTTGAGAGGGGCTTCAACAAGTGAACGTGGGAGGTATTTTAGGAGCTTAAAAAATATTAATTATGAATTTTCAATGACCCATGCCACAACCCCATGGGGTTTTAGGCCACTAACTAGGGTAAATTCAAACATGAAATATCTCTCAAACGTGAAGAATTACATGGCGTGCCATATATCAACGAAACATATCTATTGACAGTAGAAACCATAAAAAGAATTATTGACCCATAATATATTAATTTGGTAGGTCAAACTTCTCATTCAATATTGGGTTAGCCCCTGGTGCTGCTTGGGTTGACATCAATGACAACTGCTGATCAACAATCTCCCCCTTTGGCATTGATGGCAACACAAGTACCCCCCCCTGCGATCATGACACCTCTTCCTACAACATTCTCTCCCCCTTTGACATCAATGGAAAAGGGTAACTCCCCCTGAAACACAACCATCCTGCGGACCTGTACACACTTCCACTCGCACTGAGACACAACCGTCCTGCAGACCTATACACACTTCCACTCCCCCTTTATATTCTGAAAAAGGAAAATATAATGAGAACTTGGGAGAATCCCAAGCTTCTGGCGAAGATATTCCAATGCTGGTGAATATTTGATATGTGATTCTTTTGGTGCTGCTTGTAATCTTGCTACTTGTCCAACTACTTGCATAACATCTGGTCGGGAGGCTATTACATATAGAAGAGTACTAATCATAGATCTGTACAACCTTTGATCCACATCCTTAGATGAGTTGTTTATGTTCAATTTGCAACCAAGTAAAGACATCTTTAAATAACTTTGCACCTTTGTAGAAAAATTCTTACTTAGACGATCATCATTGTTACCAATTATTGTATCATCCTCTTTAGCTATTAGACATGCTTTAGTTGCTTCATCCAGAACATATATGTCGTTTGGAGCTCGACTTGCTGTAGCCACAATCTCACCATACACACCTTTCCGGATTTCACATTTCGTGGAGTTGAATAGTATTGTGTGTCCTTGATCACACATTTGTCCAACGTTGAGCAGATTGTGATTCATGTTTTCAACCAATAGAACATTCTTGGCTAGAACATATTTTCTTCTGAGAGTTACAGTACCTGATCCTATAACATTTGAAGATCCATCATTTCCAAAGGACACGGTTCCATCCTTCTTCTCTTTCAGAGATAAAAATTTATTTCTATCTCCAGTCATATGAGTTGAGAAACCGCTATCAACATACCACACATCTTTGTTCTTTTGAGCCTTGAGAGCGAGAGCACAACTATCATTCTTCTTCTTCTTCCATGTTCGTTCATTATGTGGCTTCAAAGATTCTTCTGGAGGATTTTCAAGTCTACAGTCTTTGGCTATGTGTCCAAAGTCTCGACATTTGTAACATTCAATATTATTTCTTAAATGTTCAAATCTATTGATATTTTGCTGAGCCCTGGGAGGTTCATATTTGATAGATCTCCTAAAATTGTATTCGTTCCTAGGGTACGTGCGACATTCTACAGCTTTATGACCAAAGTTTCCACATGAATAACAGTAGCCATAAAAAATATGTTGGTACCTGGATGGAAATTTTCATCGAGGAATTGTCTTACAAAGTTGTTCTTGCAAATATTGTCCAATGAAGTCTTAATGCATGTCAGATCTCATAGGTTCATTGTATTTTTTTGTAGAAGGTCCTGCTTCTTCTTCTTTGTAACCAATGCCAGTTTTTTCATTGTTAGATCGTTTATTGTTGATGAGTTTTTCCAATGCCCTTGAGCTGTTGGCATAGTTTTGGATAGTTTTTCCTTTCTTCACTTCCTCATGCAGCGAGACTACTTGGGCTTCTAATTCTTCCCTTTCTTGGTTGCTTTCTTCCAACTTCTTTTGAAGTGACTCTTCAATGCATTTGTGTTCTTCAACTTCAATTTTGAGACCTTGAACTTGTTCTTCAAGAGTTTTGGAACGGATCTTCTCTGCCTTGAGATCTTTTATAAGCTTGATTGCTTCCTCATAAAATTCTTCTATGGTCCATCCTTCTTCTTTGTTGTTTGATACCTCTTGTTTATTGTGCTTGGGTTTATTGTGCTTGGCCATAAAAAATGCTCTCTCATTGGCTTCTTCTTCACTGTCATTGTCTTCATTAGATGATGAGCTATCTTCTTTAGAGAGAAAGTTCCTTTTGGATCCTTGCTTGTTGAATTTCTTAAAGCCTTTCTTTCCTTTTGAGTTGCCATTACTTCTGTTTGGACATTTTGCTACAAAATGCCCAACCTCATTACAGCTGAAACATATCAATGGAAGTTTACCTTTGAATTTTCCCTTACCAATTTTTAGTTTTCTCGTGAAGTAAGCATATTCTTCATCTGAAAGACCTTCTTCATCATTTCCCTTTTCTTCACACTTGCAGGTGCATGTCTTTTCAATTGAAGGTTGTTTATCCTTATTGGTTTTCTTAGATGCAACTAACGCAGTTTCTAGATGCGAAGTACCCTCTTCTTCATCAAGTCTCATTTCATATGCTATGAGAACTCCATGTAATTCCTCTTTGCTGAGTTTGTCCAGATTTTCACTGTATTCTAAGACCGATACCTTTGGGTTGAATCTCCCTGGTAACGTTCTAAGAATCTTCCATATAATAGTCTTCTCGTCAACTGGCTCTCCCAATCCTTACATAGTATTGGTTATTTCATCAACGTATTGAAAGTATGCAGCAATGTTGCAATCTTCTTTCATTCTGAGTTGCTCAAATTTTGCTCTATAGATTTGAAGCTTTGCTTCTTTGACATTTGAGTCCCTTGCATACATATTCTCAAGATTTTCCCATACATTTTTGGTGGTTTTGCAACCCAACACCTTATGATAAGTAGATTCAATAAGTCCACTGATAATAATATTCTTTGCTTTTGCATCATTTACCAAATTGTTCTTACCTTGTTCATCCACGGTTGATGTAAATCCATTTTGAACAGTGTCCCATACTTCATAACCTTGCGCCAAGAGATAGACCTCCATTCTTCCTTTCCAAAGTGCATAATTATTTTCATTGAATAGAGGTACACCATTCTTGGTATGCTCCATGACCTCCTTCCAGCTGTTAAACTGCTATTGAAGGAACCAAGCTCTGATGCCAATTGTTGGAAATACTGAGAGGGGGGGTGAATCAGTATTTATTTCAATTAGAGCATTAGTTAATCTTCAATTATTATCAGTGTTTGTACAATGATAGCAGCAAACAAGAGGAACACAAATGCACACAATTTTTAAGGTGGAAACCCACTGCGGGACAAAAACCACCTAATGCTTTTCTAATAATTCTTTTCAACTCCAATTGAAAATAAAGCTCCAACTTCCTAGAATCTAGAAAAGCATTCTTCTCCAGCTCCCACTGGATGGATGCTCCAACGCCCGAGATTCTTCAGTAGTCACTGAACGGATGCACCAACACCCAATGAGCTACAACTCACCCTAGCACCACCCTACCACCCTATAGAAGAATAAAAGAAGAATGGACTCTCGTAACAGAGAAAATGGTCCACTTTACAATGATATAGAATGATGTAGAAGAAGAAGATATACTAGACCATAACCCCAACTTTGACACAACCACTGCCTCTTCAACCCTTGGCAGATAGACACTAGTACAATTTGTACAATAATGTATTTACAATGACTAAGTACAATGATACCTTTACAATGATTGTATGCAGTGCGGCCCACTTGAAGACTTCATATGATGAACTTATTTTTGCTATTGTGCACCTTGGTTGCTGCTCTTGTCATGCTACTCTCTGCTGCACCTTTCTTTGCTTTGCTGCCATAGAAATTCTGGTCCTTTGCAACCCTTGACAACACATGATCTAGCTATTTCTTGCCTTCTAGGAGCTCGATATTGAATCTGGTGTATCTCTATTATTTCAGATTCTAAATATCTAATTTTCAGTCCTATAGTAGTCCTCTGAGTCTTCTTTCAAATGCCACAGTTCTGACCCAATTTGGATTCTTCAAGAGAGAGTTATACCCAATTTCTCACACTGCCCTAATTATGGACTGTTTCAGTAGAGTGCACTTGTACGGCATGCCACGTGTCACCGTTTCTTCATTTGTCTCTGAAATTGATAGAGCACAAAGTAAAGACTGTGAAATATCTGTCAATTTTTACGACATTCCAATCTGATACTCAAAGAGGGAGTTATGACGAATTTACCAAGGTCACTTCTTTGAGATGAATTTCAGGAGCATGCAAAAACCCTTACTTCCATAGATCACATATCCAAAAATATTGCGCAACTTTATCTAAAATTTTTACTGCAGCTTCCTCAGGGTTTCTACTTCACCTCATAAACATTTCAAATTCTGAGCCTTCGTAGAAAAAATTTTAGAGTGAAAATGCCACGATGACCTGTTTTAGATCGCCGAATCCCTTTCCTAAGGAGGAAATGAAGATCACAATATATATGAATTCTTAAGTTGAGAGGGGCTTCAACAAGTGAACGTGGGAGGGATTTTAGGAGCTTAAAAAATATTAATTATGAATTTTCAATGACCCATGCCCCAACCCCATGGGGTTTTATCCCACTAACTGGGGTACAAAATTCAAACATGAATATCTCTCAAACCGTGAAGAATTACATGGCGTGCCATATATCAACGGAAACATCTCGAAAATTAGAAACCATCAAAAGAATTATTGACCCAGAATATATTAATTTGGTAGGTAAAACTTCTCATTCAATATTGGGTTAGCCCCTGATGCTGCTTGGGTTGACATCAATGACAACCGCTGATCAACATATAAGACAAGGGTGATCAAAGAGGTTTTTAGGCAAAGGAAAGATAATTCAGAGAACACTCGAGACCATTGGGAAATGGAGTCATGAAATGGTTTACTTGCTATTCAGTATTCAAGTCTTTCAATTGGGCTATTCATCTAAAGCATAGGATCTTAAAGATGATAGTGTGGTATGAAATGATAGGGAAAGAAGGTGAATGAAAAGGAAACCTCCAAGGCGACTATTTAGGAATTAGATCTAGGGATAGGAAATTCCATTAGACACCTATAATCCACCTCCTAAAAGGTTAACTCTTCAGATAAAGGAAACATTAAAGATTTAAACACAAAGGTGAAAACCTGAGATCAGAGAAAGGCTTTGAACTTTCAATGCTTCGGCATCCAACTTAAGGGAACTTAGAAAGGTTCAATTGATTTAAAGAGACCCTAGTGAGACAAAATCAACATTCTAAACTCCCAGTATCCCAGTTATTTCAATTAAAAACCAACAAGAACATCTAAGAACAGATCCATTAATTCATACATCAGCTAGCAGTAAATATTAGTACTACACTGGTTAAATTATCTTGAATCGGTGCTCAGATAAAACATATAGCAGAAAAAAATCAAAGGTAAGGAGAGCAGAAGCATTAGGGTACCATGCGAGGGTATATCCTAAGCCAGATTTCTGATGCTTACCAGAGAAATGAAATGTAATGAATCACAGTAGGAAAACAGAGACAAAGGCAGAAAAACATCACTGCTGCTTTAAATCAGGATCCAAAGAAGTGTGCTTGTCATATTAAAGAGAAACACCAGTCATGTACAAATTTTCCAATAGCTTGATACTCAGTCTGAAAACATCTTCCTCAGCCTATCTTACAACTTTACACAGAGAACTATGTCTCAAGAGAAACAACTTGCAATTCACAGTTATCCGATCAATAGTCAACAAAAACCAACAACCTTTTCAATGTGTTTTTCTTGAGTTTGTATAGCTGAGAGAGGGGGAGAGGAGGTAGATGAAACACTAAATGAAACATTAAAATAGAGTATAAGAAGAGGGCTCGAAGCCCATTCTATCTTAATATCTATGCATTAATCTTCAATACTCTTTGGATGAAAGAGTGGTCTTTGACAGGCTGAAATTTACTCCAGGTATGTTCTTTGATGTACTTTAGGCTGCAGTACTCTGTAGTACTCTGGTGATAGGAACAAAGGCAGATAAATGACTTTGAGGTCTGCCATACTGCATAACAAATGCTTTGGTAGAATTAGGACTTCTTTCAGGGTGGAAATCTTCTCAGGAACACGGTATAGAATGAAAACAGTATGGGTACTTCATCCTTTCTCATGGGGGAAACTTTTGCTGATGTGAAACATTGATAATATTGTTTTCTGTGCATTAGGCCTCATTAGGCCTTCTGTGTAATCCACAAGGTATTCAATCTGGTACATTTTCCCTTAAATTATTTAATTAAGGCTTAAGGTCTTCAAAAACATGTTTAAAACCTCTTAAATCTTCACTGATACTCTTTGCTGCTTCATGACTGTCTCTGTCTGTGAAAATGGAACTTTAATGGTGATGGAGGTTTTTCAGAGTTAAACACTGTTATTTTAATGAAAAATTCCATTCCAAACACCTTCCCAAGCGTTTCTCTGTAATCTCAGGCTTTGAAAATGGTCTCTTCTGCGCTTTGTGTCACCATAACAGTGACTGTGAGCAATGGCGGTTTTCATCGCCTGTACCATGCAAAAACACACGAATATGTTAAGAAATCCATGCATGGGGGAGGATGGATGCAGTGGAAGGTTGTGAGGATGGCAGCGCAACATGGATGAAAACGGTGGATGCAAGGGAAAACAGGTGAAAAATGTAGTTGATGGAGGTTTGGTGAAAAAATGGACGTGGACTGTTCGATCAGATCTGGAGGTGATGATCGATAGTGGAGATTAGCTAATGGAACGACTTTAGAAAGTTGGGCGAAATGCAATAAAATTTAACGTAAAACATTAAAGTTCTAATGTTAGGCAGAATGATATGAGTTTTAATGTGAAACACTAAAATTTTAATGTTATAACACCAAATTCTGATGCCGGGCGAAAGAAATCATTTTTAATGCAAAACATAAGATTTGGGCCTTTGAATGAAATACACCAGGAATGTATGGAAATGCATTGAAATGAGGCTTGAATGGTGGGACCCGGTCATGGGCGGAGGGCGATTTAATATGGATCGTCAGATCTCAGGAGGAGATCGATGGCTGTGATGATTCGATGAGGTTTTATGGTCACGCGATGAGAAAATTGTGAATGGAGTGCGAGATGCAATGAGGGTTGTTGATCAATATAGATCAACGGTCGAGATCTGTAGATGGATCTTTGGGCATAGAAGTTGGGAAATGGTTTTAGGATACAAAACCACTGGTTTCGCATGGAGAAAAGGGAGGAAGGTTGTTTTCACTTTTTGAACGCGATATGGGTCCCCGGCTGACACGTGGCTCTAGAAAACTGCCCATATCGTGTGAATCTAAACTGCTAAACTTCAGACAAAAAAATTACGTGATATTGATGTGGGCCGTTGGATCTGGGCCTGCGAGATTTGACGATGATGGAGGAGCGCGATACAAGGAACATGCGCGGTCAGTTAAGGTGGGGTCAAGCGGAAGGTAGTTTTATTATGGACCATCCGAATGGTGCGATGGACGGCTAAAATCTGCAAAGGAGAAACATAGGAGGAGGAGCTGGTTAGTGGTCAGGAGTAATCTTGGCCGTTGGATCCAGGAGATTGGACGACTGCGATCTAATCGAAGGGAGAGCGATGGAAGGGACAAAACTCCGATGGGCGATAGTGCGATTGGCTCTGGACCGTTGGATTAGCTGCAGATCAACGGCTGTGATTGGATCGGAGGGTGACCAATCGGGGAAGTGGGGTGGAGCAAGAGAAAATCTTGGCCATTGGATTAGAATGGATGGACAACTCAGATTCAATCGGGGATCGGCCAATCGGGGCATCGGAGGGTGGCACTTTTCAAAACTTTCGATTGGTGATGAGCGTCGTGCTGCGATGGCCATCGGATTCTTTAAGATCATCGGTGGAGATCTTCATCGGGAGGTTACAAAGAAATGTTACTGGGTGTGATGAAATGGGTGTGGGCTGTTAGATATTTTCAGATCAACGGCTGGTAATGCTCCAAAAGCCGACAGAGAAAATACACCATTGCATCGGAACTCTTCATTTACAAAGAGAATAAGCGCTCCGACCAACCTTCCGATGCGATGAGTGCCTTATGGATTAGCACTTGGTCTTAGCATTTGGGTGCATGGACGGGAAGTGGTTAGGGGCTGGGCCGAAGGGGCCTAGCCTGTTATATGTAAAAAATGGGTTTTTTAGCCTAAAAACAGAGCTTTTAAGGCTGAACAGAGGTTTTCGGTAGAGGGAAAAATGGGTTTTTAAGCCAAACAAAGGGTGTTTGTGAGGTTTAAAGGGGAGATAGGATTATTTAGTAGGCTTAGGAAGGAATTTTTGGGGTTAAAGTGGAAACTTTGAAAAAGGGGAAAAGGGTTAAAATGAGAAATTTTGCAGGGATACAAGGGGCAAATGGAGGCCTTTTCTAAGCATCGTTTTTCCACAGTCAGTGAGGATTTTTGGATGGAAACAATAGTGAATATATTTTCAAAGGCAGAGGATACACAGAGGCTTCAAGGATGAGATATTTTCATAGGAAATTTATCTCTTGAAGGCTCAAAACCAATTTATCCACCTATTTTCTTGACAAAAAATTCATAGGTGGCTAACAGTGACTACTTCCAAAATGTCGTCATCGTAATAGAAGATGGGGTGACTAGTGGAAGAAAGACCACCTTACGCGGCAAAGCTACCTGAATCATAATCATGAGAAGAAAGGTTCACATGCGCATCGTCACAGAGGGTGACTGAAGAACATGTAGATGAAGGATCCACTGATGTTGAGCCCAAGGTGATCGCTGAAGTGAGGTAAGACAAAATAGAAGGGGAAGGCCCAGGGGGGTCTTCCATCAAGGATCTCATAGATGATGATAGGTAGTGGATGGTGGTCACAAGCTCTGTCATCTCGACATTAGGAGGGGGAATGTCAATGGGAGCAGGTAAATCCTCAAGTTGGCCCGCAACATACTGCACAAGTACGGGAGAGGTGGATTGGTTTTGTTCAACCTCATACTCCCGAACTACCTCCAAAGAGGCGCGGTAATGAGTAAGGCAGGGAAAATGGTGAGAGTAATGGCCATGGAGATCACATAAAGCACAAGTTTTGTTGGTGTGAATAGTCTTAGGATTCTTGGCTACAGTCGAGGAAGAAACAAAGGCTTCAGGGATTGTATACTTAGGGAATGCAACATTAATCATGGGCTTGATACGGGGAAACTCAGGACAGGTATGGGTGGCATGACCAATGACATCACACAAAGCACAGGGCTTTGGGGGTAGAGGTGATGTAGGGTTAGTCGGGGCAGCCTTGTCCTTTGAGGCCTTCTTGCGAGCTTTTCCCTTCTTACCTAAAGTGGTCGCAACAAGAGATGGTTCCTGTTGAGGTGGATGGGGCACTATAACAACGGGAGAAGTCATAGAGACCGGTTGAATTGGGGTCAAAGCAAGATAAGGTTTGGGTTGAATAGGTGGGGTAGTGGATGGGGGCTCAAGGTACCAGACGATAATCCCAAGGGTCAGGTTAGGAAGAGAGAGGGTAGCCATGATAGGTACTGTGTACACTCCAGGAGGGGGAGATAGGAACGGTATCCTATCGGAGGGGTAATGGCTAGGCGGGATGGCTCCAAGATGGTTAAGGACTGGAGGAACCATTCCAAGAGGGTAAAGAGGCTCACGGATACCAAATGTAGGTGAAGGGCCAGGAGGAGGAGGTCCAGAAGGCTGAATTGAAGAGCTAGGAGTAGGCTGCGGAGGGTGAGGAGGCTGCTAACTAGCTGAAGCGGGTTGCTTGAGGGCAGCTCGAGATGATTGCATCATGAAAACATTCAATGAGCTAGGATCAGAGACAAGAGGAGGAAGGCTAAGGAATGCACCAAGCAGAGAGGCGTCTTTGTAGACTCTGGGTGAGACACTGGTCAAAGGATCGACAATTTGCTTATTGGCCACCAAAGAAATGATTGACTCAGGGGAGGTCTGAGACTTTGGTTCGTAATATGTCAACTGGTCAATGGTGACTATCTTTCCGTTATGATCGAAGGAAATCTTGCGGTGAACCGTAGATGGGACAACACACATCGCATAGGTGTAGCTACAACCCAATATAATGTTGTAATCTAAGGGGGCATCTATGACTTCTACGTCAACGCAAACAGTCTTGCCCGCAAGAGTACTAGAACAATTGTGGAATAGGCCAATGGGCTGGGAGACATGGCCATCCCACGCTCGAAGAGTGATATTGGAAGGAGCCAACTCAGGTGATTCGAGTTGCTTCCAAACTGAAGCGGACATCACATAGGTGGATGCCCCCTCATCAATTATACACTAGGAAACGTTGGCGTTTCAGATCTTGACTAGGATTTGGAAGGTGAAAAAAGTAGGAAGAGGAGGATGTTGTAAATGGTCAACATCAAATATGATCAAACGATCATCGGAAGGATCTACAATGCCCATGGCAGATAGTAGAGATTTTCATTGTGAAGGGCACGACTAGAGGAGTTCTAGCGTTGAGATGGCAGCAGGAGATTGCGCTAAATCATCTACTATGCTATACGAATGGGAAATTTTTCCAGAAGCAACATTTCGGTGCAATGGTCCCTTAGGGATCTTAGTATGAACCTACACCTTAGGCTGACGGTCTACAAGGGACCATTAGGTGTCAAAAGAGGCTCTGTAGAGACTGAAGGAGGTGGCTCGGGGACAGACGTAGCGGGAGGCTTGTTGTACTGATGGGATTGAGTCTGAAGATTGATATCTACGATTATAGGTTGATCAGAATTCATCATGAGAATCTAGTAATTGGAGGTACCAGATGGAAGAGGTTGAGTGGCCACCTGACCTTCAGGTGGTTGGGTAGCCACAAATCCTTGTTGAGGGAAAGGATTAGTAAACACAGTTGGCTGACTAGGCGCAACACTAGGAGGGACGGAAGGGGAGGCTTGCTGTCCTCGCAATTTTGCTTGAGACTCCCACATCTGCTTCATCTATGGAAAAAGAGGACAATCGTGCGTTTAATGACCATAAACACCACAACAATAACAAGGCTTGTTTGTGTGAACATGCCTGTCCTGCTTGGGATGAGTACCTTGTTGCTGGTTAGCAGTGTTAGGTGCACTATTTTGAGGGTTAGTTCCAGGATTACCGAGATTAGATATATTTTGAGTGCCTTTCCTCTTATTTTTAGAGGGAGGAGGATTAGTCATGCCCTACTCTGCATAAACCTTCCCCTGAGGGGGAGGTGGCTGCTGTTGCGGGGGTTGAGAAGGCAAGGGAGGCAGAGGTGCTAATGCTGGAGGAGTTGGAGCACCAGGCTATGGATACGGATAATAAGGAGGTTGGGTAACATTGTGGTAAACAAGAGGTTGGGAAAAAGGAGGAGGCATGCCATATCCTGGATACATGCTACTAGGAGGGGGATAAGTGCAGGAGGTGCTGCCCCCCCCGAGGAAAACCATAGCTCATGGGAGGTTGAGTGTATGGATGAGAGAGAGCTCCAATGATACCATTAGCGGCATGAGATGCCCCTAGTGCATTTGTACCACCGGGTCTAGGAAGATCAGGTAGAACGGTATAAACATAACTCAACTAAGCGTAGATCAGGTCATATTTTAATGCAATTTGGAGAGTGGCTTCTTCGGTTTGAGGGAAATGCAATGCGACATATTTTCCGATAGCAGGCAAGAGAGATCTAAGGAACAAGTCCATGTAGACACAGTCTTTGAAGGTAGGGGATCGACATAGGCTCTTTCTTCTCCGCCATTCCTGCACATGATCGGATAGGCGGGTCGCAGACAATTGACAGAAAGAAGTCAAAAGTTCAGTACTAGTGTCGTAACAAAGGGGAAGCTGGAAATAAGATAGAAAATCCCGAGCAAGAGTCGCAACGGTGGTATGAGAAGATGAGGCCTGATCAACATACCACTTAGAAGCTTCACCTGTAAGCGTATGTTGGAACAACTAAGGACGGATATAATCATCGGTAATGGAGTTAGACAAACACCACATGTGGAAAGATCGAACATGATTTGTAGGATCTTCTCCAACAAGACCTTTAAACTTAGGGATGTCGGAAGGGAGCTTGGTCAGCATAGCAGGCCAACTAGCGTCATGGTGTATCGTTTCATTGATCAACTAGTTAAAATCAAGAAGACTGAGGCCTGCCATATAGGGGAGCAAGGGAGCAACCAAAGTAGTTCCTGTTGTGGTCCCACTAATAGTATTCCCAGCATTAGGGCCGGGGATACCACCATCGTTAGGTCCTGAACTATACATGGTGAAGGTGATAGGAGGAGAACCAAGAGTGGAACCAGAAGGAGAACCCAATAAACCACAAGAGGAGTTGGAGTGCAGACTTGGTGGAGGACTAACTCGAATCCTACAAGGAGGAGTAAGTATTCCTATCGAAAACTGCGGATGAAGGCCAAGAAGTCTCCGGGATAAACGCCTTGGTGGTGCAATGATGATGACACAAACACAGCACAAAGGGAAGAGAGACCAACAAGGGTGGAGAGGTGTAGGATCAACCAATTACAATGTCGAAACAAGGGTAGAGAGGTGCAGGATCAATTGATTTCAATGTTAAATTTTTTGCTTGGTGGTGTTAGCCAAGATCTTCTTAACTTAGGGTGTGTGTGTAAAAGTGTGTAAATCTTAATTTTTAAACCCAGAAGTTTGTAGAGAAAAATAAAAAGTGAGTTTTATGACTGTAAATAAACCTAAAGATAACAGTATATGAAACTGAAATAACAGGAAATAAACAGCTAATAATGCAATAATCTAAACCCAAGGAGGTGGGCCTCTCAACAATTAGTCTATAGGTGGGAAAAAAACTAGTCAAAACACACCAAAATAGCCAATAGATCTAAGGTCAGGAGGGACAGGGAGCTAAAGGTTAGATCTGCTGGAAATAGGTGCAGACAAACAGCAAAAAATCAGAGGAAAAAATGTCGTAAATGAGGTGGAGAAAGACTATCTCCTAGAGGGAAGAAAAGGGGACCCTAGAGGAAAACCAAAAAAAAACTGAAAAGAGGTTTTTTGGATGGATAAATATCTAATATGAAGGGGATTTGAAGGTGAGGTATCAGATCTGAAAAATGGCTGAACACTCTGAAAGTTTTAGACAACCTACAGCAGCTAAAACTCTTCCACAAAGTGTGGAGGGTACTGAAGCCCTAGGGGGCTAGGTTCCCACTTATTTGAGTAAAAAAGAACAATAACAGGTCCAAAACGGGCGGAGACGGAGGTCAGACAACCCTGAACATAGGCCCAGACAAACCCAGAAAAATTTCAGAAAAACTCCCACAAAACATCTAGGTTGCAGTTTCTGACCTGTTTTTAGTAGAGGTCGTAGTTTTTGGGCTGATTCCCACTTCTTGAAGCTCTAGGTCACAGGTTTTGGGTTGAAAGGTCTGTTTTACTTCAACACTCTGGAAGCGAGTTTCAAAATAATGTGTCATCTCATTACGAGTTTGATGTCGATCACTGTGTCGTCCGAGAACACACGAGAAGTTAGAATTTAAATTTTTAAAGTTCTAGGGTTTTGTAGTTAAAAAACAACATCAAAGAAAATCAAAATATAAGAAAGTGAAGAGAAATCCTAGGGTTTTAAGCAGCTGGATTGGAAAAGCGACAACGGTCATAATCGTAAACCCGTGTGGAGTTGCCAGTTGTTAGTATGAATCTTAATTCCAAGCGTACGAAAAAATACCACTTTAGCCGTGCAAAAAAAACAGCCCTAAAAACAAATATGGATGCCAATATCCTCAGATCTGCAGTTAGGTGATCAAGATAAATGCTGCAAAAATCTAGATCTATGCATTAAAAGACATTAAGCAGTAAATAAAAACAAGATTTACTCCATGCATCCAATAGATAAGACAAGAATATGTTGAATGAATTTTATATTAAGGGCACCTGGGAGGAAAACATAGAAGGATATTACCAGTTCTCCTCAATGGGATGGGTTCTTGTAATTCCTCAGCACTTCAGATCTAAAATCCCTCTCTCTTGATGGTGTAGAAAACCCAGAAAAAATGGAACTCAAAGGGAGCTCACAAGAAAAATGGTAGCAAAATATGACAATGATGGTGGATCAAAGTCAGACCAAAAGTATAGATCCAGAGTGATCTTTAGGCAACAAAAGGTAGTGAATGAATGGAAAAACCCTTATATTTATAACAAAATATTGAGTTAGTCTAGATATTGGTGCATAATTAAAATATTATTAACCAAATCAAGATCCAACTGTTATGGAATATTTTATTATATTTTTTGGAGGGAAAAAGAATTTGACTTGGGTCAAATCCCTTTAATTGTAAATAATAAATAAATAAATGATTTATTTATTATTTTAAGGATGTGGTTGAGTAATAATCAAATAAATAATGATTTATTTAATTATTTATGGGTGATTTAATCAAATTTAACAAGGAATATTATTTAAATAATTATTCCTAGAAAATAATAAGATAAATAATGATTTATCTAATTAACTAATTATTCCTTGAGGAAAATCAAACAAATGTAGATTTATTTAATATTTACTCATGGGGTTTCCTATTTAGACCATAAACAACTTAATAAAGGTGGTTTACTAAGTTAATTTTCATAGTGAAAGCAATTTTATTTTCAGTAAAATTGGTCTTACGTGGTGTACTTAGGTCCATCTAATAGTAATAGGTTAGATGACCAAAATGGTGTAACATAAAGCCTTCTTGTTGTTATTTTTATTCTGTGGACAATTAGTGGCATAATTTTCATGCTCGTGACAGTGAAAAAATTTCACTCTAGACATGTCACGCTTCTTCCCTTCTTTGTTGGTCTCATATTTGGAATAGGAATTATTTCCCTTCCCCTTCTTTTCCTTACTAGCCAAGGCGCAATTTTCCTCATCATCTGCCTTGGATGAGGATCCATCCCTGGTATTCCACCTGAATTCTTCTTGTACCAAATCCGACCAAAGTCGCTCCCAATCTGGTAGCTTCTCCCTCCCATTGACGAAGTCCTGATAACTATGTAAACTCTTGGGAAGGCCTAGAATTTCTAGGATCACCAAGTCATCATCCGTTACAGTAATCCTGACACTCCCAAGCTCATATCGACATTGGATGAACTTGGTTAAATATTTTAGAGTAGCGTTTCCTTTCTCCATTTTGATTTTCTTGAGCTTGTCATTCAGTGTCAATTTTCTGTTGTCACTACTACTTTGAAACAGATTTATCAAAGCCTTCCACATTGCATATGGAGTTACTTTTCCATGGAGACACGAGACAATGTGGTCTCGAACTCCCTCTAATAAATTCTCCTCACCTTTGTAACCGAATTTTTCCAAGCATCAAGAAGAGCAGTGTCTACTGCTACGAGCTTGAGAATATCACTATCAATGAATTCTTTCAAACCATTTTCACCCAGAACTGCCTCCATTTTGTATTTCCATTCAATATAATTAGAAATTCCCTTGAGTGCATATTTCAATCTTAAGCCAATGAAAGACATCTTGATCTGCTTGTCGCACCAAATAATATTTTTTCAAATTCTAATGTTGTTCAACACAAACTCATTTTCTTCTCCATTATAGTGATTTCATGTGCTTTGATACCATGTATAAATTAAAAAAAAACTATATGTATACCAATGGATTCAATTTGATCATGTGATATGCTAAAGCAAGATACTGAATACTTCTACAAATTAATTGCAGAAAATAAACACGATCACCAATCACACCAAGTTAAATAAAGAAGAAAATAAATCCGCAACACATATATTTTTCCTGGGGAAAGCTTGCTGCTCAAAACCCCTCTATATTCTATTGTATATTCAACCAAGGAATCATGAAACAATTACAATTTACTCTTCTCACAAGAGTCTGTTGCACTCTGCTAACTTTCTCACACTGATCCGAACAGAATCAACCAACACTTAACCAATTTCCTGCCTCTGCTAAACCCGCCTTTCTGTTGAGATTCAACAAGATGATGAGCTTAGTGAAAATTAAGCACCTTCACTAAGTGGGGCCCACAGACTATTTTTAGGTGTATGTCTATTTTTAGACATGGTGAACATATTATATAAGTAGCAGGAGGCTATTTGTATATGGTTGATCAAGTTGGAAAAATAGATGATATTCTATTTTTAGAAGATTGGGCGAAGTCTATTTATAGATCGCTAATCTAAAAATAGATGCATTTCGATTATTAATAGCCCTTAATAATAATCCGACAATAAATATCAAATTTTTCTCTTGGAGCACTTTATTTCAGTGAATAGATTTGGAAAATTAGTGGTCTGAAGGAATTACAAAATTCCTAGGATTTGATGGTGACTCATGCATGTAGGACTTCGTTATAACTGAAGTGGCAAGTTGTGACAGAGTTGGAAGAGTAGTTATGTGAGCTATTATTTAATTTAACTCAGTTAAGTGAGTTAAACTCAATTGTGCTAGTTGTATCTAGTTCTAACTGAAGATACACTAGTGAGAGTTTAGTGAATTAATTATTTAATTAATCCAGAACTAGAGACTCACTTGCAACTGAAAAAATACAACAGTTAACTACTTGCATGTCAGTTCCAGTGGAGACCTAGTGGAGAGATAGGTGAAAGGGTGAGATGGAATATCTATTGTGATTATAGTGATGCATTCAATGCATTTGAAACACATTGGAGATGCCAATGAGGATTGCGCAGTCAAGGCAAGGCCAATTCGAATTCATTCAGGGGTCTTCTTCAGCAGGGATTGTGTAGTGGAGGCAGGTTGTTAGGAGGCAAGAAATTAGTGCATAGATATGCAAATTTTTGCATGAAAGTGTGTAATGATTGTTGATTGTACTGAGAGCTTGATGTACTAAGTTTTGTATGATATTGTTAAATGTTCCATTAATATACATAATATATGATAGTTGGGGTATTTAGCTTTAAGATTTTCTGTTAAACAACTGTGTTTATGTGCGATTGATTTTGCTTCATTTGCGTTTTGCAAATGGAAATTTAATTTCCGCAAAGAATTAAGTGGAAGAATTCTGTATTTAACATAAGATTAATTTGTTAGATCAGGGGAGTTCGATAATATACATGCATCTTGTATAATTTATACATGGTATCAGATCTGTGTTAATCATTGGAGATTGCAATACTGAAGCGGTGATGAGTTTTTTTGTTGGTGGACAATTCGAATTTGCTGCAAGAATTTCTTGGTGCGACAGTTGAGTATTCATTGAAATGGATTTCAATGGGTTGCGGTTGGAGTATGCCCTTGAGGGTCGCTTGAACTACATAGCCTGGAAGGACAGGATGGAGGCAGTGCTTGAAGATAATGTTATGAAGGATTTCATCGATAGTGATGTTCCTAAGCCTACTTCTAGCGACGCTGCATTACTTGAAGCCTGGAAAAAGAAAGTAGCAAAGACAAGAAGGATTATGTTGGATGGTGTGAAGGACCATATTGTGTCAAGCCTTCAGGGGAAAGCCACTCCATTTTCAATGTGGAAGGATTTGACAGATATTTTCCAAAGCAAAAGTGACCATAGGAAGTTGGCGCTGAAAGATAAGCTCAAAAAAATCAAAATGGAGAAGGGCGAGAATATTCCAAAATATCTCATGAAGTTTTTCCAATGTAGGGATGAGATGGGGAGTGTCTGAATCACAGTTGCGTATGATGACTTGGTGAGCTTGGCTCTACTTGGGCTACCGAAGAGTTGGAACAGTTATCAGGACTCTGTCAATGGATGGGAGAAACTGCCGGATTGGGAGCGACTTTGGTTGGATCTAGTGTAGGAGGAGATAAGGCAAAGTACTAGGGGTGGCTCTTCATTAAAGAATGGTGATGCAGAGAATTTCACTTTGGTTGCCAAAGAAAGGAAATGGAAGGGGAAGAAATCCCATCCAAAATCTGAGGCTAAAGGCAAGAAGTTGGATTTGTCCAAGGTGAAGTGTTTTCACTATCACGAACAAGAGCATCTTGCCACTAACTGCCCATAGAAAAAGAATAACAAGAAGGTTGCTGGAGCTGCAGTTGGTGAGGCCCTTGCCTCGCAATTTGAACTTGATTTCTCTTTGATCACATGCTTAGTTTCAAGTGCAATGGGATAGGTGTGGTATCTTGATAGTGGTGCTTCCTTCCACATGATGGGAGACAAGGAGTTGTTTAGTGACTTGGAGGAGAAAGATCTCCAAATGCATATAGAGATGGGCAACGATGGTAGATATAGTGCGACTGACATTGGAACCATTAAATTTGAGAGGGAGTCAGGTAAACCATTTATTTTGAAAGATGTTATGCATGTTCTAGGTCTGAAGAAGAACTTGGTCTCGGTTGCAATGTTGGAGGACAGAGGTTATGACGTTGTTTTCAGCGAGGGAAAAGCTTTCCTACGACATAAAACAAGTGGTCAAACCAAGACGATAGGGATTTGAGTTAATAATCTCTACAAGCTAGAGGTAGATGGCTGCACTACAATGATGGGAAAAGTAGAAGAAGTGGTGAGCCGGGATGAGGGTGAATTCTGGCACAGGAGATTGGGCCATCTTCACCATGGTGCCTTGAAGATTTTGTAGCAGATTTCTACTGGACTTCCCAAGGGTAATCTTGCGTAGTCAGATCAGTGCAAGGGATGTATTATGGGTAAGTTTGTGAAGACCACCTTCCATGAGAAGGAGAATCATGCTTTGGTGATCCTGGAGAGAATTCACATAGACGTGTGTGGACCTTTCTCGGTTGCTTCAACAAAAAAATACAAGTATTATGTTATATTTGTTGATGATTATTCTCGTAGATGTTGGATCTTCTTCATGCAGAAGAAGAGTGAAACATTCTAAACGTTCTGTGAGTTTAAGGCATTGGTGGAGAAGGAGTCGGGGAAGCAAGTGAAGGCTCTGCGGAGCGATAATGGTGGTGAATATATCTTGAACGAATTCAAAGAATTATGTAGCAAAGAAGGAATTCGAAGATAACTCATAGTGCCTCATAACCCACAGTAGAATGGGGTCACAGAGAGGAATAACCGAACGATCATGGGTACTGCACGAGCTATGTTGCATGACCAGGGCCTACCAATGCACTCATGGGAGGAAGCATGCAACACTTCATTTTATGTACAAAACCGTTGTCCTCATAGAGTACTTGGCATGAGTACACCTAAAGAAGATTTTATTGGTAAGAAGCCTGATATTTCTCATTTGAAGATTTTTTCTTCATCTGTTTACATTCATGTGACAAAGGACACCAGGAATAATCTGGAGCCGACTGCAGAAGTTGGGATATGTGTGGGGTACACAGAAACACCCCATAATTATTGTGTGTATTTTCCAAACAGTCATATGACAGTGGTGTGACGGGATATAAAATTCAATGAGGAGAAAGCCATGAAGTTGTCGCTTGAGAGGGAGCTACACTTGCATGCAGAGGAGGAACTTCTTGTTCCCAAAGATGAGCCTCAAGATGTGGATTAGCCACAAGAGGAGGATCATGGAGTGGAGGAGTCCACTCATGTAGAGCCAAACCTTAGAACAGGCAGAAGGCGTACCACAAAAGCTGAGAAGTTGAAGCTTGATGCGGCATAGAATGTAGGAGTCACTATATCACAACGCAGACAGAGACAGTCACATGAATAATTCACTGGATACATGACTCTCATGAGCAAGTGTATCGTGACAGAGCCATCTTCCTTTGAGGAAGCAGCGTAGGAGCCCACATGGGTAGATGCCATGGTGGAGGAGTATGAATCCATTGTCAGAAACAATGCTTGGGAGATTATTCCAAGGCCAGTTGGTACATTAGTGGTAGGTTCAAGATGGATCTACAAGGCAAAGCAAGCTGCTGATGGGAGCGTTGAGAAGTATAAGGCAAGATTTTTTTCCTGGGGCTTCTCATGGATCGAGGGGATTGATTATGAATAAACCTTTTCACCTGTCGCACGGTATTCTTCCATAAGGACCATCCTTTCTCTCTCAACGCAGATGGGTTGGAACATTCATCAGACGGATGTGAAGACTACGATCCTTAATGGGATCATTGAGGAATAAGTGTACATTGAGCAGCCTGATGGATTTGAGATCCTCAGTAGTGAGTTGCATGTGTGTAGACTCAAAAGAGCACTATATGGGCTGAAACAAGCACCCCGTGATTGGTACACACGGATCGACAACTATTTCACTGGACTTGGCTTCACCAAGAGTGAGGCAGATGCAAACCTATACCAAATTGTGGTGGAGGGTAAGATTTTAATCATTGTTCTTTATGTTGATGATTTAATACTAACGGGTGATGAGCAGTTGATACACACATGCAAGGAAGATATTGCAAAAGATTTTGAGATGAAGGATTTGGGCCTCCTTCATTATTTCCTTGGATTGGAAATATGGCAGCGAGAAGGTGAAATGTTCGTGTCTCAAGGCAAGTATGCTCGGGAGATACTTGGTAAGTTTCACATGTAGGAAAGAAAGTCCATGGATACTCCTCTTCCAAGAAATTGGAGGAAAGAGGATGCTACAACAACAGAGGTAGTGGATGCTAATGTCTATCGAAAGTTGGTGGGTTTGCTCATGTATTTAGTTAATACAAGACCGGACATATGCTATGTGGTGAACCAGCTTAGTCAAGCGATGGTTAAGCCTACCAAGCTCTTTTGGAAGGTAGACAAGCATTTCTTGAGATATCTCAGGGGCACATCTGAGTATGGCTTATGGTATAGACAGACGAATGAGGTGAAGTTGCATGGCTTCACGGATGCAGATTGGGCAGGCAGCCCAACAAAAAGAAAGAGAACATCAGGAGGGGTATTCAGTATCAGATCTACAATATTTTCTTGGTACAACAGGAAACAAAGATCCGTGGCACTCAGTTTATCAGAAGTGGAATACATGGTAGCAAGTCAAGCTGCATGTGAGGCTATCTAGATGAGGAAGATCCTGGTCGGTTTGTTCGGTTCTCATTTAGATCCTACATTGATACATTGTGATAATAAGAGTTGCATTAAAATCTTGGTTAATCCTATGTTTCATGATAGATCTAAGCATATATATATCTGATATCATCATATCAGAGATTTTGTGCAGCGAGAGATCATGTTGCTTTAGTACATTCCTACGGAAGATCAGGATGCAGATATTCTAACGAAGGAACTCACTAGGAGAAAATTCGAATACCATAGAGGCAGGATCAAGGTGAAGGATAATCCCTATCTTATTGAGAGGGACTATTGAGATTCAACAAGATGATGAGCTTAGTGAAAATTAAGCACCTTCACTAAGTGGGGCTCGCATGCTATTTTTAGGTGTATGTCTATTTTTAGAAATGGTGAGAATATTCTATAAGTAGCAGGAGGCTATTTGTAGATGGTTGATCAAGTTGGAAAAATAGATGAGATTCTATTTTTAGAATATTGGGCGAAGTCTATTTATAGATCGCTAATCTAAAAATAGATGCATGTCGATTATTATTAGCCCTTAATAATAATCTGAAAATAAATATAAACTTATTCTCTTGGAGCACTTTATTTCAGTGAACATATTTGGCAAATCAGTGGGTTGAAGGAATTACGCAATTCCTAGGGTTTGATGGTAACTCATGCATGGAGGACTTCGTTATAACTGAAGTGGCAAGTTGTGACATAGTTGGAAGAGTAGTTATGTGAGATATTATTTAGTTTAACTTAGTTAAGTGAGTTAAACTCAGTTGTGCTAGTTTTATCTAGTTCTAACTTAAGATACACTAGTGAGAGTTTAGTGAGTTAATTATTTAATTAATTTACAACTAGAGACTCACTTGCAATTGAAAAAATACAGCAGTTAACTGTTTGCATGTCAGTTCCAGTGGAGACCTAGTGGAGAGATAGGTGAAAGGGTGAGATGGAATATTTGTTGTGACTATAGTGATGCATTCAATGCATCTAAAACACATTGGAGATGCCAATGAGGATTGCGCAGTAAAGGAAAGGCCAATTCGAATTCATTCAGGGGTCTTATTCAGCAGGGATTGCGTAGTGGAGGCAAGCTGTTAGGAGGCAAGAAATTGGTGCATAGATATGCAAATTTCTGCATGACAGTGTGTAATGATTGTTGATTGTATTGAGAGCTTGATGTACTAATATTTGTGTGAGATTGTTACATGTTCCATTGATATAAATAATATATTATAGTTGGGGTTTTTAGCTTTAAGCTTTCCCATTAAACAACTTTTTTTACGTGCCATTGATTTTGCTTCATATGTGTTTTGCAATTGGAGATTTAATTTCCGCAAAGAATTAAGTGGAAGGATTATATATTTAACATAAGATTAATTTGTTAGATCAGGGGAGTCCAGTAATATAAATGCATCTTGTATAATTTCTACACTTACTTATGCAATTCCTATAGAATTAAATCCCTATTCTTTGAATTAAATCCCTATGCAACTAGGTAAACTGATTTTAACTCAATTAATTGAGTTAACTGATTTCTCATGCATTATACTAATGCACTAATTGAAACTTGGACTAAAAAGCAAATAGAATCACTCTGCATGCCTCACCAACCACCCTCAACTCGAATTCCATGAGCTAACTGAGTTTATCACACTCATTTAACTATTACAAGTGATTATGAGATAAGAATACAATTTATTGTCCAATTTAATTAAGGGAAAATTAAATTAGACACACATTTCTTGTTGATTTTTCAACACAAAATTGGGTTTCCCTCTAATACTCCAACAAAATTATAAAATCAATCTCGATATCATCAACAACATTAAGGAATGCAATGTACAATGACATACATACATTCCTTCTATTTCAAATGTTTACATCTATCTAGTTTGTCTTGATATGGAAGAGGTGTATTACTTGTGACCTTAATTATACTGAAGCTACCATCTTGAGGACTTAGTTTCACTCCATAGATTATAGAAAAAGAGTGAATTCAACGAATATTGAGAAAAACACCATCATATGATCCAACACTTTCAATTATTTCAATGAGTGTGAAAATATTAGCAAAATAATCTTGATATTTTCATTATTTAATGAGCATGAAAAGAAGACCCAAAAGGAAGATTTTTTCATAGAGATGAGTGGTATAATGGTATTCATCTAGTTTCAAGGCTAAAGGGAATAACCTAAGCAAATAAATATGCAATAGTAAGGTAACTGGGAATGGAAATCCCCTCATCACAATAGTCTCTTATAAAGGGTGAGATAGGTTGCAAGATAGAGGCAATATTGAACTAAAGGTAAGAGGTTGAGCATGGATGCAAGGTTAAAAAGCATGATGGGGGAAAGAAAAATTATGATAACATATAGAAAGAGATTGAATACCATAGGCACATGCCACCATAAATAAACAATAAAAATATTGGAACACCCTCTAAGGGATATATGAAGTAAGAAATAATAGACAAAGAGAGGAATCAAGGTTGATTTTGATGTCATGGCGGGCTCTAAAGAGGGTTCCTGGACCTAAAATGAACACATCATGGGAGAAAATATGTAAATCAATTGTTATTATAGGGTTACCATGAAGGGTAGGCTCTAACACACAAGTAATGATGAGAAAAAAGGAATGGTTAATGTCACAACCTGACAGGGTGAAACCTAAGGCATAATGAAATGGTATGGGGAAGGCCAAAGATGCAGTGGAAACATTGAAAAGAATACTAACCCTATATGCTAGTTTCAAGATTAAATTTCAATTAAGTGGTGCGTTTGTTGCAATATAGATATCAATGTTCAATAAACAATAAAAGTTACTTATGGAACCTTTAGTAGCATGACATGTGATAAAATAATATAAAAATACTGCCAAAAATGAATTATATAACAAAAATAGAAATGAAAAATGTCGAAAGAGATATTTTGAGACCATTTTCCCTATAAAAAAGGATACAATTTTGACCATTGTGTTCATTTGTTACTGAAAATGAGACAAATTGTGGAGAAACCCTCTTCTTGTCGAATTTTTTTTTTTAGTTCCCTGGAGCATCGGGCTATGAATCCTAATTCCTTCACTACTTGATTAGAGCTCTTGACCTCCTCTTTCATTTAATATTATTTTCCTATGCATTTCCATGAAAAATGGGTGATGGGGAACCCCTATTCAACTCTAATGTGCTCGAATGCTTCGTCTTAGGCCAAAGGGAGAGAAGCTAGAGATAAAGCATTAAATACCTATTTTTGTAGATCTAGCTCAATTTAAGCAAGGATTGGCTCCCAATTTTGGGTCTATGTATATGTAATAATTTTTTCTTTATGAATTTTATAGGGTTGCATCATGATTTAGTGGAGGGAAAGAGAAAATGAGGCTAATGATATCATTTCCATGATATACCTAGTGATGCTTGCTACCTTGTGAAATTGTGGTCTCCTTAAATTTTTTGGTACTCAGAGTATGATGGGTAAACTTGGATTGCTGGAGAGGTTCATCTAATGGTGGGATCCCATGGAGAAAAACTTCATAGTGTAGGGTATAATATTGAGCATGGAGGTGTAATATATATACATTCTCACATGATTTTCAAGGTGAGGGGCTCTAGTGTTGGTTTTAAGAGGGATATCAGTGGGGGAGAGGTCCATGGAGGATTTCATTGTAACTATTGTGTTATCATTGGTTAGAAAGAAAGTGGAAAAATCCCAATTAGGGAAATAGTGGAACTACCTCTTCACACCATAGTATTCACTATTACCTAGCTGCCAGGTTCATCAAGTCCACACTAGGGTTCCAAAACTCAAGTTAACATTGTAGTAGGGTGCATGGCCCCTAAAGTGTTCAACTAATGTGAGAGAATGTTGGAAAACTTAAAGGATCAATTGACCAGATGTGGTATAATGAAACAAATTTTCCTCACGTACAATAGAATCATAGTATGACTATTCTTTGAGTGAGTTTCAGTGTTACGACTGCAGGGTTCAACACCACAACTAGGGAGGACTGAACCTCATATGAATTGGTGGACCAAGTTGATAGCTAGGTTGGGAGGAGGTGCATAGACACAAGAATATGATCTAGATTAATTCAAATGGTTTTATGATCAAATGATATTTATCAATAATTATGCATATGTAGGGACTGGTTTTCACTGTGATCCCAACTTACTATTTCCCCTTGGCAAGCAATGGGGAGACCTAGGCAAGTATATGTATTTTTATATTTTGATGTTTTTTAATTTTTATGTATTTTTGGGATTTTTAAATGTTTTTTTTTTTACAATGCTCTAATAATTACCATGTTTCTTGACATAGATTTCATGCCAACATAGATACCTGAGGGAGATTCTCCATATATACATTGAGAAGCAATGAGAGAAGTGTATCCAATGGTAGTGTGAGATGATTTATGCTAGTATGAGGAGGATGATTATAGAAAGTTGAGGTTGTTGTAGTGAAACCTAGAGGGCCTCACGATAGGTGTAGCCCATATGTGACTAGAGGATTTTCCACAAAACATGCAACACCACACCATGGACGTGTCTAGTAGGATGGGATACCATCTTCGTTGTGTGGCCACGGTGGTTGTTTTTTATTGAGCTCACTAAGAATTATATGAGTAGTCATATAATATCTCTTCTCACTATATGTACTCCCTTCCGAGAAATTTTGGACATCAATATTTTAGTTATGGGCTTATAATCGCGGCCATGCGAGCCCAATTTTGGTAATATACTTTTTTTATATGTTGTATGATGACACACATAAAATATTATATATATATATATATATATATAAACACATGTTTCAGCTTGTTACTCATGTATATTTACAATGATAATGAAAATGGTCCCATGTTGTTTATGTACATACATGTTCAATTTACTTGATTTTATAAGTGTGATAGATTCCATTCTAATACATAGTTAGCCAACGAAACAACCAATGTATTAGAACTCCTAGCTACATGTTGGTATAAAATGTAGTCAAATTAACACTTAAGAGACATACCTTGATATACTGATGAAATAACACATGATTCTTAATGTGGTATTTATCTACAACATCACGAGTTGAGATTCTAAATTTAACCCCAACTAATGCATGCCTAGAGCTATGATCTTGGTTAAGATTTCAATGATAGCATTGTATTCCATAACATTGTTGGTAGAAGGTCCTAGAAACATTCCCCCTAAACTAACAATTTTTTTAGTGGGATAAAAGATTGCTTAAGTGGCGGAAGCAATGTTTTGAGAGCTACAATTGATACCATTGGAATATCCTACATAGGTAAAGGGGGGTACAAACATTTTCAAACCAAGTACCAAACATGATAAGCAATGAACCGAATTATATCACACATGTGGAGAAGAGAAACATTATACACTAAATACATATATACAAAGAACCATGCATAGTGGCCTAGGTGATGGGTCCCATTAATAGGTATATTTTTATGTTCATTGTGCTATCCTCCAGCCATTAAAAATATCATTTTCTCACATTAATTCAAATTTTAGCCATAATATGCTTAGTAGGAAGACTAAAGGGTATTTCTCATATTGTATAAACTAATGTGATTAATTTGCAGGAAAATAAGAATTTTTGGAGGCATTTAATATACAGGGGATTGATGGAGACAACCAAGAGAAAATATAGGGGGCTTGTCCACCTCCTTAACTCTCTAGATTGGATTTAGATCACATAATCATCACTCATAACTCAAATTCACTAGCAGTTGAGGGACTCCAAGTACATGCGAAGATCAAGGAGGAACATATCCACAAATATCGAGATCTTGGAGGGAATTACTCCTCTTTTCGAGGGAGATGCTATCAAATACCTTTTTTTATAAATAAATTAGCTAAGAGGCTCACGAGGATTCAATTTTTTTTGCAACTAAGAGTATCTATTGTGAGCCTAGTGCTTGATGTTGTCATTCTTATTTTTCATGATGTATGTGACTATCATTTCCTGTTAATGAGAAGTTTACTATTGATTTGCATTTGAGTTAGTTTTGGAGGGCTGAAACCCTTAGGTTTGGGCCCAACCCATAGGGTTTGGTCCCTCTCTTGTATTTGTTTATTGTTGTTGTTTCAAAGTATTTCAATTATTTCCTTGTTTTAGTAGTTGTTATATCATAAAAACTCATAAGTGCAGGTTTTCCTATTGTTAAAACCCTGTAATTAACCTTTGGGCTAAAAAAAAGGATCATAGAGTAACCACAAACCTCTTTTAGGCTAAGGTACAACCTCCCTAGCCTTGGAGAGGGCTCTCTCATTGTGTTTTTTTAGTCAAAATAGTGACTGAAAACTCTTGATCTTACGATGGCTATAAGGATAAAAAAGGGAAAGTTTGTTTTAATGGTTTTGAAGGCAGGTGTGAAGAGATAGATACCTTGGGAATGGAGTGAATCTCAATTGATAATTTCAGTGAATAAGTTTGATAATGAAGAATCCTTGCAATGGGAGAAAAATAAGCAGACTTATAGTGCTTAAAGAAAAAATCATTGAAGGAAGGTGAGTGAAGGAATAGTGAACTTAACAACACCTAAAGCACCTATCCAAGGGTGAATTTCAGATGTTCTAATGAAGAATAAACATTAAAATCCTTGATTGACCATAACATAGCACATATAAGTAATTATGAAAAAATTATGCTCAATTAAACATTTGAATACTTAATGCTCAAGCATGGGAATTGCATAAGAAAATTGAATAGTACAAGAGATCACATCACCATAGAGGACTGACACTTGAATTCCTATAGCAAGTCACTTCGAACTTCTTTCATTCACTGGAAATTAATTAAAATATATAGAGCACCAAGTTTTATTTTTATCACATGCTGAATCCAAACCAAAACCATTTTACATGTATTTACATCCTTCTATGAAATCAAGAATTCAGATCACCACTCTAGGTGATTGAATTCACTTCATAAAAGCTGAACAATCTAGATGCAATAAATCTTTACAAAAAAAAGAAACTGTTGTCTCAACTTTAGAAGCATCAAGAAGGTTATAAATTATCGATACTTTAATTTAAAACTTAAAACTACGCGACTTTAAACTTATCTACATTGATCTAATAACCAAAATTGCTTCTAGAAACTCCAAATTTAAAAATTTCCAAAAAATTTTTAACTAATATATTTTCCCAGTAGAGGGAAAAAATGGACTGATATGTTTGTGCAACAGGGGGAATAATTATTCAAAGTCAGCATGGTTGCAAATTTTTTTGGACAAAATTGAGTATGTAGATGTTCTTGAGATGATGATGTGTTGGTGTAGAACCCACTGAATGCTTCCTTCCATGCTTGTATGCCTTCCAAAATGACTATTTTCAGTTTGCGCGACATTTGCGCAACAGAAGTTGAATTTTGAACTAATAATGGATTTTCTTGCTCCAAAATGATTATGAGTGACTAACCAACCATATACATTCCCCTTTCATTACCCAACATAATTCAAACCTCCTAAAACTTCGAATTTGCAAATCTAATTTCAAAAATTTCAGAATTTTGTTAGCAAGTAATTTTGGAAAAATGGGTCTCCAAGTGACACCTATAATTCCCAAACCTGACACCTGTGAAGAAAATGAGATACATTTTTTTCATTTGTCCCATTCTCAACACAAACAAATTTTATATTTGAAAAATTCACTTCCAGATGTTAAAATGTTTTCCACAAAACAATGACAGAAACAGGAGGAAAATATAGAATTTAATTTCTTGAAAACTAGGCCTCCAAGAGAGTTCCATATCGCCAAAACCATAATACCCGTGAATAAAATGAGAGAGTTTTTTTTTCTTTGGCCTATTATTGGAGAAAAAATCTTTCAGATTTTTTAAATTCATTTATTTTTGGTCATAAAATGTTTTTGAAAATTATAACAAAAACAATCAGTTTCGCAGAAAATGTGATTTATGCAATAGATGCACAACACCCTCTTTTATCTGAGGTTAAAACACCTCCCTTTGACTATATGTAACCTTGTTTGAAACCTCAGACTAGTTCAGGGCTCGAAATTCACTTGGGAGGAAGGAGAAATGAGGGATGAATTGAAGAATTTTTTGAATTTTATGCCACCACAAGCCCTCTCATGTCATAATGTTGAACTTTAAAATCATGGAGGCATAAGAAGTTAACACCAATAACTAACCCATGACATGACCCCTTAAACTCTAATAATTATCCCTCATAGAATATTATAACTTTACAAATTCGAATTAGGGCTAAAATAATCCTTTATGACATGAAAATTTACAATGACCTTAACTCATATGACTCTCTTTTCATACAAACCTTTAGACTATGACACACAGTGAATCATAGGAAACAATTGACAAACATACCCCCAATAAAAATAGTAAGAGGAAAAAAAACTTTTATTCCTAGATTATAAGACCCTAACACCTATCACATATCTTGTGGGAAGAGTGATTGGAAAGATCCACAATAACAACTAAAAAATATTTATTTATGATTAGGCTTAGAAAGTGTTAGGTATTATATTGAAATCTCTTTGCATGTTTAATATTAGCAACTTAGGAGTTGGTAGCATTGGTTTGGAAATTGGAGTTGGGTTGAAGGCGAGGATATATTTCAATAAAATTCAACTAATCTTTTCCATGATTATTTACTTTGCTGCAATAATGATCATTTGATGCATGTACTTAGATAGCTACAAGAACTGTGTTGGTTTGCAAGAGTGGGTGCACCTTTCCACATCCACGTAGACCTTTTAGTATTCCTCCTAGGAACCTCACCTTGCTTCCAAATTATGTATTTGAATTCAATCTATTAGGGTAGATGAAGGACATCGTGGACATCAACTTTGGCACAAGATAGGCCTCCAATGGGTACTAGGCTTTGCTAACGGGTCCCCACACTCTTCATTCACCTCCTTATACCTTCTTACACCTTACTCTACCTTCAAGGCCCCATTTATATAATTAGAAAGCTCTCGTACCATCCTCCTATAGAAAAACATGGCCTCTTATAGCAATACAAGACCTCCTGTAGCAGACCTGTAGCCTTGCTCTCTTCAACCAATTTTTCTCCATACTTTGACTCTCGCATAATGAAGTTGAATAATGGCCCCCACACTGTGATTTTATAATTAGGGGAGACTCTAGGACCACTCCAACCTCATCCTTTCATCACTGCAACCATCAGATAGAAAAAAAATTAGAATTAGTAGTTTTTTCATAGGTATGTTAAATATTGGATTCCTCATTTTCAAGCATGTGCGAGCAGTTAAATGATGCATGAAAGTATTTTATTGATTTAAATCAAGTGTGCAAGTAGAGTAACATGGTTACTTCTGCAAATAGATTAGCCTTTATTTTTTTCCTTTCATGCCATTTCAATTAGCATTTACATTTGATGAATGGAATTTCCACCTATGTAGTTAGAATCATGTTCATTTATTCTTTCATAAGAATTTTTCACTGTAATTAGTTGGAGGTGTTGATCATGTTAGCCCCCTATTAAATTTTGACAAGCAAACAGGGGGTCAAACTATCTCTGAACTTTCGAGGAATGCTTTCCCTATGAATACACATCATCCTTGAAAGCCTCTTTAGGCCCTCTGCCCTTTAATTATTTCCCTCTGCTGTTCTTAAGTCAATAAGCCTCATTTATTGTGAAAAATTGTGCCCCAAGAGGCCTTCATTTTCCCCTTGTGCCTCTGCAGATTTCTCCATTTTATCCCCTCTTCCTCTTTTTCATAACCTCCCTTTTTACCTGAAAATCCATCCCCCTAATCCTTCTAAACCATCCCAAAATCCCCTTTAAACCATACTCACACCCTTGTTTGGTTTAAAAAACCCCTCATTCCCTTTATCGTTACTCTTTCCCAGTCCCAAATTACATTAAAAAGGGTCGAAAACCCACATTTGAAAATATATAAGGTTTGGCACCTTTCGGTCCTAGCCCCTCAGTATTTTTTTCCATGTAACCTGGGTGCCAGACCAAGCACTAAACCCGGAATTGATTATCACACACACATAGATATATATATATATATATATATATATATATATATATATATATATATATATATATATATATATATATATATATTTATATGGGTGCGTTTATATGTAGTCGATACGCTTAGGATCCGACGTTGTAAATCCTCATCGCGCCCATGGCCCGCTCCGTCCATCGCCCAAATCGCCCGTCCATCGTCTGATCGACCTGAAAAGTCAACAGTCCATAGTACCCCTGCCCTGGTGGTCCCCGCTCCGTGCACTGTACAAAACTGGTGGTTTATATCGCACCACATTTTTGAGGCGGGAGGTATTTCTCATTTCGGAGCGATTCCATACATCGTTTGCCACGTGTCCCCGCGTACGGCTCAAAAACTACCCTCCATCACACGTTATCGTTTGTCCGTAGACACAGAGCGATATCCACGAGAGCCGTCCGATCTGGGGCGATCCATCCGACGATAGTCGCTCCACGAAGCTGCATGGGTGTTAATCCAAGTCAATAGTGCCCCTGGCCCACCATTTCATCGCCCTCCAATACGTTTTCCATCGTCGATCTCCTCCTGAGATTGGACGGTCCAGATTAATTACTCATCCACCACGTGTCCTCCGCCACGTCACCCTTTCCACATAGCTTATCGTATTTCACCCATCACTCTTTAGATATCCAAAGGGTAAAAATTCAAAGGTTTCACATTCACATTTCTGCATTCCGCCAACCTGCACCAGAGTATTTTTCCGCCATCACCATGCTGCATCACCATTCTGCAATGCCTTCCATTGCACTTTTCACCATCTCCCCACAGTCCCATCACCAGTCTGACGACCATCAATGCATCCATCCTCTCCGTGCATAGTTTTCTTAACACGTTTTCGGGTTTTGCAGGGTTACAGTGGCAGAAAACCGCCATGATTTACAACCTCCATTTCAGTAACAAAGAACACATCAAAGGACCATTTTTTAGAGGCTGTAATTATGGAGAAAGGCCTGGGAAGATATGCCAACAAGACTTCCATTAAAGAAGCAGGGCTAAAATCTGTCAAACCCTCCATAGTCATTCAAAGCACAGATTGCGTAGATGGAGATATTAATGGAGCAACAGAGAAATATCAGTGAATGATCAAAGAATTCAACGTTCAACATTGAAGAACTTAAACTGTAATTCAGGGTTTAGAAGGCATAGGGTACCATTCACAGAAAAATACCTTAAAGCTTTCTTTTCAGCACCATTCTCTTTCAGGAAAGGATGGAATGTCTATGAGATTTTACTTCTTTGCCGTGTCCCTGAAGAGATTTCTACCCAGTGCATTTATTCCAGTAAGCAGGCAGTAGAGTACATACAACATTACAAATTCATTGAACAATATGGGCGTGCACATTTCCTCCATATTGTTTTAATTAGGCAAATTAAATGATCATCACCTACTCCTTTTCGAGCTTTCTTGTTCTCCTATAAAGCTCCCGAAAAACAGATGATTTAGGGTTCCAGATTTTATCAGAAAATTATGCAGTGAAAGGATTTTTGTATACATTTTGTTGAACTCTTGTATGAAGGCTCAGAGCTCGTAGGGTCTCAGTGAGGAGGAGTTCCATCTGTTAAGAGGATTCTGGTCTTTGGTATTTCACAGTGTGTAACTTTCTCTCTTATGTGTTATTTTAATAGATCATTTCATTTCATCCATCTTTCTTGTATCATGTTACTGGAATGCGAGTGGCTCACTGATTTATGGTATGGATTTATCCTAGTTGATACCCATGCTCGGATTAGTCAAGTGCTTTAAATATGGCTCAGGCATGATATTATGTTTCAATATTCACTCAAACCGTATTTTTGCTATATTAGTTTCTTTGGGAGGGTGTTTTTAAAATGCTATTGTCATGTATGGATTCTTAGATTGGTAAGCCCATTCATGGTAATATTGTGTATCTGGATATCAGCTCAATGACAACTAGTATTTTCTCAATATTTCATTCACTACATACACCTTCTGATAATTTATTTCTGTGAGGTATTTCTGAATTGGCCCTCTTTACAGTAAGCTATCTCTGAATTGTATGTTGCCTTTATATTGGAGTTTTGCATGTCGCCTCTGCACTATTCCTTCCTTGTGTCAGTTTCTGAAGGTCTTGGTCCCATTCAGATTAATATTCCTTGTTTACAATAGATAGCATGAGAGATTTTTATTGATAACTTCCTTTGTTATACCATATGCTCCTTGCTAATATAAGATGTCCTAGGCACTGGTCTATCACAACTCTAGGCTGTCTCTAGGAACGAGTGGTATCTGAACACCTTAATCTGATTTCATGAATTTAGGGTGAAATGAGTAACACCTAACCTATTGTGCATATAATACTATTATCTCTAAGTTTTTATGAACCCTGGGTTGATAATTTAAGCTGAGAAGCCCTTGGGAGCTGTAACATCCTTGGTGCAATACCAGGTTTCATCACTTTTTGGCGCCATTATCGGGGAGGTGTCTAAGTAGGTGTTGTTTATGCTTAAAAGTTTCTTGTTTCTTTCTCCTTTTCATTAGTCTTATTGATTTTAAAAAAAGTGAAAAAATTAAAAATTAACTTGTTCTTTCATTCCTCGTAGGAGTAGGGATAACCAAGGGAAATTATTACAAAAAAACCCCACACCCGCAAGCAATCAAACTTCATTATTTTTTGCTGACTGTGAACTTCCCTCTTTGGCTACAGGGGAATTAAAATACCCTCAAGGTGAAAAACCTGCAATTTTTGAAGAAACTATAGGAGAAGAAGAACTATCTCACCTACCAAAACTACTACTGAAAACATGAATAATGAGATTTTACCTTTCAGAGAAACCAATGGAGAGGCTAGAATGAAAAATATAAGCCATTCTTCCCTTCCACATTTCCATGGCCTAACCTCTGAGGATCCTGACACCTTCATGTTTGCGTTTGTTGTTTTCTATAGGACCTATGACTATGCCTTTGATGAGAAGAAGCTACAGTTGTTTCCTTCTACCATCAAAGATGTAACCTTGCACTAGTTTATGAGTCTACCTGGAGGCAAAATCACTACCTGGGCCCAAATGCAACAATCCTTCGATGAAAAATGCTAGGATTATTGTAGGTCCAAATTAAAAAAGGAGGGGATCTTTGGGATGACCCTTGGACCTAATGAATCTTTAGAGGACTATGAGGAAATATTTCAACTCAATTATAGGAGGGCCAACTGTACCCATGATCCTAAATCAATCAAGCTAGTTCTTATTCAAGGGATTAGAGAGCATGTAATGGAAACCCTCAACATGCTATATGGAGGAGATATCTACCAATTTCCTTATGATGAAATCAAAACTATATTCAATATTCACTCTAGAATTGTAGGAAGACGGGTAGGTCTAGCTAAATCTTGGAAAATTCCTCTCCCTCTACAACAACCATCAAGAATGAGATAGGGAGTATGTTTGAAGATTTTAAGAGTGAAATGATGCATATATTTTCTGTGCAAGTGGATACTATGTAAATCAAAAGGAGGCAAGAGGAAGCATAAAGGGCACTAGATATCTTTTTCCCTAGATGTACTAAAGGAATCCTAGAATGAATGCCCACTGAATATCATAGAATTCTTCTTAGTATGTGAAGAGAATCATACAACAGATAAATGTACCTCTCTGCTAGGCATAACGACTATATACCATGGAGGGGTAGAAGGCGATTTAGAGTAGTTTTTCTTCATTAACCAAAGGAGACTCCCAGGTCCTCGACCATATCAACAAGGCATGCAAGGTGCACATTATCATCGCTAAAATCCAAATCATAATGCACCTTTCGAGCCTTGGTACCCTTCCACTCTTCTATCATGGTACACACCCTCTCCTTGGTCCTATGCTCCTCAATATCTTCCTTTGCCTATCATCCCTCCTTTTCAGCCATATCCACCTCAATATTCCTAAGGGGGCAACCCCTCACCAGGGAAGAGGCCTCAAAAAACCCAACCTACTACTTCACTACCTACACCTCAACCTCAATCACAACCTCCTCACCAAAATCACCCTGAGCAAACTCAAGTTCATGCTCAACCTAATCTGAACCCAAACAACAAGCAGTCACAACATGTTTGCGGTAGGGAGACATCCTATCCTGCTTATGCTGTAGAAATCCAAGAGATCCTCCGGTCCAGGAAGGTGTTCCCAGATAATCACCCACCTTATCCACCTGAAGGTATTTATGAAGAGAAGGAAGAAATTTTCCCTCAAGTCAATGCATCTCCTTATCCTGAAAGGTTGGTCCACCCTAAACATCACACCCTAGAAGAGGATTAACTTCTCAGAGAATTGAATAACTTATGTGTAAATATACCCCTCCTTTAGGAAATCAAATATGCTCCCATTTGCAACAAGATTATCAATGAGGAATGTTTCAAAAGGCATGGGAGAAGAATGAGAGATAACCCCACAAACAATGTTTTTGGAAAACTATCTAATATGATTCTTTGGAGGGTGATCTCCCCAAAGTACTTGGATTCTGGTAGCCTAGTAGTGGATGTGCATATTGGTGGAATTATGGTCCCCAATAAATTGATTGATCTTGGGGCTGAAATTAATGTAATGACCAGGGAAAGCACGTTGAATCTCAACCTACAAGGGGCTTTGAGGAAGACCAATACAATGTTGTAGCTTGCAGACATATAGACAATAGCACTCGAGCGAGTTATTTAGGATGTGAGGGATTTATCTAGGATGTGATGGTGTCCATTGAATCCTGGAATTATGCCATTGATTAACTCATTCTCCAACACAAAACCAAGTTTAATGGTTATCCTCTCATCCAAGGGAGACCTTCGTTTTCCATTGTTGATGCCTGCATTAGTTGCAGGGATGGGAACATGACTATTAAGAATGGGAATTTATCAAGACAAATTGTGTTGTATCCACCTTATCAACCTTCTATTGAGCATGATTTACCCTTATGGTTAGAGGATAAGGAAGAGGAATAATTCTATCATACATCCCTCTACCTAGTCTACACTCTAGACATTGTTATAGGAGTGGGGAAACTTGATTAGGATGACCTTATGGACCATATATTACAGAATGAAACTCACACTACTATAGCAATTGATGAAATGATGAAAGATTTCGAGAGTAATCCTTGGAATTACTTGTGCTATGTTGACCCTAGCCATGCGAATATTGTGGAGATTGGCCCATCCAGAACTCTAAATATCAGCCCCTCTCTTTCTGCTAAGCAGGAAGAAAAATTATGTAGTGTGTTGAGGCAACACTTGGATGCTTGTTTGTCAATTTAATTTTCTTAAATTGATTACATAAATTATCGACCAGAGTTGGTAAACTTGTGAAGTGCAAGTGCACTATATGTGCTATAAGCCTCTTTTAATTCAGTTTATTGGTGTGATGATTGAATTTGTAGATATTTCTTCTAAATATGTTTTTATTCTTATGTTCCTAATGGAATAAATTTAAATTACATCTAAGTTCTAAAAATCAACATGATTTCTATTTTTCAAAAACTGAAACAAACCATTCTCTATCTTATGAAGAAATATTAACTAATTTGTTAGTTTCTAAAAATTCTACAGTCTAGTGTACGAAGATGAAATATTAGAAAAGGGGATTTATACATTTTTATGTTTTTGAAATGAAATGTTATGGTAATGAAACTTGTAAATAAATCACTATATCTCTTGAAAAAAAACAACTCATGAATAGAAAAGAACACACTCATATGCTGAAAGGAAATCATTAAATCACTAATGTTTTGAAAAGAAATCACTCATGCTCTTGAAATAAACCACTCATGAACTTGTAAAACTACTCTAAAAAAATCACTGCTGCTCTAGAATTAAAATAATGAATCCTCTGTAATTTGACAATTCAAAAGGAAATATTGATGAATATCCATCAAATTATAAAATAAGACTTATGAAAGCATATACATCAAATAAAAAAACAGAATTATGGAAAAAACTACAAAAAATGACAAATTGGAATTCTGAAAATAACTACATCAAAAAATAAAATGAAAATATGAAAACAACTATTTTAAAAACATAAAATGCAAAACCTTCACTATTTGGAGGGGCCCTCCACAAACAGGTGGTCTCAAAGCTTCACACGAACAGTCAGCTATGCATCAAATCTTCAAGGTACTTCTTCATTAAAAATGAATGAAAAACAAAGTTTTAAAACTTCACAATATGCTTCAGAAAATTAAGCTCTTCTCTTAGTTTGAATGGAGTGTTTATATAGGGGTTTCAATTTAACTTCATGGAGATTCATATGGCCAAAGATCAAAACTAAATGGACACCTATCTTCCATGAATTTGATGAAGCACAGTCCATTCCAACCTCTGTTTTCTTGACTGGGCATTTATTGACACATGGACGAAATGTTTGCTTACACAACTTCAAAATGGGGCTCCAAACAACATAAAATATCTCCAAAATGGTAAAAAATTCAAGAAATATGCCCATATATATCTTAATTGGGCCTGTGCTGAACAAACCCATGTTTTTTTTGTGAGCTTCACTTTCTTTTGCAAAGAAAATGCGTTTGAATTTGACTAGTCAAAATTGCTGTGATTTTCCCTTGATCTTTTCCTAGAGGTCCACATGTGTGAGCTGGGTGGAATTTGACAAAAAAAAATCCATATTGGAGCTTCTAGAAATAATTTCCATGTGTCAGATTTCATTCTATAGTGGTGCTACTACCTCAACCATGGAGATAGCTGCAGAAATTGTAGAAACTTTAACTGTCAAACTATCATTAGTAAAACCATGCATAATTCACTTTAATTCATTAAAAATAATGGAAATAATAATAATAAACTAGGTAAACATGTATGCGGGAATTTGGTGAGTTTATGAAGAAATATGGTTAAAAATGATGACAATGGGTGAATGGAATGATGTGAAAATGGATGGTTTCATCAACCAAATTATGACAAACTGGAGGCTCAACATTCCCCCACACTAGAGATTTTGCATTTCCTCATGCAAACAAAGCATTGCGAAGTTTCATAATCCAATTGGTTCCTCGTGTTCCTTTATTCTGTCATTTCAACTAAAACCTTGACCAAAGTTCCAAGAGAGAAATATTGACCCTTTGTCTCAATAAGATGCATTTTTCTCCAACCCTTCATTATTTATTATATGAAAATTTTGTGAAAAGAAAGGATGCCCACATAGTAGCATATCCAAGTACTTGTCACTATTTTAATTATGCTCAAATTGTTCAAGCCTTGGTAGAATACCATATTGTGAAGAACACATCAAGACTTTTACTCCATCTATATAATGTGTTTTCCATCCTTGTGAAGTTCATCCCATTAGTATGGCTAGAAATGGTCGTAGATTTCCTCCCATAATGATTGTCTTCTTATCTTCCATGCAAAATTTTAGCTCAGGTATGTCAGTGCTCAAATGAATCTTTCATTTTTTTTCCTTAAAGTCGTAGGTCAAAATTTATTACTGTTTCGAAAAAGTTCTCAGAAAATAATTTTGGTCACTGAAGAGATCTAAATCATGTTTGCTTCTCCTTCATTTAATTCATCACCATCATTGTCAAGGTCATCACCATCATCAATTTCAAGGTCATCATCTCCATCATCATCGCTGAAGAGGTCTAGGGTTAGGTCACTGTCTAGGTTCATTTCTGCCTTTGAAAAATCTTCAAATTTTCACTTAAAACAAGGGATAAACCCTCCATTTCACTCATAAAACCTTAATGAAGGAGAAAGCATGTTTATGAAGATGAAATAAAAGCCACCTCTCATGTTTCATATTGCTGAAGTTCCAACTCAAAGAATCTCATTTCTGTCTCACTGTCTCATAAAAAAAGGGAGAATTTTGTCTCACCGTCTCATTTAAAGTTAAAAAAAGAAGTCATCATTGAATGTTACATCTTCAAAGGAGGTCAAGTTCAACCTACTATCACAGTCAAATACAAAGGATATATTCTTAGTTTTTAAGGACATCTCATCTTGTTTTGAAAGGTCATATCCAATGTGAAAGTTCAAAGGAGAAAAGTTCAAAGGTTTAAAAAAAAAACACTCTTACTATTTCATTAAAAGGGAGAAGTTTATCTTCATGTCTCATTTAAAATGTCATAAAATCACCTCAAGTGTCAAAGAATGCAAAGGAGTTCAATCTACCTTCTTATCGCATTTGAAGGGGCAAAAAGTCATTGTCAAAGTGAAAAAGGGTAAAAAAAGTCATTTTTAAGTTTCAAAGGGGTAAATATCATCTCACAAGTTATAAAAGGGAAAATCAACCCTCACCTAATTCATTATACCCTTTTCATGAATGAGAGAGAAACTCTCCTCTTCATTTACCCTCCATACTCTCTAAACTCAAAATCATAACCCTCAAATCACATTAAAACCCGCTTACAAGCCTTCAAAATCCATTTGTGTTATGGTTATGGGCTTTGTTTTTCACTCATGGATTGTTTTGTTATGTTTTTGTGGATGCTACGCAGTTGTTGTTACCATTTTGGAGCGCTGCGCAGGCACTGCACACACAATTTTTACGCTCCTGTAACATTGTTACGCTCATGTATATAGTTGTTTTGTTGTTGTACAAGCTGTTACGCTTTTGCTAGATAGCAATTTCTTGCGTTTTTGAGCTTGGGAACCCTCCAACCTTTCAAAGCTCCTGCTCCCATCCTTGGTGTGGCCTCCATAAAAGTGACAAACACCATGGAAAGTGATAAGAAAAGCTTCAAAGGAGGGTGCCACCTCAGGCTTGAGCCATTCACCATGCATGAGATTAATGATTTTCTATTGGCCAGAAGGTGATTTGAAAGAGCTCAGTGTTTGACATTTTGTGAAAGGCTTATGGAAGGAGGGTAGCATCTTAAGTTGTCTAGCCTATTTGCAACAAGCTACAATATGGGAAATTTCACTCTTGCAGGGATGGAGATCAGTCTATCATCTGACCTAATTGCTTCAGCTACAGGTATCCCTTCTCATGGAGAGTAGTGGTTCAAGGGTATGGACCTAGACATTCAAAACTACAAGAAATTCCTCAAGCCTCATGCTAGAGAGGAGCCACAATTTATTTTTCCTTTTAGGCACCTCAAAAACAAGTATGCTCCTCTGATGATTTTCATAATGAAGTTCTTCACATGTGAAGGATGATTCTCCAGGTTATATAGGTATTACATCAGGCTTTTGATGCATTTTACTTCAGTCAAAACAATTGATTTGCCTCATTATTTTTATAGGAGCTTGATTTATATGACTGATAAGGTTCAAAGTAGAAGAGAAGATCATCACACTAGTATTTTTCATCATGGCCTAATCAATCTCATTGTGTTGCATCACTTGTCCTCCATAAACATGACCTGGGAAAACTTCTTAGAGAGGTTGTCAGCATCACTTTGCCTTACCTATTACATAATAAACACAACCAATGGAATTTGGCTCTTCTAGCATGCCTATTCAACCTTCAGATGTTCCAAGGGTTGTGGAATTTTCTCAGACATATGAGAGAGGGAAGAGACAAGTATTTGCACGTAAGTCTACCAAGATTTTTCTTACACTTGGCACCATGTTGAGTAATGTCAGATAGAGGAACGACCTCTCTTGCATCAACATAATGATTTATTTCCATTGGAGGATGAGGTATTAGAGCAGGTAGAGGTTATATCGGTTGAAGAAATCATCAAATAGACAGCTAAAGAGATAGCAGAATTGAAAGAGGCCTTCTCCACTTCCCAAACTCAAATTAATTTCCTTCAACATGAAAATTTTCAATTGAAAGTTAATAAGATCCTACAAAGAAATCACAACTCAGACATGGAGGAAAACAAAGGTAAAGGCAAGAATATTGTTGTTTTTGACCAAATGCAGGACATAGAGGCTGAAACACACACAAGAAGACCAAGAACAAGAGGCCTCAAAAGGGCGCTGGAGCGAGAAATATAGTCAATTCACCAATCTAAATAATTGACATTTGATGAGCTTATTTTCATGGAGATCAATGAGGATATAGAGCTTTGGTTATCAAGAGTTAATGAGAATTTGGAGAATTCATTGAAGAAGGCTAAAAGGGATAACAAGCTGCAAAGGCACATGGTAAACCATTATCACACCAAGGACACCATTTCTCAAATAATGCTGAAACAAGTGAAGAAGAGGCTTAAAGAGGTGAAAATGAAGCTAAAGGAGAAGTATAGATTGGAATTATTGGTTGAAGATTCCTTAGCTATGTAGCCTATCTCTTACAGGTTCCAACGAACCAATTTTGAGTAATTTTGAGTAATTTTGGTTATTTTATATGATTTTTTGCAGAAAATTTCTCATCGCAGAAGGGTAACGAACTTTTACTACTTTTATTTTGGAGGCATATAAATGGTGATTTATTTACATGGATGGATGTATTTTTATGAGTAAATCACAGATCAAGAACCCTCATGGAATTGACAAGCTGTAATTTGGGAGAAATTTCTCAAAACCTCTCATTTTTCATGTTTCTGCTTCCTTTTTGGACCCTCTGTTACGCCTTTGAGTGACCCTGTGAGAATGGCTTTTGAAGGCCTTCCCGTGGTCCATTTTGAAAAATTAAATATGTTCTAGAAACAAGGGATAGTTGATCATTCTTTCAGAATTGGATTTGGACCTCTCAAAGTGCCTCCAAAGTTTTGTTACACTTCTGCAAATTGTTTTTAAAATCTTCAGTCAGAATTGTTAGAAATCAAGATGGGATTCCTCAGGACACTTGCCAAGCTCAAAAATGGTCACAAATTCAAGGAAATTTTGTCCTATGAGTTTTCATTAGATTTATTGGGTTGTTTTTGGATTTCTATCATGAAGGAATATGTAATTAATGTAAGGGACAAACACTCCTAGTTCATAGCTAAAATTCAGGGAATGGTTTCTAACCTCCCTAGAAACTAGGAAATGACTCATATTATGTATTTATGATCCATTTTAGATGGTATTTCGACCTGATGAGGTTTCATAGTCCATATTTTCTATAAGTAGACTCTCTTTAGTCTTTTTTTGGGTTGGATAGTCTCATATTGCAGTGGAGCTCTTGTAATCAACTTTTGGAATGAAATCAGAGACATATTTGCAGGAATTGTGTTGAGATACTTTTGGTATGCTTTGGAGCATCTATGTTTCTCATGTATGTTTATAATTTTATGCTTAATACCATGTATTATTCTTCATATATGTTTATATTTTAAGTTTGAGAGAAAAATTCATGTTTATGCATGCTCTGTTTTAGACAAGATTCACCATATTATGTTTATTTGCTTCTAAACTGAATGAATTCACCTCGGTGCTCATTCAAAATCTCCTCCATTTTCATCCTATACTCAATTAATGATTAATATTCTTTTAAAATACCTATATTTCCTCACATATTCTCTGCAGGTTCACCTTGAAGTTCAGACCTAAAAACCTTATACACAGTCCACTCACTAACTTTTCTATTCAACATTCAAAACATCAAACAAATTCTATTTATTAAGCTTACATACCTAGCCTAAAATCATTAGATACACATCCATTCATTTGACTTCTTAAAGTGAAAAATATAGAGCCCTCTGTGGTTCAGGTAGGGCTAGCTACCTGACCTAAATTTTGGTCCAGGGAAAATTTTAAGGATAGAAAATTATCTTGAAGTTTAAAAAATTGGCAAATATCACTAGTCCCTAATATGTAAACTATAAAATGTTTATTGATGTATTTATCAAATTATTCAAATTTATAATGATTTATATATACTCTCTATATAATTTTGGCGATTTTTAACATAAAATAATTTTATATCGTAAAATTTGGGCGAATCATTTTTACAAAAAAATGGAAATTGGCGAATATTTTTTTTAGCAAAAACATGGAAAATTAGCCCACCTGCGAATATTAGCCCCTAAAATTTTCCATGGTTTGGTCTATGGTTACCTTTATACAATCCTAATGTCAGCCTTGGGAAGTTGGGGAGAGTGATAAAATTCTTGGCGCCGTTGCTGGGGGAGCGATTGCTAAAAACTCCTTGGGAATATTTATTTGATCCTATGAAAGTTAGACTTGTAGGTGACAAGCTCTAGCATTAAAAACAACTTGAATTCTAAAATCTGAGCCAAAGTCCAAAATTATTATCTTAAGTTGGCTCCTAAAAGACATACCAAGTCAAATCTAGACCCAAATCCCTCACCAATTGTGTATGACCCTAATATAATTTTTAGAGAGCATAAAACTAAGTCTTAGAAGGTTGGAAGAGTTGTTCCCCCACTTTTCAAATCAAATTCTCTTCCTATGAGATTTGTTCTAGAAGATTTTGTCTATAGTTCAGAGTCTAAAAAATATTTGTTTATAACTAAGTCTGAAAATTTTCTTTCAGAAGCCACCTTTGATCCTTTCGATTTCGAGTCCTTTGCACCATTTTATGAGTCTTTTGAATCCGAAGTCGATAGTGAAGTCTAGTCTAAATTTCATATACTCAAAGGCTTGCTGGACAAATTTCAAGAAAATTCATAGAAGGCTTATTTTCAATATCAACAGCAGGCTTTGGCTTCACTTGTCATTTCTCCTTCTCATACAACTACATCATCAATCCCTCCTTTAATTCCATCATTTCCTCTGTGTTACACAATATTTTGTCAACGTCCCTGCAATCCCTCGTCCCGCACATTGGAGGACTATTCCCGTGACCTGTGAGCAGTAACATGTCCTGAAAACACCTTCATAACATCCTCCTACATAAGGATAAACATCATCCTAAAGAACATGTCCTCTGGAAAACCCTAAAAATAGGTGTTTTAGCCTTGGCGTGACTAGTCAGTTCATCCCTCGCGCCAATGGGGGAAATCCACACAAGAGGGCGTGCCAACTGGCGCACTGTCCCTGTGTCTCACTTGCACCAAGCCCATTAAGGAATGTTTTTTAAAAATAAATGGCGGAAATTTGGTTCTAACAAACTCTAGAATGAATCATCAGAAGAAGTTGAGTTGTTTGGCTCCGAATCTTCATGTATAGGAAGTGGTTTTCCACCTCTCATGGAACCTTCCTATGAGATAGGGCCTATCCCATGATTATAGGGATCCCAACTTCCCTTCCTCCATCTATAAAATCTTGCCCTCTCCATTAGAAAGCTATTTGAACTTGTAGGAGGAAAAATATAGCCGGGAAACTATTGAAAGCAGAGCCGAGAAGATCCCCGTAAGAGAGAGATTTGTCCAAATTCCTGACAGGCTTCATTGAGACGCGCTCTGTTGCAAGCCCCGTCGAAGGAAGATCATAGCGTTAGAGAATTTTGTTGTAATCTCCCTTTTTGTCATCATTAATATAAGCGACTCTGATTTTGGTTCCATTCATGTGTTCATTTCTTTATGTAATGCAATGAAGTATATCCTCTCTGACTGATATATAGTTATGTGCTTTGAGTATTATGTTGTATGTCGTCGTTTCTCTGCATGTGTATAGGTGTCTGGACGAAGAAAACAAAAGGATTGTGATATGTCAGGCTTGGGGCGAGGAGCATTGATTCTTCTTCGACAAAAACAACGTAGGATTTGAGGTAGGCTACTTATCGCGATATTTTTTTTTCTCGTAACTAGGAACCAACGTCATTGCATGATTTGATTGTTGCTAGACCCGATTTGAGCTAGTGGGATCGCCTCTTTCCGTAGAGGGGATTTACCGCCTCAACAATTTTGCGACTCCGTTGGGGATCAGTGGAAGTTAGTCCTTCTTCCATTTGGGTTGTTTTTTTGGATTTTGATTGATTTATTTGCTCTTATGGTTCACCCTGCTTGGTCTTAAACCCATGTTCAGCCCTAGAGGGTCAGATCTGACCTCTGCTTTTCTGAAATTTTCATCTTTTCATGGTTGGCTTGATTGGCGCGGTTTCCACCCTAACAGTCGCGCCCATTGGCGTAAGTTTCCAGTTCATCACCCACGCCATCCCCTGTCTGGAACGGATTACAGCCAGACAGTCGCGTCATTTCCTGTAGGTGCTAGGGTTTTCCCTTGTTCGGGAGTTTTTTTTGGTCAGTACTTTTGCTTCTGGGTTATTTTTAGATTTTACTTGAAGTGGTGAGTCTGGTCTTGGTTGGGATAAATTCTTTGTTTTTTCATTTTTAGGCATTAACGCTTGTTGTCAGTTAGCAACCCGCGCCAATTGGCCATTGGCGCTAGTTGTCAGTGAGCAAGTCATGCCAGTTGGCGCTAGTTTCACCCACAAAAGTCATGCAAATTTCAGGGTGTGTGAAAATTGAGATTTTTTCGCTAAATCCTTCACCAGTGTGTCTTTCCCTTCCAGTATTTTCTCTGTATGAGCATAGATTACATTGCTCATTGTTCAGCTGAAATGTATTCTTTCTTGATTGCTTGATGTAAAAGGGAATGGATGCCTTGTTTTGAGCTCATGTTTTGGAACTCCTTTTTGTGCTTGACCTCATATGTCTTGTAGCCTTTTGAGGAATTTCATTATAAAGTGTTTAAAACAATGATTGCATTCTTAGTGTTTGTTTACATCTCTTTTGCATTCATCCTTTCATTAAGGAAACTTGCATTCATTTAGTTTTCGTCTCATAGTTTTCTTTTCGTTAAAATGCATTAGATCACATTGCATTGAAAAGTATTTTTTGAGATCCATCATTGAACTTAGATTACATCGTTTAATGATTGAAAGCTAAAAATCGCATTAAGTGCATTATTTTTCATTAAAAGCATGCATTAAGTAGATTCTCATTTCATCGAAAAATGCATTGAGTGCATTCTTATTCTTTTAAAAGAAAAAGGAAATTGTGCATAGATTACAATTGCATAGTTTTCAAAAAAGAGAATTTTGCATAGATTACATTGCATAATTCACATCGTTGAATGTTTTAGATTACTTTTGGATAGTGAAAGTCATCTAGTTTAGAGGAATTTCGTTTGCAGTATTTTTGTTTGTTGCATCGTTGTTAGAGATTCTTCCCTTGACTAGATAACATTCATAGAATTGAAAGATTTCTTTTCTCATATAACTGCATTCAGGGATTTATGAGATCCAGCATTCGATAGGGCCTTGAAATTGAAACGTAAATCGAAGATCAAATTTAAAATTTACTGAATTAACCTAAGGCAACATTGAAACATTAACAAAATATCTAGTAGTCTAAGGTAGAGACGTGTTCCGACGTTGTTAAGCCTAGCAGTTGTCGCTCGCCACCTAGCTACAGATAGCACTAGTATAGAATTGTGCTCTCTGTACCGTCATGTATATAAAGGGATACCCCATTAAGTTGAAATCCTTTATTTGTAGGAAGCCGAGTCTACCGCCTTTTACCCGTGATACACTGGACACAACATTCGGGAGATTACCTGCACGTACGTCAAGTCCTTGGTTGATTTCTCTTTCATTTTTACTAAGGTGTATATGGAAGTTCACAGATATCTGGTACACCCATTTACCTAGATTACCAGAGCATTCATTTTGATCTTTACTGACTCCTTAAATTTGAAAATATCATCGAGCTCTTGTCCTTTCAAGCTCGTGTCAAACCTGAAAGTGATAGAGTCACTTTTTTCTTGTTTCTCGATTCTGAAAATATGAAACAACATAGTCTAGTTTCAGTGTCATAAAATTAATTTCCCACAAAATATTCCTGGTTAGAATTTTTTTCCTTAGTGTATTTTCAAGTCATTTTTGTTGGAAAATTTTTCGGAGTTTACCAACCAATGAATCCCCTCCGATGGGAATCCTAGTCCTTTTCCTCCTTTTGGAAATGTTGGTGCTCCTTACATGGCAACGCTTTCCCTTCTTGGATTAACTATTGGGTTGCATGTTTGGTTGTTTTCAACCTCTGTGGCCCTGAATGTTTTGGGTACCGTACCATCCACTCCTCCGCCTGAGCAACGCCATGTTGATTTGAAAGTGGGCCTCTCCGCTTCTTTGCCTATTTATTTGTCCTCATATTCTACTTCCCCTGGTGAAATTTTGGACTCTAGTACCCAGGTGGCTAAGAAGAAGAAGAAGAAGACTAAGAAAAAGAAGTTAGATAAGCGAGAGGCTAAGTCTGTAGTTGTTGCTTCTAAAACACCTGCTCTCGATGAACCTCCCAACCCTTCGCGGAAAGTTAAGTTCCCTTGCATGTTATGCCAGGGAAACCATATTCTTCAAGATTTCCCTGGTATTCCCAAGGTTCTCGAAGTATGGTCCAACGGTCGTCCGCCGTTGCCTTTGGCTTCCGAGAGTTAGGTTGGGGGCACGTCTTTAGCTAGTGTTGGTAAAGATCCTAAGATTCAGGGTAAGCTCACCAATCCCTGTAATTTTTGTGAAGGGCATCATGCCATTCACCTTTGTCCGTATATGGATGAAGCCAAGGGAGTTTTGGACAACTCGACTGTTTCTGCACCGTGCCTTCCGGCTGGTTACAAACAACGTTCTTTGAGTCCTTCACTAGTTGATTCAACAACCAATCAAGAGTCACCCTTGGTTGATCCCACTCCCCTGGAAATTCCAAATCATGATCCATCCCTGACCAACCATTGGTTGTGAGATCGATTGAACTGGCCCCGTCTACGGTGCACCAGGTATTTTCCGTCGAGAGTGGATCTCACATCCCTCAGGTTCTTCTTGTTTCTTCAGATTCCTCGGACTTGGAGAAACATTCTCCTGTACCTATATCTCAGGAAGCTACTCCTCTGCCTCACATGATGGAGGTCCCGGAGGATACTCCTTCTGCCTCCATGATGGAGATGGTGGAGGATGATCCTTCTTCTCCCATAACACCATGGGAAGACCATCTCGGTTCAATGGTAGCACCTCCAAGTAGTTTGGTTGCTTCCTTCGATTGGGGTCGATTCGCAGGTTATCACCTTCCTTCTTATGTGCCCTTTGAGATCATGGTACAGGCCTCCCATTTGGTTGTACCAAGCACCATTATAGATGAAGGTGTGTATGTTAGTATTTTATCCTCAACTACTTGGCAAGATTTCGGTTCGCCACCACTTGTGCCTGTTACACAGAATCTGTTGGAATTTAACAAAGGAACTAGTCAACCGTTAGGGATCCTTCCGAAGTTGCCTGTTACTTTTGGAGGGAAAAATTTCCATATGGACGTGATGGTTGTTCTTGGCCCCTTGGATTTTAATTTACTCTTGGGCCGCGATTATACTTATGCCATGGGAGCACTTGTCTCCTCCCTCTTTTTTGTGATCTGTTTTCCGCACCAAGTTCGGATCATGACCATCGATCAACTTGCATTCTTTGGTCCGAATATGATAGCTAGTCCACCATCATCCCTGCCAGATATTTATCCACCAGTTGTGTCATCCATGCCGCATGTCAATTATGTGGCTACCTGTCCTGTGCCCGTATTTAGTGATAGTGCCGTTGGACATCGTGTGCTGGGGGCATTGGGTCCAGACTTCCAAGATGTTTTCCTTCCATTGGATGGGCAACCCTTGGAAGCTGTGACTTCTTATTCATTATGATGAGTTTTTTCAGAGCATGGTTCATCTGCTTGTGTCAAGCTCCTTAAAGCATGAAACAAGGTCTCTTAGAGCATGGTTCATCTGCTTGTGTCAAGCTCCTTAAACCATGAAACAAGGTCTTCGGCGCAGGGTTCTTTTTCTTGTGTCAAGCTCCTTAAAAAATGAAACAAGGTGTCTGAAGCAGAGTTTGTTTTCTTGTGTCAATCTCGTTAAAAAATTAAACAAGGTTTCCAAAGCATAGTTCGTTTTCTTGTGTCAAGCTCGTTAAAAAATGAAACAAGGTGTTCCGAGGATAGTTTGTCTTCTGTATCAACCTCGTTAAAAAATGAAACAAGGTCATCTGAGGATAGTTCTTTTAATGTGTCAACCTCGTTAAAACAATGAAACACTTTCCTGTTCAATTCGAGTCTTTGATAAGATCTTGTAAAATCCCAGTCGAGTCTTTCTCTTGATCTCATAATTTGAACCTTCACTCCATCTGCCTTTCATATGGACTGAAGCTTGGGGGGCATGTACCTCGAATTGAGTCACCATGCTGGGGGGCATGCTTACTTTTTCAAGCATAGTTTGTTTCCGTTTCAAGCTTGTGTAAAAATGAAACCAACTTCAAGCAGAGTTTCCTGATTTCAAGCTTGTGTAAAAATGAAACCATTCCCATTTTACCTCTCGTGATTGCCATTTTATCAGCCTATTTTTCTAGATGAGACTTGGTTCTCTCATTCCATCGTCCCCATCTGCTCGACCGATCATACGCCTTCACTTGATTGTTTTACCCATTCCCAAGGAACCGCTGTGATGAGTGGTCTTGTTAGCCAGCCTCTTGACCTTTATTTATTCTGAGCAGTTCCACCATTACTGGAACCAGTTGCTACCCTTTATACCACTCATTCCTCCGGGTGGAGTCACCTTTCAGCTCTTTTCTGACTCTCTAAAATTGAACATATCGCCGAGTCGCTTGTCATTTTGAGCTCATTAAATTGGCTGCGAAATGATATCTACCCAGTATATGTTTACCCCTTTTTTGGGCTAGGATAGATTACTTACGAAAAAGGAATACCCTACCCTATCGCGACTAGGAGGTTCTCTCAGATATAGTTTTCTACCTTTTTGGATTTGTGGGACTATCTACGAAAAGGGACTGTTGGAGTTTTCTTTTCCGCTGTCTTTTCAAACTCTCTAAACATGAAAAGACGTCGAGTTCTTCCTTTGTCAGACTCGTTAAAAACTGATGACATCGGGCTTCTTCGTAATGACGTTACTCGAGTTCCTCCTTCCTAGGGCTCGTTAAATGTACTAGGATGGATTTGTCCGAGGGAAAAACTTATATTGCAAGCATATGCTATCCCCTTAAAGCTTGTTTTCAAAAATAATTGGGGTACTCGCCAGAAATGGTGGGGGAAAATGGAACCAGTATTATAGTCATGTCGGTAGTATGTCGCTCTTGAACATGGCACTTGTCTGCATTTGTGTCGGGTTGGGGACATCTCATCTCGTTGTCTACTTGCCTCCATGGGTTTGGGTAATCTCTTTTGACTGCTCATCTTCTCTTTGCCACATCACCATGATCTCAGATCCTTTGATGTCAAATACTGTCAAATCCAATATCATGCTGCCGATATGTTCAAGAGAAGTTGGCCTCTGCATTTTTCAACCTCCCTCTGATTCTCTATTGATATTGATTCACAAACATTATGTCCCTCTGTCTCGTGTCGATGATGTGGGAAACATTATGGCCCACCTTCGATCAAGGTCACTTCCTGTCTACTTCAGCTCATTATCCAGGAAGTTGGTCTAGAGACTCCCTTTAGGTACCTTGGAGCCTGCATGCCTCAATGGCAGATTCTTCGCATTCGACGCCAGGTTTTCATTATTGACCTTCGATCGGATGATTTCGCGGTGTTCGACGCCAGCTCATTGTTCACATTCCGTGGATTGTACCTCATGTACCTTGAGGGCCATCACCATTATTGGTGGTTTCTCTCACATCTATTAACGGCTTTCATTATTGGCTGGTAATCAGACGATGTTATTGCATGTTTGACTTCAGCTCACATATTCGCATGCTTGAACTTGTACTCTATTCAGGTCGAGATGGAGCACAAGACCCTGGATTTTGTCTGATATACATCTAGGCTACAGATTATTTGTGGATTATTATCTTGTATTACATGACTCATTCGATTGGATGGTTGCGACCATACCTGAGTCTACTTGTTGATCCTTATTTACTGGATGACTGCGTCCATACCTTGGATCCCGGTTTTTGTACACTCTATTATGGATGGCTGCGCCCATACCACATATCATGTATCTGAGATATCAGTTTTATTTGTCTTCGCAGGTTTTCTGACGGCATTTTTTTCAGTTGGGTGCATTCTCATAAAGAATTTCACCCCTCCCTCTCTCTCAGACCTCATGCTTTAGGGGGCATATGTTACACAGCATTTTGTCACTGTCCCTGAAATCCCTCGTCCTGCACATTGGAGGACTATTCCACATGACCTGTGAGTAGTAACATGTCCTGAAAACACCTTCATAACATCCTCCTGCCTAAGGATAAACATTTTCTTGAAGAACATTTCCTCTGGAAAACCCTAAAAACAGGTGTTTTAGCCTTGGCACGACTAGTCAGTTCATCCCTCATGCCAATGGGGGAAATCCACACTAGAGGGCGCGCCAACTGGCACACTGTCCCTGTGTCTCACTCGTGCCAAGCCCATTAAGGGATGTTTTTTAAAATAAATGGAAGAATTTTGGTTCTAACAAACTCCAGAATGAATCATCAGAGGAAGTTGAGTGGTTTGGCTCCGGATCTCCATGTATAGGAAGTGGTTTTCCACCTCTCATGGAACCTTCCTAAGAGATAGGGCCTATCCCATGATTATAGGGATCCCAACTTCCCTTCCTCCATCTATAAAATATTTCCCTCTCCATTAGCAAGCTAGCTGAACTTGTAGGAGGAAAACTATAGCCGGGAAACTATTGAAAGAAGAGCTAAGAAGATCCCTGTAAGAGAGAGTTTTGTCCAAATTCCCGACAGGCTTCATTGAGACGCGCTTCGCTGCAAGCCTCGTCGAAGGAAGATCATAGCATTAGAGCATTTGGTTGTAATATCCCTTTTGTCATCATTAATATAAGCGACTCTAATTTTGGTTCCATTCATGTGTTCATCTCTTTTATGAAATGCAATGAATTATATCCTCTCTAACTGATATATAGTTACGCGCTTTGAGTATTACATTGTATGTTGTCATTTATCTGCATGTGTATAGGTGTCCGGATGAAGCAAACAGAAGGATTGTGATCTGTCAGGCTTGGGACGAGGAGCATCGCTTATTCTTCGACAACAACAACGTAGGATTTGAGGTAGGCTACTTATCGCGATATTGGTTTTTATCGTAACTAGGAACCAATGTCATTGCATGATTTGATTATTGCTAGACCCGATCTGGGCTAGTGGGATCGCCTCTGTCCGTAGAGGGGATTTACCGCCTCAACACTCTGCAAGTTTTCACTCCATCAGCACCTCCACTACCTCCTCCATTAGTCATGGCCATATTTGCTCCGTTGATCCTATCGCTTTATCTCACTCCACTACCTCAGAACCATGGTCAAAGGTTTCCTATTTTCAATGGAACATTAGAGGTTACAACTTATCAGCATGTTTCCAAAGTGATTGACTTCATAGATCTTGAAGAGATCGACAATGACGATGCCAAGATGCACATCATTGCACAAAGTTTCTCTGCATAGGTAAAGAAATGGTTTCTCTCATTCACAATTGGTTCAATAGGTACTTCAAAATAGATGATTTATTTTTTATGGTGAAATTGGAAGAGAAGAAAAATCCGTTGTAGATTTTAGCTGAGTATAACGCCTTGAAAGGAATTCCAATGAGTCTGTCCAATACTTCACAGCTAGATTCAATAAAATATATGATTCAATTCCTGAGAATATTAAGCCTCCTCCAGGCCTTTCTTTACTTCATTATCCTGATGGTTCTAATCTTGACATGGCCTATAAGTTAAGGGAAAGAAACCCATCAACTCTTGAAGAAATGCAGAGAAACGTAGTGAGCGTGGAAGCTAATTTGATCATTAAGAAGTCCAAAATTAGGACAAAAAAATTCACTATCAAAGAAGAAACATCCACCTCATCATAAGGAAAATTAGATACCTTGATCAAGACCATGGAGAAGATGATGGATAAAATGTCCATCACTGATTAACAAGCTGAACCCTCCATTAGAAATCCCAATTTCAGGGGCCAAAATCAACAACCTCAATACAGGATCAGAAAAAGGGAATAGAGGGGTTAGGATCCACAAAGTCAGTAGAAAATTCACACTCCATTTTAGAAAAATTATACTAAAAGCCCTGATGAAGAGGATGAAGAATAAATATCTAGCGAGAACCATTTATTTGAGGAAAATCAACAACCTATTTTCCTCACTAAAGAAGATCAATTTCTGCAGAAATTTGTGCACCGGATGATCAAAAATTTGTCTTGTGAAACGATGACATATTATCAGTGTGCACAAAATATTTCCATAGGGGATATCAGAATGCTCTTTCTCAAGTGCAGAGACAGTATGGATTGAGGAATAGGAATGTTCCTATAATCCCCAATCAGAAAAAACTGAATGCTCAAATAGATGCTCATCACAAAGAAGTTGCTGCCCCAAATCAAAGTAAAGACAAGGTACCTCCTATTCCTAATCATGCTAAAGGTAATGAAGCTTCTTCCAGTAGTAAAAAAAAAATATAAATAATTCCAAGAATGAGGACAAAAGAAATACCCTTCGCACAAAGATCAACCCGATAAGAAAGATGCACCATTGAAAGAGGTAGAAAAACATTATGCTCTTTTTTCTCTTGAAAATGAAATTTCCAAATTGAAAGTCTCCATTCCTCTAACTGAAATAGTTAAGAATGATCAGTACAAAGTTCAAGTTTCTAAGCTGCTTGAGTTGATCAAATTTCCGACATGGTTAATGTGAGTAATGATCACCTTGATCTTATTTTTGGTCCTGCTGTCGATGGTGATTTAGAAGATAGTGAAGTCCATCCATTTTATATAAGCCTAAAAATCAATGAATTTATCCTCCAAAATTCCATGCTTGATTCCAGATCCTCTCACAACCTCATGCCCAAGGACATTATGGATAGATTAGGACTGGAAATCACAAGACCTTATCATGATATTTACTCATTTTATTTAGGGAGGGTGAAATGTATCGACCTCATCAAAGACCTAGTGGTGTCATTAGAGAAAATTCCAGCCAAGAATGTCATCATGGAAATTTTTGTGGTTGATATCCCTCTCAGATATGGAATGTTTCTTTCTAGGTCACAGGGAGCAAAGCTTAGAGGTACCTTACATCTTGATTTTTCATATGCTACCATTCCCATCTTTGGACAACTCAGGAAACTATACTAGGAAAGTACAATGAAGTACATGATCAACAACTAAGTAAAGCCAAATAAACATCCTATACATGTTTTTCATATAGATTTAGAGTCCTTTATCTTGTTAAATGATGAATTTTCAACGTCTTCCGAAGCTTTTATTGAAGAAAATGCAAAAAAAATTGAATTTTCAAATTCTGTTTTAGAATTGGCAAATGCAGTAATTTTTAAAAAAGTGCCAATTGGTTTAGAAACGAGTACATCACCTCAAAAAAGTGATGAAATAGTGAAAGAAATAGAATTTTTGGTACAAAATAAGTCTCTCAAACAACAAGAAAAGTTCAACCATACAATTTGCAGTTTCCAGATGAGGAAAGTAGTTTGTGGACTTGGAATTCGATGGAGCTTTGGGAAAATAAGGGGCTAGTATTGGAGTGTGGATTCACGGCCCTGTAAATTGGTCATTAAACATTCCTCCTAATGTTTGAATGTCCTCTTACAATTTGGATTTCAAATGTTCAAACAATGAAGCTGAGTATGAGGCTTTGATAACCGGTCTGGAAATTCTCAAGAAGCTGGGTGAAAAGAAGAATTCTGTATATGGAAACTCCGAGTTAGTAATAAATCAAGTCAAATGGGAATACTAGGCCAAGAATCCAAGGATGCGAGCTTATCAAAATTTAGTGCTAGACATCCTCAAGACATTCTCTAAGTACACTTTAGATTGATCCCAAGTCACAATAATGTTATTGCCGATTCTCTTGCTACTTCGGCTAGCATGTTCAAAATTCCATTGTATCCTAATAAGAAGTATGAAATAAATGTCAAACACTACCCTTCTATCCCAGATAATGTTTAGTATTGGCAAGTATTTAAAGATGATAAACATATCAACAAATTCTTGCAGACAAAAGAGGAGTTTGTAAATTCTCAATTGGACAACCAGTGCTATGAAGATGACCAAGAAATCCATGTAGCAGAGATGCAAGTGCTTCAGCTGAAATATAAATCCATTCCAAGAGGTTTGGTACCTTTGGAAGAGATTTTTGATCAAGATGATGTTGCACGCAAACCAACCATGTTACTGACAAAAGTGGGAATGGAAGATCTCAAGCTTGGCACTCCGGAAAAGCCAAAGATGGTAAGAATTTCAAAATATTTGAATGCATAAATGAAAGTTAAATATGAAATGATTATGTCTCAGTTTTTTGATGTATTTTCTCGGGAATATTTTGATTTGAAAGTCTATGATAATAGCATAATTCAACATACCATTCCCTTGAAGTCGAATCATAAAACTTTCCACCTGAAGTTAAGAAGAATGAAACCTAAGTTGCTGCCCTCTATTCAGAAGGAGGTAAATATATTATTTACAATTGGTATTATAGTGCCTCTACGCTTTTCAAATTGGATGTCTAATCTAGTTCCAGTAAGGAAAAATACAAGAGAGATTCACTTGTGCATTGATTTCAAAAATCTAAAAAAAGTATCTTTGAAGGAAAATTATCCACTACTGAAGATGGACCATATTATCCAAAGGGTAGTTGGATCTTCTAGGATTTCATTTTTGGACGGATACTCCAGCTATAATCGTATTCTTTCCCATCCAGATGATCAAGAAAAGACAACCTTCACAACAACTTGGGGTATCTTCATGTACGCCAAAATTCCTTTTAGATTGAAGAATGTAGGTGCCACTTTTCAGCGAGTAATGAAAATTTCTTTCACCAATGAAAAGGATGTATTTTTGGTCATTTATCTTGATGATATCACTATTTTTCCAAGACATAGGAGCAACACTTGCAACACTTGAAAAAAAAAATTCAGAGATGTAGAAATTTTGGCATATCACTGAACCCAAAGAAGAGTATTTTCGCAATGGAGGAAGGTAAATTGTTGGGCCATATCATATCAAAAGTTGGAATTAGGATAGATCCTTCAAGGATTGAAGCAATGAAAACCTTGGACTATCGTAGGAGAAAAAAGGAAATTCAATCATTCAATGATAAAATCAATTTTTTGAGAAGGTTTGTTCCTAATCTTGCTGAATAGTTAAGGAAAATTGCTGGCATGCTGAAGAAAGATAGTGAAGTAAAGTGGTCTGAAGAGGTGAAGAAGACATTCAATCAAGTTAAGTTGGCTTTATGTCATGCTACTATCCTTATTAGTCTATATTATACACTTTATTTTATCATTTTTTAATTTTCCTTAGAGCATACTCTTGCTGCTGGCCTCATGCAAAAGAAAAATTAGAATACGGAGCAACCCATCGCCTTATTTAGTAGAACCATAAGAGACACATACTTGAAGTACAACATCATTAAGAAATAGGCCTTGGCGTTAGTCAAAGCATTGAAATACTTCTAGGTCTACATTCTACATTCTCATGTCATTGCATATGTTGCAAACGCTTCTGTCAAAGATGTGCTTACACGGAATGATCCTGATGGGAAGCGAGGTAAATTGATCACTGGTATGTTAGAATATGACTTGGAGATCAAGCCCACAAAGATGATCAAAGGACAAGGCCTGGTGAATTTTATGGAAGATCCAAATCTCCATGCCTTGGAAATCAATTTTATTGCTGCATTATCTGAAGAACAAGATGCTGAAACATTACCTGAGGTATATGAAAAATTATTTCTATCGCCTTGGTACACTAATATAGTACATGTTTTGCAACACTTGAATCCTCCTCCCAGTTTTCAAAGTAGTAAGGATAGATCTTTCAAATTAAGAGCTCTTAAGTACTGCATTCTCAATGATGTCTTGTATTGGAAAGATTCAGGTGGAGTATTGATGAATTGTTTGGTTGAAGGAGAAGTTAAAAAAGTCATGACAGATTTTCATAAAGGTGATTGTGGTGGTCATCTTTATTGGAAGACTTCAGCTAACAATATCTTGAGGGCATGCTTCTATTGGACAATTTTATTTTCTGATGCTGATAAAATAGTCATGAGATATCATGAATGTCAAATATTTCAAGGAAAGAGGAAGCTCTTGTCCTTGAATTTAAAACCAATTGAAGTGCAAGTGCCATTCCATCAGTGGGGATTTGAATTCATTGGTGAGATACATCCTCCATCATCAGATCAACACAGATGGATACTTACTGCCACAAATTATTTCACTAAATGGATTGAAGCCATCTCTACAAGGCAAGATACCAATACTGTTATCATTCAGTTTCTTAAGAATAATATTCTATTTCATTTTGGCTGTCCACACAAGATCATCACTGATAATGAAATTTCCTTCAAGTCCAAGAAAATGATTTACTTTTTGACAAGTATCACATTAAGCTTTGTAATTCAACAACATGCTACCCTTAGGACAACGTGCTTGCTGAACCATCAAATAAATCTTTGGTAAACATAATCAAGAAGATGATGCAAGAAAACAAGAGGAATTGGCACAAAAATCTCACCAATTATCTATGGGTGGATAGAGTTAGCATGAAGATATTAATCAACATGTCACCTTTCCAGCTTGTGTATGGTGTTGATACGGTGTTCCCTACTTCCTTAGTTTTATTGGTCATGAAAATTCTGCAAGAGATTGACAGTGAGCCTAATTACATTCAACGAAGAATCAACCAAATGATCCATCCATTAATAATATTTGGACTATAAACATTATCTTATTCTCTTGGAGCACTTCAGTTAAGTGCACAGATGTGGAACAGGAGCTGACAGAAGCAATTACGCTATTCCTAGGGTTTAAGTGGAGCTATTTCATGGAGACTTCAGTTAGAACTCATGTGACAGAGTTTGGTGGAGTTGATTGAGGAGTTAATGGAGTTGTGTTTAGTTTAACTAATCTAAACATAGTTGAGCTATTTGTATCTAGTTTAACTGATTGATACAATTAGTGATGAGTGGTGTGAATTAATTATTAATTAATTCACTAATTATAAACTCATTAATCAACTAAAGAATACATCAGTTAACTTCAGTGCATGGACAACTTCAGTGGAGACCAGTGTAGAAATAGGTGAAAGAGTAGGTTAACTATCAATTGTGACTATAATGTTGCATATTTGCAACTACCAGTGATTGGAGAAGCCCATGAGGATTGTGCAGTACAAGCCAGGTGGTTTATGTTATTTAATGAGCCATCCTACAGAATTGATTACGCAATAGAGGCTGGCTATCAGGTGGCAGAGATTGGAGCATGTGTTTTTCTAGATCTAGCTTGATTAGTGTGTAGAAATTTGAGGTTGTGCTGAGAGCTTGTGAGGAGCTTTGTACAATGATTGTTACATGATCTCTATGACATATAATATATGGATAGTCGACTATGTTCATATGTGTGAATTTTTATGGTTTTAATGTGCGCATGCAATTGATTTTATTTCCGCATGTAATGATCAATGGTAGAAGAGATTATGTATTGTGCATGAATCTAAAATAGTGTGTGATCAGGAGAATCTCGGTGAACAATATATCAGTTATTCAAATTTCTACATGGTATCAAAGCGATATTGATCATTGGAGCAATTGCAAAACATTGAAGCTGTTGAGTTTTGTGCTGGTGGAATTCGAATTTGCAGTAGTGTTTTCTTGGTGTCAAAGTTGAGATATCTATCAACGGATTGCGATTGGAGTATGCCCTTGAGGGCAGATCGAATTATATTGCATGGAAGGACAGGATGGAGGTGGTGCTAGATGACAATGGGTTGAAGGAGTTCATAGATGCAGAAATTCCAAAGCCTACTTCTAGTGATGTTGCCGTACTTGACGCATGGCAAAAGAAGACAGCAAAGTGTCGAAGGATTCTGTTGGAAGGTGTGAAGGATCACATAGTATCCGACCTTCATGGTAAGGATTCTCCATTCTTGATGTGGAAATCTTTGATAGATTTATTTCAAAGCAAGAGAAACCAGAGGAAGTTGGTGCTCAAGGATAAACTCAGAAACATAAAAATGGAGAAAGGCGACAGTATGCCCAAGTACCTCACGAAGTTCATCCAATGCAGGGATGAGCTGGGAAGTGTGGGGGTTACTGTTGATGATGAGGACTTGGTGACTTGGCTCTCCTTGGTCTTCCGAAGAGCTGGCATTCCTATCGTGACTCACAATGGTCAGGGAGAAATCAGGATGGGAGCCACTTTGGCTCTGTCTGTGGTAAGAGGAGACTAGGAGAAGTACTGAAGGATGGAACTTTCATCAAAGAACTGATGAAGAGAACTAAAGCTTTGGCCGCTAAAGCAAAGAGGGGGAGACAAGAAAGCTTCTCAACTGGGTGCGAAAGGGGCAAGCATGTGACATGTCCAAGGTGAAGTGCTTTCACTGCCACCACAAGGTCAGAGCGCCACTAGTTGTCCACAGCCAAGAAGAAAAACAAGGGCTGCTGGATCTGCCACCGGAGAGGCCTTAGCCTCGTAGTTTGAGCTTCGGATTTTTCACACCACTTCACGTTTATCTCATGATGGGTCTTGTTTGTGGTTTCTTGACCACTGGTGTGTCTTTTCACATGACAGGAGATCGAGATTTGTTTACTGATCTGGATGAGAAAGATCTTGGAGTGCACATCGAGATGGGTGATGATGGTAGATACAGTGTGACCAGTATCGGTACCATTTCCTTTGAGAGGGAGTCTAGTAAACACTTCGTATTGAAGAAAGTGATGCATGTTCTAGGATTGAAGAATAATCTGATCTCTGTGGTGATGTTAGAAGACAAGGGATATGATGTTGTCTTTAGTGAGGGAAAGGCTTTCCTACGCAGTAAGGAAAATGGTGAGACCCGGAGGATAGGGGTTCGAGTTAATAACCTTTATCAATTGCAGGTAGATGGCTACGTAGCAATGGCAAGCAAGGCAGAAGGAGTGGTGAGCCGGGATGATGGCAAGTTGTGGCACCAGAGATTGGACCACCTTCACCATGGAGCTTTGAAGATACTGCAACAGATTTCTATTGGGCTTCCTAAGGGTACTCTTGCACAGTCAGATCAGTGAAAGGGGTGTACCTTAGGAAAATTTGAGAAAGCCACCTTTTCACGAGAAGGATAGTCGCACCATGACGATCCTTGAGAGAATTCACACATACGTGTGTGGACCTTTCTCAGCAGCTTCGACAGCAAAGCACAGGTATTATGTGATATTTGATGATGATTTTTCTCGTAAGTGTTGGATCTTCTTCATGCAGAAGAAGAGCTTGGCATTATGCCCAAAGCTCCGTGGAGTTCACACACAGAACACCTTTGAAGCAAAAGAAGGCTCTTAGGAGTAAAATGGTGGTGTGAATTCATCTCTCGGCGAGTTCAATGACCTTTGCAATGTTGTATGACCGAAGAGAGCTCAGCACCTCATAACCCATGTGAGGAATGGGGTTGCCGAGGAAGAAACGAATGATCGTGGGTGTCGCACGGCGATGTTGCATGACCGTGGCCCCTCCCAGCACACACTTGTGGGTGGAGGCATGCAATACTGCAGTATATGTGCAGAACCGTTGTCCTCACAGGATACTTGGCATGAGTACACCCGAGGAGGCATTTTCTGGTAAGAAGCTTGATATTTCCCATTTGAGGATTTTTGGTTCACCTGTTTACATTCATGTGACGAAGGATGCCAGGAAGAAGCTGGAGCCGACCGCAGAGGTTGGGATATTTTTGGGGTACACTGATACGCCCCATAACTATCATGTGTGTATTTTCCTTGTGGATACCGCAAGAATGTTGTACATGGGATACTGTAAATGGCGAGGAGAAAGCCATGAAGTGTTCTCTTGAGAGGGAGCCACACTTGCATGCAGATGAGGAGCTATTAGTTCCTAAGGATGAGTCTCTGGATGTGTATCAGCCACAAGAGGAGGTTCATGGAGTGGAAGAGACCACTCATGCAGTGCCAACCATTAGAGGGCGGAAGCGCACTACAGAAGCTGAGCGACTGGCTCAAGATGCAGAGAAGGTTGTAGGAGCACCTACATCACAACGTAGATGGGAGACAATACCCATCCTGCATATCGGGATACACATTTCCTATGAGCAAGTATATCGTGATTATGTTCATCCTCTTTCGAGGAAGCTGTGGAGGATCCTGCATGGGTAGATGCCATGGTGGAAGAGTATGATTTGATTGTCAGAAACAGTGCATGGGAGATTGTCCCGAGACTGGAAGGGAAATCAATGGTGGGTTCGAGATGGATCTACAAAGTGAATCAGGCAGCTGACGGGAGTGTGGATAAGTACAAGGCAAGATTTTTTTCCTGAGGCTTCTCACAGATATAGGGGATCGATTATGAGGAGACCTTTACACCTGTCGCAAGGTATTCTTCCATACGGACGATTCTTGCTCTCTCAGCGCAGATGGGGTAGCACATTCATCGGATGGATGTGAAGACTGTGTTCCTCAATGGGGTGATTGAGGAGGAGGTGTACATAGAGCAGCCTGAAGGTTTCGAGATCTTCAGCAGCGAGTCTCATGTGTGCAGGCTCAAGAGATTGATGTATGGGTTGAAACAAGCACCTCGTGCTTGGTACACACGGATAGACAGTTATTTCACTGGACTTGGATTCTCCAAGAGTGAGGCGGATCCGAACCTATACTAGATTGTGGTGGAGGGTAAGTTGCTGATCATTGTACTTTATGTAGATGATTTGATTTTCACAGGTGGTGAGCTATTGATACTCTCATGCAAGGATGATCTTGAAAAAGAGTTTGAGATGAAGGACTTGGAGCACTCTTATTATTCCCGGGATTGGAATTTTTCTAGCGCAATGGTGGACTGCATTTTGTTTCTCAGGTAAGTATGCACGAGGGAGAGATCTTAGAAGTTCAACATGCATGGGCGCAAGCTTTGTTGATACTCCTCTTCCTGGTGATTGGAGGAAGGAGGATGCTACTTCAGCGGAGGTAGTGGATGCCACTGTTTATCGACAGTTGGTGGGGTCGCTTATGTATCTGGTCAATACACGACCCGACATATGCTATGTTGTTAACCAGTTTTCACAAGCTATGGGTAAGCCAACCAAGCTCTTTTGGAAGGTGGGGAAGCATGTATTGAGATATATCAGAGGCACATCAGGATATGGATCATGGTACAGACAGGAGGATGAGTTGAGGCGGCATGGCTTCATGGATCGGTATCATCATATCAGATATTGTGTGCAGCGGAGGATCATGTTACTTTCATACATTCCAACGGAGGATCAGGATGTTGATATCTTGACGAAGGCGCTCACCAGGAGAAAATTCGAATACCACAGGGGCAGGATAGGGGTTGCAGATAATCCTTATCTTGTTGAGAGGGAGTGTTGAGATTGCAACAGATGATGAGCTTTAGCGGAAAGAAGTCACCTTCACTAAGTGGGCCGGCGGGGATATTTTTGGTGATCTGTTTTTAGACATATGGATCATGTTCTATGAGTTGCGGGATGCTATTTGTGGATGGTAGGTCAAGTTGGAAAAATATATTGACTTCTATTTTTAGACATATTGGGCGGAATCTATTTTTAGATTGCAGTCTAAAAATAGATATGTCAAATATTATTAGCTCTTAATAATATTTAGACTCTAAACATTATCTTATTCTCTTGGAGCACTTCATTTAAGTGCATAGATGTGGCACAGGAGCTAATAGAAGGAATTACGCTATTCCTAGGGGTTAAGTGGAGCTATTGCATGATACTTCAGTTAGAACTCATATGATAGAGTTTGGTGGAGTTGATTGAGGAGTTAATGGAGTTGTGTTCAGTTTAACTAATCTAAACATAGTTGAAATTTATCTAGTTTAGCCAGTTGATGAGATACAATTAGTGATGATTGGTGTGAATTAATTATTAATTAAATTCACTAATTATAAACTCATTAATCAACTAAAGAATACATCAGTTAACTTCAGTGCATGGACAGTTTCAGTGGAGACCAGTGCAGAGATAGGTGAAGAGCAGGTTAACTATCAGTTGTGACTATATTGTTGCATATTTGCAACTACCAGTAATTGGAGAAGCCCATGAGGATTGCGCAGTACAAGCCAGGTGGTTTATGTTATTTAATGAGCCATCCTATAGCATTGATTACACAATAGAGGTTGGCTATCAGGTGGTAGAGATTGGAGCATGTGTTTTGCTAGATCTAGCTTGATTAGTGTGTAGAAATTGGAGGTTGTGCTAAGAGCTTGTGAGGATCTTTGTACAATGATTGTTACATGATCTCTATGACATATAATATACAGATAGTTGGGGGTTTTCAGCTTTAAGCTTTCCCATGAAATATTGTGTTCATATGTGTGAATTTTTATGGTTTTAATGTGCGCATGCAATTGATTTTATTTCCGCATGTAATGATCAATGGTAGAAGAGATTCTGTATTGTGCATGAAGCTAAAATAGTGTGTGATCAGGAGAATCTCGGTGAATAATATATTAGTTATTCAAATTTCTACATAGTGGTTATGCTTCTGTACACGCTCTTACGCTCCTGTACACGCTGTTACACTTATGCTAGATAGCAATTTCCTGCGTTTTTGATCTTGGGAACCCTCCAACCTTTCAAATATCTTGCTCCCATCCTTGGTGTGGCCTCCATACAAGTGAAAAACACCATGGAAAGTGACAAGAAAATATTCAAAGGAGGGTGCCACCTCAGGCTTGAGCCATTCACCATGCATGAGATTAATGCTTCAACATTGGCCATAAGGTGTATTGAAAGAGCTCAGTGTTTGACATTTTGTGAAAGGCTTATGGAAGGGGGGTATCATATTAAGTTGTTCAACCTATTTGCAACAAGCTAAAATATGGGAAAGGTCACTCTTGGAGGTATGGAGATCACCCTATCATCTGGCCTAATTTCTTCAGCTACATGTATCCCTTCTCATGGAGAGCAGTGGTTCAAGGGTATGGACCTAGACATTGAAATTTACAAGAAATTACTCGAGCCTCATGTTAGAGAGTTGCCATAATTTATTTTTCCTTGCAAGCACCTCAGGAAAAATTATGCTCCTCTGATGATGTTCTTAATGAAGTACTTCACATGCAAAGGAATATTCTCCAGGTTATATATGTATCACATTAGGCTTTTGATTCATTTTACTTTAGTCAAAACACTTTATTTGCCTCATTATTTGTACAAGAGCTTGATTAATATGGTTGAGAAGGTTCAATGTAGAAGAGAAGGTCATCACACTAGTCTTTTTCATCATGGACTAATCAAGCTAATTGTGTTGCATCACTTGTCCTCCATAAACATGACCTGGGGAAAAATTCTTGGAGAGGTGGTTAACAATGCTTGCTGTCTTACCTATTATATCATCAACACAACCAATGTAGATTGGATTTTCTACCATGCCTATTTAGCCTTCAGATGTTCCTAGGTTTGTGGAATTTTCTCACACATATGAGAGAGGGAAGAGACAAGTATTTGCGCCTATGTCTACGAGGAGTTTTCTTACACTTGGCACCCATGTTTAACAATGTAAGATAGATGATAAACCTCTATTGCATCAACATAATGAGTCTGTGTCATTGGAGGATGAGGTATTAGAGCAGGTGGAGGTTAGATCTGTTGAATAAATCATCAAATAGAAATATAAATGGATAGCATAATTCAAAAAGGCCTTCTCCATTGCCCTAACTCAAATTACTTTCCTTCAACATGAAAATTTTCAATTGAAAGTTAATCAACTCCTACAAAGCAAGCACAAATTAGACATGGAGGAAAACAAAGGTAAAGGAAATAATGTTGTTTTTTTTTACCAAATTCAGGACATAGAGGTTGAAACACACACAAGAAGACCAAGAACAAGAGCCTCAAAAGGGTGTTGAAGCGAGAAAGACAATCAATTCATCAATCTAAAGAGTTGACATTTGATATCTTATTGCCATGGAGATAAATGAGGATAAAGAGCTTTGGTTATCAAGATATAATGATCATTAAGCTATTGAGGAAGGCTAAAAGGGATAACAAGCTCAAAAGGCACATGACAAACCATTATTGCACCAGCGACATCATTTCTCAAATAAGGCTGAAACAAGTGAATAAGAGGCTTAAGGGAGGCAAAAATGAAGCTCAAGGAGAAGGATAGCTTGGAATTGTTGGCTGAATCTTCCATAGATCTGTAGCCTATCTCTTATAGGTGACAAAAAACCAATTTTGAGAATATTTTAGAACTTTTGGTATTGTATATGATTTTTTGCAAAATTCTGGAAATTTCTCATTGCAGAAGGGTAATAGACTTTTATTACTTTTATTTTGGAGGCATACAAATGGTGATTTATTTACATGGATGGATATATTATGATGAGTAAATTACAGATAAATAACCATCATGGCATGACAAGCTTTAATTTGAGAGAAAAAACTCAAAAACCTCTCATTTTTCATGTTTTTGCCTCCTTTTAGGACCCTCTGTTACACTTTTGAGTGACCCTGGGAAAATGGATTTTTGAAGACCTTCCCGTGGTCCATTTTGAAAAATTAAAGATGTTTTGGAAACTAGACACACATGGCTAGTTGACCATTCTTTTAGAAGTATATTTGGACCTCTCAAAGTTCCTCAAAAGTGCCTCCAAATTTCTATTATGCTTCTAATTTTTTTTTTAAAAATCTTCACTCAGAATTGTCACAAATCAACATTGGATTCCTTAGGACACTTGTCAAGCTTAGAAATGGTAAAAAATTCAAGGCAATGTTGTCCTTGAGTTGTAATTAGAGTTATTGGGTTGTTTTTGGCTTCCTATCATGAAGGAATATGTAATTAATGTAAGGGACAAGCATTCCTATTTCATAGATAAAATTCAGGGAATGGTTTTTAACCTCCCTAAAAACTAAGAAATGATTCATCTTATGTATTTATGATCCATTGTGGATGATATTTCGACCTGATGAGGTTTCATAGTCCATATTTTCTATAATTAGGCTCTCTTTAGTATTTTTTTGGGGTTGGATAGTCTCATATTGCAGTGGAGATCTTGTAATCAATTTGTGGAATGAAATCAGAGAAAAATTTGCAGGAATTGTGTTGATATATTTGTCATATGCTTTCGAGAGTCTATGTTGTTCATGTATGTTTATCATTTTATGCTTAATATCACATCTTCTTATTAATATATGTTTATCTTGTAAGTTTGAGAGTAGAATTCATGTTTATGCATGATTTGTTTTAGACAAGATTCACCATATTATGTTTATTTGCTTCTAAACTAAATGAATTCACCTTAGTTCTCATTCAAACTCTCCTCAATTTTCATCCTATACTCAATGACTGATTAATATGCTTTAAAACGACCTATATTGCCTCACATATTCTCTGCAGGTTCACCTTGAAGTTCAGACCTAAAAACCTTATACACAACCCACTCATTGACTTTTCTATCCATCATTCAAAACATCAAAAAAATTATATTTATTAAGCTTACATAACTAGCCTAAAATCATTAGATACTCAACCATTCAATTGACCGATTAAAGTGACAAAGAGAGAGCCCTCTCTGGTTTGGGTAGGGCTAGCTACACGACCTAAAGTTTGGTCTGTGGTTAAATTTCTCCAATCCTATTTCCAGCCTTGGGAAGTTGGGGAGAGTGATAACACATAGAAACCAATCATATTTCAACAATGTTATCAAATAGTTTCTTCAAGAAATCAAAAAATAATGAATGAAGAAGACTTCCCAATGCGAAGCTTTTGACAAGATGAGTTGCACATAACACAAAATAAGAGTTATTGTTGAGGGTTATACAACTTATCAAATCCTAAAATATGCTTCCAAGTGATTTCAAGAGTGTGTGAACAAAGTCTGCTTGCAATCTTCTTCTTGTGGCTTTGTACTCATCATTTCTTGGCTTCTATTAAAAATATGAAGATGAGCAATATGACACATAATTTAAGTGCTCCTTGTACTTTTTGATCATGTGCTTCAAACATGTACCATGAAGTCAAGTTTTTCTATTTATAACATAATTCCTTTTCTCAAGAACATCATGTTGATGGACCATTGAGGAAAGCATGGGTTAACAAGAAGATAAAGTTTAAACAAGGGAGTGGTGAAAGCATAGAAGAATATCATTATGACCATGGAAAACAATGAGATGATTGCATGGCTAGAAGGAATTTTTTGATAAAGAATCAATCATAACTTGTGGGATTGGTTGTTAAAAGGTATGACAAAACATAATGGGAGAAAAATTGGAACTACAAGTTTATAATAGCTTTTCGTCAAAAATTTTAGAATTTTTAACAAATTAAAAAAATTAAGGCTAGTTTTACCTCAATTTTACCTTTTATAATTGGAGAAGAGAACACGATTTGATGGCTGATTTTGTGTTGATTTGGCTCAGGTACTCTACTCCATGATGCGTGGACCTCCACTTTGACCTTGCTCCACAAAATGTATCTTTTTCATGTAGCATATTTGTTTTTCCAATCTCTCAAATGGTAAATCAGATTCTCTTGAAATTTTCTGAGGTTGTTACTATTAATATTATGCATATTCCCACAAAAAATCTCAGCCAATGGCTGCAAAGATCTCGTGAAAAGTGAGAAATGTTTGTAGGTGAAAGTGGCCAATTTCTTGAAAAATACACACTGGAATTTTTTGAATTTTTTTGTGTTCATTTACCCTTCCTCAATGCATTTAATATAAAAATGTTAGGCTAAACAGATGCATGATTTGAAATTTATGATCAAATCAACTTCTGTCATGTTTAACCCTTCACGCTGCCCAATGTTGCAACAAAATCATATGCCACAAACTCATTTTAAGGCCAAATTGAGTGATTCAAAAGGGAAGTCGTGTATTTGTACCTTTTCTACTACCACATGTCTTCATAATCCCATTTTGATGAATAAAAGATGTTGATGTGCAAAATTACCAAATTTTTCCCTAATCTATCCAAAATGGTGAAAAATGAAAATCCGCCTTTAAAGCCCATTGAGAAGTCCTAGAAAATTGCACTTTTTTTGAATTATGTCTGTGTTTTACTAAAATTATCATATTATGAGGAATCCCATAAGCTCATAATTTTTTATTTCTGCTCGAATCTCTTGAAATGTGCCAAAACTGCCTTTGGAAAAACTGCTATAACAAATACAGGCTGCTACAACAATAGCTGCAGAAGCTGCAACTTTCCGCAGCTGTCGCAAAAAATGTCAATTTTTGCAGAAAATTATTTTCTCCGATTTTGAATTGATGATTTGAATTGTGTATTACATGCTGAAGTAGAAACCATGAAACGTACTGCATATTGACTGAAATTGGCCCAAATTTATTATTTTTCTTGAAAATGAAAATGAATAAAAAAGTGTGGTAATGATACCATCATACTGCTGTTGAATGAAAAAAAGATGAACATGTTGCTACAAGAAACTAATAAAATGTACTGCTACAAGTTGTTGTTGATTCCATAAAACCATTAGTACTCATTAAAGCCAAAATTCATGGTACAATTCTTACCATGTCAATGAATGTGTCGAAGTCGAGCATGGGAAGAAATCATTGGATTACCGATCAATGATGAAAATTGTTAACCAATGCAAGAAAACTCATTGATAATGTAAATGAGTGTCAAGGTACCTGAGTGCATATTGAGAGGGATGAATGAATGTGTTGAAGTCAAGTCACCTGCAAGATCTAAGAATCAAGAGACATTGTTGTATTCCCATTATTGTCAACGAGGAGGATTTTCAATGATGTATGCAAGTTCCAAGGCACTCCAAATAATTTCTAATCTTGATCCCAGATAAGGTGTTGAGGTCGATGGGACAAGATATGTTGGAAGGTGGACCTTAAGGAATTCCACATCATCCAACTCGAGCATATAACCAAAAATGATTTGAAGAACCATAATAAAATATTGAAACCATCATGAAATTGCAGAACTTATTATGAACTTTGCTCACCAGTTGCTTGGCTTTCAACCAAATCTCATGTCCAATTGTGCCAACAAGTTGGTTTTCACAATAGGACTTATTTTTCTCTTTACTTTTATTTTTATTTTTTATATGTCCTACTCTACTTGAAAAAAAAAAATCTTGTTCAAGTATATGAATAATTCCAATAGAACCATGTCTGTAACAAGATGATAGATAAAATCATATGCAGGTTTGAAAGATACACTTTGATATGTACCAGTAAATGAGAGACCAATTTTCTTGATTGAGATGATTTCAGAAGATACTGAAGAATGGAGAACTGGGATCCGATGGCTATTCTGAATGAAGATTCAATGTAATATTGTCTTCCTTGACTTATTTCTATAATGTCATGCAAGTCTTTAGAGATGTGATCTCCATTTATAGAATTTGGTGATAGGCATGCAAGAAACTTTTCAATCTTAGGTTCCAACAATTGTTCTTTTTCAATGGGCATCCATGATTCTTGGACCTTATATGAGTCTTCTTCTTCTGGTTGTTTTTCTTCAATGATAGTTGGTGGATCATTTTGCAATACCTCAAAATTTTATGTTGATTGAGGTGTTTTATTGTTGGGGATATGAAATAGTTGTGCAGGTAGTGGAGTGGGAATGGAACTTTGGGGTGCTTGTGTGGATGTTAATGGGAAAGGTTGAATTGAGGTCAGCTGAGGGTGATATTGATGTTCTGGTGGAGGTGAATGGTATTGATAACATTGATATTGGTATTGAGGATAGAGAGGGAAAGATTGAGGATATGGTGGATTTCCTTTGTAGGGCCTTTGCCAACTTTGTTGCCAAGATTGGTTTTGAGGTTGGGATTAAGACGTCCAAGGTTGCCAAGGCAAGGGTGTTTTCCAATTACTTTGAGATTGTTGCGCAGAACCCTAAAATTGAGAATTGATATCTTGCATCATGTTGATGAGGTTTCCTTGGTCTTCTTGGAGCTACATAACAAGATTTTTCTAGTGTTTGATTTGCTTCCTGGTAAATTGCCTTTAACCCTGGTAATGATGGAAAATATTTAGTAGTATGTGATCTTACACAGATGTCAAAAAATTTAATGTTATCAAGTGGACATTCATGAAAAGAATGTTTCCTTATACATTTAGGGAAAAATATAAATGAAGTAACATTATCAAATTTTTTATTGTTTTTCATTCTTAGCATGTCAATTTGTTCATTTAAATTAACAAGGATGCTTAGAAAATTGTTAATATTAGTTTGAATTACCAATCTTGATGCCGACTTACTTACTCTTGCCATAAAAGGATCTTGAGGGGATCTTACATACTTTTATTTTCCTCTTGATATGTTCTTGCAAAGTTCACAAATCTCTTGAAATGAAAATTGGTAGACATATCCTTTTCCCACCAATTTAAGAAGATCAATCCATTCATCCTTTATAGCATTTAGTAGGAGAATTTTTAATGTGTCTGATCCTAAATTATGCAATTTATATCTTTTGATATTATAAGTAAATATTTCCATTAAATATTCTAGGCTTTCATCCTCATTTTGGTTCATCTTAAATACTTTATTTCTAAGTTCATGGTGTGTGCAATAATCTTTATATTTTTCCAAAACTATTCATATCATCCCATGTCCTTATAGAATTTGTTCCTAAAGTCACAAACCATCTACAAGCTTTATCTTTCCATGTTGCTAGTAACAAATTTAATTTTTGAATGGGTAATGAGTAGCCATAAGATCTACAAATTATTTCAAATTAAAAAAGAAAGGTTTTTAGGTCTTCTGATCTCATAGCTTTGAAGGTAAGAAGTAGAGATGGAGGGATGCTCTTCATATGACCATTGACATCAGTTTCTTGAAAGATAAATCCAAAAGGATATTCCTCATTTTCATCATTTTCGTCCATTTCTTCAACCTCCTTTGTCACATCTTATTATCCCTGCACAAATAAGAATTCATTTTGTGGATGTGTGGCTCTTACTGCACCACGTGATATAGTGGGCGTGGTAGGTGATTGAAGTTTTGTTTCGTTTGTTTGTTTGTTTGTTTGTTTTTTGATAAAAATAAAAAGGCTCCTATTTAAACTTCCTTGAAAATGGCACCAAATGTTTTGTCAATTTAATTGTCTTAAATTGATTACATAAATTATCGACCAGAGTTGGTAAACTTGGGAAGTGCAAGTGCACTATATGTGCTAGAAGCCTCTTTTAATTCAGTTTATTGGTGTGATTATTGAAATTGTAGAGATTGATTCTAAAGATGATTTTATTATTATGTTCCTAATGAAATTAATTTAAATCACAACTAAGTTCTAAAAATGAACATGATTTCTATTTTGCAAAAATTGAAACAAACCGTTCACTATCTTATGAATAAATCTTAACTAATTTGTTAGTTTCTAAAATTTCTACACTCTAGTGTACGAAGAGAAAATCAAATTATAGAAAAAGGGGATTTATACATTTTTATGTTTTTGAAATGAAGTGTTATGGTAATGAAACTTGTAAATAAATAACTATAGCTCTTGAAAAGAAATCACTCATGAACTGAAAAGAACACACTCATATGCTGAAAGGAAATCACTCAATCACTAATGTTTTGAAAAGAAATCACTCATGCTCTTGAAATAAACCACTCATGAACTTGTAAAACTACTCTAAAATAAATCATTGCTGCTCTAGAAGTAAAACCATGAATCCTTTGCAATTTGATAGTTCGAAAGGAAATACTGATGAATCTACATCAAATGATGAAAGACAACTTATGAAGGCATCTACATCAAATAACAAAATGGAATTTTGGAAACAACTACAGAAAATGACAAATTGGAATTCTGAAATAACTACATCAAATGATAAAATGAAAAGAACTACATTAAAAATATAAAATAAAGAGCCTTCACTGTTTGGAGGGGTCCTCCAAAAACAGGTGGTCTCAAAGCTTCACATGAATAGTTAGCTACACATCAAATATTCAAGGTACTTCTTCATTAAAAATTAATAAAAAACAGAGTTTTAAGACTTCACAATATGCTTCAGAAAATTAACCTCTTCTCTTTGTTTCAATGAAGTTTTTATATAGGGGTTGAAATGTAACTTCATGGAGATTCATATGGCTAAATATAAGAACTAAATGGACACCTATTTTCCACGAATTTGATGAAGCACAATCCATTCCAACCTCTTTTTTCTTGACTAGGCGTTTATTGACACATGGGCACAATTTTTGCTTACCCTATTGCAAAATAGGGCTCTAAATAACCTAAAATATCTCTCAAATGGTAACTAATTCTGGAAAACTGCTCACAGAGAACTTAATTGGCCCTGTTCTGAAAAAAAAACCATGTTTTTTTTTTTGCAAGATTCACTTTCATTTGCTTAGAAAACGTGTTTGAAGTTTATTGGTCAAAACTACTACGATTTTCCCTTGATATTTTCCTAGAAGTCCACATGCGCGAGATGTGTGGAATTTGACCAGCAACAATCCATATTGGATATTCTAGAAATAATTTCCATGTTTCGGATTTCATTCTAGAGTGGTGCTACTACCTCAACCATGGAGATAGTTGCGGAAACTGTAGAAAATTGAACTGTCAAATTATCATTTGTAAAACCATGCATAATTGTCTTTAATTCATTAAAAATAATAGAAATAATAATAATAAACCATGTAAACATAAATGCAGGAATTTGGTGCATTTATGAAGAAATATGGTTTAAAATGATGACAATGGGTGAATGGAATGATGCAAAAATGGATGGTTTCATCAACAAAATTATGACAAATTGGAGGCTCAACAATGCTTTTTCTTGGGATTATAAGGAAAGGAAAGGTGGAAATTCCTCAATTTATAGTAATAATATCTACATCAAAGAGGGATGCAGGCCTGTGCGCCAACTCCAGAGAAGGATGAGCCAAAATATCAATGACATTGTGAGAATAATTGCAAAATTTAGTAGATGCAGGGTTCATATATCCCATTTTAGATAGTGAGTGGGTGTCATCTCATTTTTTAGTCGCCAATAAGAATAAGAAGTGGAGGATCTATGTTGATTACTGATAACTTAAGAAGGCTACAAAAAATCACCATTTTCTTTTTTCCTTCATTGACCAAGTCCTAGATGGCATTGTAAGAAACAAATTCTTCTCCTTCTTGGATGGATTTAGTGGATACAACGAAATTCAGATCAGCCCTGAAGACTAAGTTAAGAGTGACCAAATTTACATGTCCTCGGGGATCCTTTTCCTATATAGTCCTTCCATTTGGTTTGTGCAATGCAACTGCTACTTTCTAGAGGGAAGTTCTAAGTATATTTATTGAACTTGTTCATGACTCTGTTGAGATATGCATGGATGATTTCACTCATCGATGTGACTTCCAAGAAGCTATTTCTAATCTATGCAAATTATTAAAGAAGTGCATTGAAATAAATCTTTCATCGAGTCTTGATAAATGTGAGTATTCTTATAAATGTAGGGATTGTCCTTGGCCATTCTATCTGCAAGGAAGGGATACAGGTTGACCCAAACAAAATTTCCATCATCAAAAGGGTCCCTATCCCTAAAAAACAGAGATGTCAAGAGTTTATTTGTATTAGCTGGGTATTATAGAATTTTCATTAAAGACTTTAGTAAACTGTCTTCACCCTTGTTTGGGTTGTTGGCTAAAGACTCAGATTTCTGTTGGGAAATTTTTTTTCAAGAAGCCTTCGAAGTACTGAAAGAAGAGATGACCATTGCACCCATTCTTAGGGGACCCAATTGGGCATTACCTTTACATATACACATAAATTAATCATAAAACGCTATAGGTTCTGCCTTAGGACAAGTGGAATAAAAATTTCCTTACGCTATCTATTTCATTAGTAAGAACCTGTGTAAAGCTGAGTTAAATTATAGTCACTGAAAAGGAACTCTTGGAAGTGTTACATTCTTTGAAAAAGATTAGGCATTATATCACTCGTTATCCAAATTTTTTTCACACTAATCATGCAACCATTAAGTTTTTAATGAATAAATTTGATGTCAATACTAGGATAATTATATGGTTGTTATTATTGTAGCAATTTGAATTGAAAGACATTGATAAACCAAGGAAAAAGAATGTAGTTGCAGATTTATTGTAAAGACTAACCTTGCATGCAGAAAAGGAAGAAATGGTGGATTCTTAACTTCCATATGAACATCTCTTTTCCATCTCAGTCCTTTATCCTTGGTTTTCTGATATAATCAACTACTTGGTTGTGTTATGCAGAATTGTGATCTACAGATAAATCAAATTATCTAAGTGTGGTGCTAGGCACTTAGAATAACAGATCAAAGACTTTGCTAATACTTTCTCTAAAATAAGTAGGCACACATAATGATAGAAGAACCTACTTGCAATCCAAGCGCTTCTCCTTCTCCTTCTGTCGCCTTCAATCCAAATCAGATCACCAGATTGATTCTTGCAAGCATAAACAGAGAAGAACAAACAGATTAAAATATACAAATGCCTACTTATATTAATCACTCAAATCGATTAGATGTGAAACATATATATCATTCAAGAATCCATTGCATAAGAAATAGAAACATAAAGAGATACATATATGGGAAAATGAACAAAAATATTTATTAAAGAGTAGAAGGGGGAGGTTACAACCAATGATCAATTTGATCCCACTAGCTCCAACTTCATCCTAGCCTCGTCACATCCAACATCACACCAGAGACATATCAATAATTTAAATCTCTCAAATAAGAATCCAACAATGTTTATTTACCAAAATTCTTCCTTCCCTAGCACTAGGATCTGTGCTCAATTTATAGGGAAATTGATGGCAGTTTCTCAATGAATGACTTTCTAATAATAGGAAATACATGTTCCCAAGTTCAGAGGTGTTAGATGGACACTTGGATTCAAATTTTGACACATATGGACTCTTATAGAAGGCATTTTCCATGTGGAGATTCACGGAACAATGATAACTCCGCTCCCAGGTGACCAACACACTCTCGAATGTCAGGAAGTGCATTGCAGTGCACCCTTGAATGGAGGATGTTGCATATGCAACACATTTATTCCCTTTAGAGGCAACGCTGGTGAGTTCACAAGTGATATAACATATACTTCAAACCTTGGAAATCTCACAATAGAAGCCATGAATGAATTGTTCTTCTCTTAGGGCATATATCAACTGAAATGTAAGGGGATGATAGACCCTATTTCATTGGTCCTGGGATGATGTCCATTTTGACTAGGTCATGGGGGATGATCCCCAAATTGACTTATAATAGTTTCCCCCTAAAGCATGAAGTAAAAATAATAATAATATTTTTTGAATGAGATTATTTATGATGTGATGAGTTGGAACTGAAGCAGAGTGGAAACTTGCATCAATATTACAATACATTTCATCATGATATTTTCATCTTGATCACGAATTGCTGAGGGAGGCATTCACATGCCCAACACATAAAATATCTAATAACATGTACATAGTGTAGAAAATCATCTACATTGGAATGTTTCCAAATATAGACATGCTTACAGATTGTTGGAACACCTAATCCTCCATGGGTAGGTGTGGAATGCGAAAAGTCACAATGGAGTCCAAGTGACCTTGGAATGTGAAACCAAGAGTCACACCATTGTACTATAAATGCACATCTTTGTATAATGGAAAATAAGTGAGCCTCACGCTTATCCTTCAGCTCTTTGTTGATTCTCTTGTGTGTGTGTTATTCTCCTCATACACCATGTGTGTGCTTCAACATGGTGTTTAACATGGTATCAGAGCGGGCGATTGCTGGCCCTGCTCCACTTTGAGTGAGCCATTTGTGTTTATGGCCTATGCATATCTGCAAAAAATGTTTGTTTTTTTGCAGCACTCAAGTGTTTGTAGCAGTGTTTTTGCCGCATTTAGAAGAAAGAGCAGCATTCAGAAATTTGCCCCATTCAGCATTGGTTTTGAAGAGAAGCAGCACTGCCCATCTGAAGGTTTTCATTCTCATTTTTCCTGCAATTTCTGCTTATTAAAATCTGCATTTTGAAGAGCTGCTGGAATAGTGTTTTGAATTGGGTTTCTAAACAAGTTTCTGAGTTTTCACTGGAAATATTTCTGAGTTTTCATTGGAAGATTTCTGAGTTTCTGCAATTCTACATTTTCTTGTTGCTGGGCTATTGAAAAAAATTCTGGGTTTTACTGCTAAAATTTTCTGAAGAATTTTCCTACTGCTGGATTACTGAAAGATTTTTGAGTTTGAATTTATTCAATATATGCTGCTGGAAGGAAGAATAGTATGCTCTCTCTATTATCTGCACTCTGCTATTTTTATTTAAAAAAAAAAAAAAAAAAAAAAAACTTTTGCAATCCAGCCTTTCGGCCCCCTCAATCTGCAAAATCTGCACTCAACTACCCAACTATCCGCTCCCTCACTCTCCTACGCGCCCTCCCTGCCTACACGGGCTTCAACCTCCCCTGCGCTCATAAACCCTCGACTACAACTCTGTTCGCACTCACTCCACGCTATTCATATGCTCCTATCTGCTTAACGCCCTGCACTCCTCACACCCTCCCCCTCACCACGCTCCCCCGCCCCCGTTCTAACTCATCCCAGCGCTCAACGCTTCCCTTCTCCCTTCCCTCACGCGGCCCTCTGCATCTAAGCCGCTCCCCCTCGACCACGCCTCTCAAATCTCCCTCCCACAATTCGTTTTTAAATTTTAAAATTTTTTAATCCCCTTCGCCCATTTTAATACACGGCCTCCCATACTCGGCCCTCTCTTTTTCCATATACATATCCGTCCTTCCCCAAATTTTAAATCCGCTTCTATTTTCACATTAACTTCCCACCCTCTAAGACCTTTTAAAATTCGACTTTTTCTTTTTTAATTCCTTCCATATTTAATTATCTCCTTCCCTTTTTAATATTCGACCTTTATTTAATATAATACCCTTAAATCCCCTCTTTTTAAATTAACCTTTCATTCCCATTAATTTATTTTTAATTAATTTATTTTTTAATTAATTTTTAATTAAAAAAAAAAAAAAAAAACAGCAGAGAGAGAGAGAAAAGAGAGTTATGAACAGCAGTAAAAGAAGAAATGGCATATGAAGAAGATGGATTGAATACATTGCAGATTTACATTCTATGATTTGTGGCATTGACATGAGAGTGATTTTTTTTTGAAGAATTTGACATTTGAAGACAAGTTTGCCATCATTTGAACAACTATTTGAAGAAAATTTCAGCTGCCTTAAAGGCTTCTTGCACGTGTTTTCAGCTACAGATTTACACATATTTTGCAGAGATTTTGTATTGAACTCACATTGTGAGTGAATTTGCCTCTTCATTCATAGTTGGAATCAGTATTTGAGTTGTTGGATTGTAGATTGCCCTCCATCATTTGAGGAGCAGATTTTGTGCTTTGAGAATTCTTTGGAGTCATTTGTATTTGTTGCATCACATTGTAAACGGGTGCATTTTCGGTTGAAGCCGACACCCTTTCATTCATTTTTGAGCCTAAATTGTTGAAAATGGCCAAAATCAATGAGGAATTAATGTTGTTGAATGACCTCATTCATTCAAATGTTGATGACATGATAAAAATGAGCAAGGATGCTCTTTGTAAAATTCACAGTTGTTTACAAGATGCACATGAGAAGATTGAGTTTTTACAGTTGGAATCTCAGCTCCAACAAGAATAAATTCAGCAAAAGAGTCACCATTCTGAACTTGTTTCTGTTCAGAAGATTGTGAAGGACTCTCATCAGAAGAAAGAAGACAAAGTTCCAATTGATTCCCATTCAGTTTCCTGTACTAGAGCAGATGCAGCAGCTCAACCTGCACTTTCTAAGCCCATCATCAGACCTTGGGAAGAGCTTGTCCACAACAAGCACCGAACTGGTCTTGGATATGACAAGGATGTGTCCTTTCATATTCCAGACTACACAAAGCCTATCAAATTTCAGAGTGCCGGATTCATGTATGACAGTTCACCTGCAGCTGTTCCAGATCCTGTTCCACTTCCACAACAGATTGAGAAATGCCAACACTGTGATCGAGTTGGCCATATGAAAGATCACTGTTTTGATCTTCATCCATGCAAGCATTGTGGTCGGCACACTCATTCTTCAGACAGATGCTTCAGACACAAGCCTTCTGCAAGAACCAAGATTCATCTTGGATGGATCGCTTCTTGGCAATGGGCATCAGCAGCCAAGAAGATGTTTACGACACATGTTAGAACTTGTTCACGGATATTGAGCAAACTTGCAGTTGAGTTTTCGCCATCATCTCACCTTGTCACTGACAGGGGGGAAAATGGTGGTCATGTACAAGCTTCGACGACAGATCAAGCGAGCCTGAGCCACAATCTCTCATTCCATGTTCAGAGTTGTAGCCAGCAGTTCAAGCGAGCCTGAGCCACAATTCGTCATTCCGGATTCAGAGATGTAGCCAGAGACATGGATGCCCATGAGCATACCTTCGGTTGGTGGATAACCTAAAACCATCATCTTTGGTTGGTGGATAACCTAAAACCATCATTTTCGATTGGTGGATAACCTAAAACCATCATCTTTGGTTGGTGGACAACCTAAAACCACCACAGGTAGTAGACCTCCCTTCTTTTAGGTCGAAGGTCTCCCTTTTTATATGAGGGACAATTCCTCTAGCAGAAGCCTTCAGCTTCTTGCCAGTTTTGGAAGAGTTCCGGGAACTGCAACAAGTTTTGCGTTCCAGTGTTTGTGGTCATCCTAAAACCACCTCTTTTTCCAACATTTCAGAGAGTTGATTCAGCCAAGTGCTGCCATGTATACTTTGCATATTTGTATTACAACTCTTTTCTTGGACTCACACATACCCCTTCGGATTAAGGGGGGATGTTAGAACACCTAATCCTCCATGGGTAGGTGTGGAATGTGAAAAGTCACAATGGAGTCCAAGTGACCTTGGAATGTGAAACCAAGAGTCACACCATTGTACTATAAATGCACATCTTTGTATAATGGAAAATAAGTGAGCCTCACGCTTATCCTTCAGCTCTTTGTTGATTCTCTTGTGTGTGTGTTATTCTCCTCATACACCATGTGTGTGCTTCAACATGGTGTTTAACACAGATATAGGCCCATGTTCAGATGACGATTTGTATGTAAGGTCACCATACAGATGATGTGTACAACAATCCTGAAATCATAGCCCTGATGGATGAAACTAGATCCGAGGTCTTATTATCCCATTCACTCGATCGTTCGGGTACAAATCTAGCCATGCGAATATATGATTTGTAGTCGAACATGGTAAGACATCGTTTGGTTACCAGCTAATAATGTGAGATTTTAACAAATGCGAGAGAACCACCATTGATGTTAATGGCTCTCAAGGTATTGCAATACATTTTGTAAGGTGTGAATAGATGATTTGATGTCGAATGACAAACAAAATATTTCAGTCAAAGGTCCAGAAGTGAGAATGTTTTCGATGCTGTAACAAGCCTCATGGTACTGGAAGATGATGTTTCTAAGTAAACTTCCTGGATGATGATTTGATGTCGACAAGAAGCTACTTTATTTCGAAACGGGAGTTACCAATTTTAGAGACAAAATTTGACTTGATATAGCAATGTTTAGGGATGACTGTCATGAAAATGAAGGTTTATGAGTATTGCAGAAGGATGACTATTCACTGGATGACTTCTCTTGAACATATCGACGACACTGAGATGAGTTGGCAGCATTGACCAAAAACCGAAGTGAAGGTATGATGAACCATAGGTGTGAATGAACCATAAAGAAGATTACCCAACCCAAACAGTCATGATGATGGAGAGAAGTGTCATGTTCAAGAGCGACCTGCTACCATAAAGTTCTATTCACTTTCCCAAATTTTCCCTGGTCATTTGTCGACTAGTACCTCTTTATTTTTTAAAAAGCTTGAGGAGGATAACATATGCTTGATCTATAATTCAACACTTCGGGTGAATATGCATCACTATTTAATAATTTAACGTGTCTAGCGATAAATGAAGCTCGATTCTTGCCATGATCGACAAGCCTATCACTATTTTATGTTTTAACGAGCCTAAAGACAGTGAAAGCTCGGTCCTTTTTCATATTTAGAGAGTTTGAAAAAGAGGACAAAAGAAAACTCCATGAGTCCTTTTTCATAAAGTTTTCGCTCAGATCCAAAAAAGTGTAAAATGATATTTGAGAGAAATTCCTAGCCATGTTCAACTAAGGTTTTCCTTTTTCGTAAATAATCTATCTTAGTTCGGAAAAGGGTTAAACTTATACTGAGTAGATGTCATTTCATTTACTTTTACGAGCTCAAAAAGACAAGTTCTCGGTAATATTTTTCACATTATCGGAGTCTGAAAAGAGCTAAAAGAAGACTCCATGGGTTCCTTTTTCGCCATTATCGAAGCTAAAAAATGAGATAAAATTGCGCTTAAAGTCCTTTTTCGTTTTTATCAAAGCTCGAAAAATAAGGATAAAAGTATGCTTTGTGGTCAAATCATTCTTGAAATAAGTGTGCATGACTAATCCGCCATGTCAGCTATAAACCTATTTAGAATAACATCAAATGGATTAAAAGTACCTGTTTCATGATAAAAAATGAATAAAACCATAGTCACAACAATAAATATGATTTTAAAATAATCAAACGACTAATTAAAAGAGTTTTACTCTTCATTTTTACCATTTGAAAGTTACCATTTTCATTTTGGAGCTTTGAACATGTTTTTTCCCCCGAACTTCAGCTATTGATTGTGATCAATTCTGTGGAAGGTTTTCCTCACTGTTTGATCCAGGTTGGTGCTATCAACCTCCTCTTTCATTCAGTAGTCCTTTTTTTTCTTTTCATTGCAATTTTTTAGGGATTTGGGCCCCTTAGGGTAAATTTATTTTGAAAACAGGGCAACGCACCCTTGAATGTCGAAAGGTGTGTTGCAATGCCATAGAATTGAAGGTAAGGTGTACTTGCAATGCACTATCCCTTAACCAAGGTGCATTGGGTGCAATTCACATTTTTGTTCTTTGCAGTGTGCCCAAATTTTGCATGAAATGGGTCCTTATGAGTCTTATGGTTGTCTTTCAGGGATTCAATGGACAAAAATGACAATTACTTGGAGGGAAAGAGAACATGAGGAAAAAAACATGATTACCCGGAATGATCCGGGTAATATAAGAGCCCTTAGAGATTGTGGGTTGCTGAAGTACTTCAGATTATATGGTGTGAGGCAAAAAATGGAATTATTGGAGTTCCTTCTTCATGCATGGGATCCAACGATTGAGGCATTTCATATTGGGGATAGAGTGGTCCCAATTTTAGTGGAGGATATCTATTTTCTCACAGGTTTCTTGAGGAGAGGCCTACCCATTTCTCTCTTAAGGTCTGCTCTCGGAGGAGAGATGGTGAGAGATTATATATTGCAGTATTGCAATCCAGGGGTAGAGCCTAGCAAGGATGGGAAAATAAACATCCATGATGTTCGTGATTTTCCATTGAGAACCATCTTATTCATGATCGTAAAGCTTGCTAGTACCACTACTCTACATGTAGCAAATAGATCTTACATGCAGTATGCACTAGAGCGCATGGAACCAATAGTTTTCAATTGGGATGAAGCTGTACTCTCTCAAATGAAAGAACAACTGAGCAAGGCAAAGGGAGGAAGGAAGAAAAAATTCAACTATGGTTTGATCCTCACTTATTTCGCCTTAGAGTGGATTCCACTGATGCAACCACAACATGTGATGTTGGGTATATCTAACCCTAGAGATCCAAGGATGCAGAAATGGGTAGAACTGATGGCTAGACATGTTGGTCAATCAACCATCATGTTATCGTCTGCATTCTGCACCTAGTTCAGGCGATGAATTATTGCCATTGATGTCTATGCACATGTAGGGGTCAACTTCCAGGGAGATCCAGATTTAGTTTTACCAGAAGGCACTCAATGGGGTGAAATTGGTAAGAATTTTTTGACCATGTTTTCTGATTTTTCTAAGGTTTATACATGTTTTTGTATTTTTGTATTTTCCCAATACTAAACTAAATTTTTGATGTATGCAGATGTTGGTCGAGTTTGACCATTGGGATAGTCAGAGTAGGGAGCGGATGAGCCAATAGAGAGGGCTATCCGAAGAGCAGTTCTTCAGGATTTGGATATGGCTAAGACTCTTGCTGAGCTTTAGCATCACATACAGGGGTTGACCGTCGGGAATCCAGATAGATGGATGGAAGAGTTACCCATGTGAGTGCAACACCATACTATTAGCGTTCCTAACCATTGGATGCAGTTACGGCGTAGGATAGCTAGATCAATAGCATGTTAGCATGAGCACCACTAGTTTACTTTTCAAATGTTACATACATTTTGACGTCAGATGACCAATGTGTCTTGGGCACAAAATTTGTAAAAAAATTTAACTATCTATCTATTTGATTTTAGTGGTTTCCTATGCTTATTGTGCAATCCTACTCAATTATATGAATGTATCTTTACATGTGTTGCAAATGTCTGTTTAAAACATAATTTGCTAAAGAATCAGTTAATGTGTTCAAGTTTCTGGAAATGTGTTGATATTGAATAAAATCAAAATGTCTTTGCAAAAGTCAAACTCTTAGAAACATACGATGCAATGTTGGATTTCTGACAGTATAAACACTAGTAAGTTGTAGTACCACAACTTGTGAGTCTAACCTAATAATGATGAGGTTAATACCAAATGAAATGGCAGCAGAGAGAAGTTCTATCAATGTGCTATACTCAGCGATACTGTTTGTAGATTGACTGATACAAATCCCTTGAAAAATCACTAACTCACCATTCAGAGCGAAAATGGCCCACACTGTAGAGGATAGATTTTGCGTACTACGAATAGCACCATTAGCATACCCAATGAATGGTTCAAAAGATTCAGACATCTCCAATGAAATGTAAAGCATATTACTAACTTCAAGAAAACTCTAGAAAAAGAAACTAAGACGGTAAATTAAAATCAACAACATATATAAAATAGTTTACTACGCTCATGTTTAAGCATAGTAACATCTGAGATACAACCCATTTCGGGGTTTCTCCAACGGAATTCCATCGTAATCTACCAACTTGTAGGCACCCTTAGCAAGAAATATTTTGACAATATAAGGTTCGTGCCATAACAACTCAAATTTCCCTGTAATTATTACATTAGCTTCTTGTTCATAAAGAAGGACCAGGTCACCCTCTGATAAGATGCGAGGCTGGACCTGCTTGTTGTATTGCACCTTTATACGTCTCTTATGCAATTTGTTGGCCAATTGGGCTTCACAACATGTTTCATCAAGATGGACGAGGTTAAAAAGATGCACTTCTTCAGTAAAGGTGTCAGGTAACAAGTTGATTGCGAGTTTTAACGATGGTATCTCACATTGGATTGGCAAGATAGCTTCCAAACCATACACCAATTGAAAGGGGGTAAATCTGGTTGCGCTTTTCACTGAGGTTTGGTATGCCCAAAAAACCAAGTATATGATTAAATTCCAATTTCGTTTATGAAATCCTATCATTCGTTGAAGCATTCATTTAAGAATATTGTTAATAGGCTCAACTTGTCCATTTGATTATGGATAATAAGGAATAGAAATATCATGTGATAGTCCTAATTTGTTAGTCAACTCATTCATCATATGATTGCTAAAATGCGAACCATGATCTGTGACTACAACTTGTGGGACCCCAAACCATGAAATGACATGATTAAAGAAAAACAATGCAACTGTTTGTCATGTGTTGTTGAATGTAGGCATCACTTCAACCCACTTGGTAAAGCAGTATACTACGACAACAATATAACTATGCCCCCCTCGGACGAACGAGGGTTACAGGTCATGAAGTCAATGCCCCATTTTGAAAATGGTCCTACAGAGACAACATGATGCATTGGCATTGGCAGTTTGTGGATTTTATGATCAAATATATGACACACATGATAAATTCTGACCGTGAGGATGTAGTCGCGAAATATGGTAGGCCAAAAGTAACCGGGGTGGAGTATCTTCTACACGGTAGTGTATCTAGACAAGTGTCCACCAAAAGCCCCAACATGAAAATCATTTAAAACCTTTTCGACCTCCTCATGAGTGAGGCACCTCCTTAAAATTGTATCGACACCATGACGATAAAGTGTATCGCTGATGATCGGATAATATTTGGCTTGGTATCAGATATGTCGTTGGTTAAAGCGAGAGGTATCAGGCTGAAAAGTCTGGGTCTGGAGATAAATGATAAAATCCCCTTACCAAGGTTAGATGATTTGATTAGAAATAGATACTCATCAGGAATAGATGGTTCTAATGTAGTAGAAATACTATCAGAGGGAAGGTCACAGAGAAGCTCAGCCAAAAATAAAGACTTCTTTGACTTGGATTTGATGAATTCCAAATCAAATTCCTGAAAAATGACAATCCATTTTGAATAATTTCCCCCCATCAATTGACGTGATAAGATGTCAGTCATGGTGTCACAATTTGAAATGAAAATGGTCTTCCACAACAGGATATTATGGCGAAATATTTGGATAGCTTGAACAACCACCAAGGCAAGCTTTTCTACATATGAATACTTCACTTTTGTATCATTGAGATTACGACTCAAATAATATATCAGATGTTCTATCTCATTTTCTACTTGGACCAATACCATAGCAATGATTGTATCAAACATGAAGATATATAATAAATAGTCACTCTGATAATTGGGGGGATACATTAATGCTGCCCGAACAAGTGTATCCTTGACAACATTAAAAAAAGCTTGTGAAACCTTATCCCAATGGAAGGGAATCCCATTTTTCAAGAGCCGAGTAAATCCTTTAGCCATTTTGGCGTAGTTGGGTATGAACCTTCTTAGGAAGTTGGCCTTTCCTTGAAGTTTCTGTAACTAAACAAAATTTTATGGCGTAGGCAAATCAAGAATAGCCTAGAACTTTAATGGGTCGATTCGAATTCCTTCTTTTGAGACAAATAATCCTAGAAAATGACCAGAACCAACATAAAACACACATTTATGTGGATCAAGGCGTATTTTATAGTGCTGACAGCGTAAAAATATAGTTCTCAAATGCATCAGGTGATCAGTTCGGTTTTGTGAATGCGCGGGTAAATCGTCTAGATAGGGTTGAACAATGTGCTTGATGTCATTGAAATCATAATCCATTTCTCTTTGAAAAGTTTCCCCAACATTCTTTAAACCAAATAGGAGTTTCTGATAGGTGAATGTGCCACAGGGATAGATGAATGTTTTCATATACTGGTCCTTTGGGTGGATATTGATTTGATTGTAGTGAGAAAATCCATCCATGAACGAAAATATTTCGCATCCATCACAATCATCAATAATTTGGTCGATAAAGGGAGTAGGATAGTTGTCTTTTGGACAAGCAAGATTGACATCCCGATAATCGACACACACTCTGATGGTTCCTTGTTTTTTCATAACAGGAGCAATGTTGGAAACCCACTCAGTTAGCATAACAAGGTATATGAAACCAACACGCAAAAGTTTTTCAACTTCTGCTTTAATGGCAACGACCTTCTTCAGATGAACAGGATGAAGGCGTTGATGTACCGGTTTGACATCAGGGTACATATTAATAGTGTGTCCAACGATACTAGTATTTATGCCTGGAATTTCCTCATAATACCAAGCAAATACATAACGAAATTCATGAAAGAGAGAGTGATATGTTTCGAGTTTTGATGGAGAACAAGACATGCCGACATGAATTTTTTCTACAATGCTAATTTTGGTCGAAATATATATAGAAAGGGTTTCTTCAATATTTGATAAGTTTCGCTTGGATTCGATTGCATTAATAGGAAAATAATTCGAAAAGAATGTTTTTATCGATGGGTTATATAGATCAATAAGATTATCTTCTTTGTAATCCTGAAGATGGGAGCGATGATGATGATATTATCATGGTTCTCCTTCTGGCATCATCGATTCCAAAATATTCTCAGCTATCAAGAAAGTTGAGGAAAAAGGATCAGATGGAGTACCAAAATCTAATGAACGATCAACCCAAACAACTGGCGATGATGATTTTGGATTCACCGCCCAAGCCATGTAGATTTATTTCTATGCCAGATCAATTGGGATGGGTGAAAGAAATTCATCCAACGTAACAACTTCAGAATCACCCATAATCTTCCTTAAGGAAGATGGAGTGGAAGATATCATGTAGCAGGTCTCTATGCTTGCAATTTCTATCGACGTCGCAGGCGGCAATAATGAAAAGGTTCCCATGAGGGTGGAATCCTTTAAGAGTCCAACACCAATGCTATGAAGTGCGAGTTGGGTTGCATGAACTAAAATAATGCTTCCAGTTACCTGGGAACTAGAGGCAAAGAAGGATAGTTGATTGATGACTGTGATGACACCTTTATGTGGAAAGGCGATCATTCTAAAATATGTAGAGATGATCGAAGTCATAGCATATACCCATAGCCTTCCGAGTAAAATGTTGTAATCAAGGGGTTTGTCAATGAGCTCAACTTCAACATTTACTATTTCCCCCCCATTTCAACATGCATGTTATTGATAATACCACAAGGCTTATATGTATGTTCATTGAAAGCTTTCAACGTCGTAGGCGATTGAGATAGGCGTGGTGAGCCAAGTTACTTCCAGCAGTCTAGAGACATAATGCACGTAGATGCTCCCTCATCAATAATAGTACAATGAACAAGGTGATCAAGAAAATTTACTTGGATGGAGAATGCCAATTCTGCTGGTAATTGCGGCACATAGCCTGTATGATTAAAGACTACGAGATGGGAATCTGTCGGATGAATTCCACCAATTGTCGACAACAAAGCCTGATTTTTTGAGGGACAATTTTGAAGCACCTGAAACGTTGACATAGCTGAAGGGGATTGAGAAAAATCTTCAACTATATTATAATTTTGAGCAGCTTGGGCTTGATGATTAAATGTCGATTTATGAATGACTCCCTTTGGTGGCTTGATTGTCAATTTAGGAATAGTAGTTGGCGGTATCGATTTTGTAGAAGGATTCGTGGTCGAGGTAGTAGGTCGATCAGTAGCCTTACTACTGTAATATTTATTACACGTTGACACCAAAACATCAGTCAATGGCTTCGTGATAGAAAAATAAGCACTTGGGAACTAGAAGCTAGATCTGTAGCAACCAAATTTGTGTCTGGATTTAGAAATGGATCTGTCAACACTACGGATGCATGCAAGGTCTTAACTAATTTTGAGACTTCAGCACGATGAGGAAACTCTTGAAAAAAGTGTTCCTCATTACAGATTATGTAAGGTTAATGAGGTTTCTGATTTCCAGACGATTGATTCGATGATCTTTCTTGCGGGGTGAAGTTTTCTTTTTCTTTGATTTCTCCTTTTTCTTAATTTCAAGTTTCTTGTCACTTTTGCCTTTGCCAGATGACACGAAATGAATTTCAGAAGAAGGCGCTGGATCAGATGCAGTAGAGTGATGTGTGCTTGCAGTACCAATCATATTGTCTCCGACATTAGATTCCTTATATGGAGTAGGAACAACAAAATTAGATCGTGACGCGTTGGGAATTTTCTCGTAGAGTGTGCCAGAATGAGTATAAATCAAGTCTGAATACTGGGCACGAGAAATGACCTACTCTTCAGTGACGATGCAACCCTTAGCCACATCCTCAGTTATAGATGATAATATGGACTTAATGAACCACTCAGTAAGGATCTGACCAGGAAGAAATGTCTTAACCATTCTACGACGACGACGCCACTCATGAATATGATCTGAAATGTGAGTAGCATTATTCTGTTTAAAATTAGTCAAGATTTCTGTTCCAATTTCATATTTTATGGGTAATTGGAAGTGGGTCAAAAATATAATAGCTAGGGCAGTGAAATTATCAAATGAAGCTCTTGGTAACTCAATGTACCATTTCACAGCTAGACCAGTGAGCGTATGTTGGAAAAGATGTAGTTGAACGAAGTCATATTTTAGGGAGTTACATGAACACCACAAATGATAAGTCATGCCATGTGTTGATGGGTCTTCCCCAAGGTTTCCATTGAACCTAGTAATATCTTAGGGTAATTTATGAGGTATCACCAGCCACCAAGGAGCATGATTGATTGGATCATAGGTGAGCCGATTTAAATCTGGTAACTCTAAAGTTGCAACAAAGGGCAATTGTCGATTTAAGTCGGGTTGAGCATAGCCAGGGTATGATGGAGTTTCTTGGGCAATAGGCCTTTGAGCACTAGCATAAGGAATCTGTTTCTGGTAACCCAGATAGGGGTTGTTTTTATAAGCAAATGCTTGAGGATTTTGTTGACCAAAACCTGGGTACGCTACTTGTTGAAATGAAGGTTGTGGAATTTATGCTTGTGGTTGCCAAGGGGTATGTCCACCAATATTATAACCAAAACTAGGGTAGCTTGGATTCGGTTGCAGATAGGTATAACCTGGTTGTGGCTGCGACATCCCATAATATGGTAATCCATCTTGTGAAAAAATGATTGCAGATACAGGTGGTTGTTGTAAACCAACTGGAGGAGTTAGAGTTTGGGGGCCCAATATTTGAGCGTATTGGGTTGAAGGACTCGCCTAAGATGGTTGAGGTACAACAGTTTCAGTCTGTAACAGGGGTAAGGATGTATTAACAAGTAGATTTGATGTGGGTGCAATAGGTTGAACTAGTTGATACGAGTATACAATCGTTTGAGGTTGGATGGGTAGAGTGGGTTGCCACTGGAAAACATTCATTCTGACAGTAGGATGACCAAATAACGACAGAATAATGTCAATATGGGTGGCCATATGTTTCCCCCCAGCATGAGGTGTAGAATAAGATGGAAAATATTGTTCTCCAAATGCAGAGAATCTAGTGGAAACTGTACTGGATGGAATATACCCAGATGGACCAGCTTGATATTTCCCTGATGATGTGTATAAAGGATCAATCCATTCAGTACTCACTATATATTTACTATTTAGAATACCAGACGATGACATTGGTGAATTCCATGGGTTTGAAGATGCACCAGAGAAGGTTCCAGATAAAGATTGGCAACTAGGTGGGACGGAAGGGCCACCATATAGATGTGAATCTTGTGAAGTTGTGAACATAGAAGGGGTAGCAAGATAAGGTGCTGTTGCAACTGGAATAAATGGTCTAGCCGAAGATGTTGTCTCAGGCATGGTTATTTGACCAAATGTATACCCTATTGGATTTACGGCAACTCTAATAGACACAGGATCAACAAAAGCAGAGATAGGTGATTGAGGAAAATAATTGTACGAGTAAAGCTTTGCCCCAAAATGAGTTGGAGTTAAAGGTGTTTCTTCTTGTGGTATTTATTCAATCGAAATTAAACCAGGTAGAAGGAATTTTTCGTCAGGCCCAAAGTATATTTCAGGAGGTTGAATGCGCGATATGGGAGACTCAATGGCTACAATAGATTGTGGGGTGACCGATACAGGAACAAATTCCTGTCATTCGACTTCAGGGTTCAGATGTTCTGGCAAAAAAGTGACATGATCTGGATCAACTTATAGTTGAACAACGTCAGGTTCGGGAGGTATGGTCTCACTGATTCGATGGAACGTGACCACGGGTAGCTGTGAGGACTCAGTCTCAGCAACAATATATGAACCAGGATTTGTAGAAACAACTTATGCCAACTCTGGTATATGTGAAGATGATGTCGCACTAGAGGTACTGATAGTACTAGTTTCGGTAGAGCCATGTCACCTTCACTAACCAGAAATAGCTTACGGTGGTAAAGGTGGTTTCAATGCTATTCTATGCAAACAACGGGGAAAGGGGTGTTCTTCTTCCACGATTACTGATTTATTTTATGACCAAAAACAAATAAATAAAATAAAATGGTAATTCTAGGCAAAAAGTTTACCAAGTAATTGTGAACTTTAGAATACCTCCTGGCGAACCAAGAAGTACAGGCAAGAAATTTCCCTGAATGCTATGTTCGGTGTATCACAAGTTACAAGGTGGCTGAATCGGTTCACTATGGATGGATAGCAACCTAAATTTGTCCTCCAAATATACCCGAAGGTACGTGGAGTCCCAAGTCCGTATTAGCATTGTCTAATGTGAAACCGCATAGTGAGAGCACCCCCCTTATACTTATCGTACTAGAACACCGCCCTATATACCCAAAGGTACACGGACAAGCTTCGATATACTTACGTACATGGAGTGAGGTATCACACTTTGAATGTATCACAGAAAATTTAACGACAACTGCTATGTTTAATGACGCCGGAACATTTCTCTAGCTTAGACCTTCTAAATGTTATCGTTATGGTTCCAATGCCTTCTTAGGTAAATTGATGTAAGTTGATCTTGTTTAGAAATTTTTTCTTTTAGGTTCACCGTGTGATATGATGCAAATTCATAAAAATTCAAACTAAAATTATAAGCAAACTTTTCAATTTTAGCTTTTTCAATTAAAATCCTAGCTACTAAGGGAAAGAGAAATCATTTTTAGAGCAAAAAACAAAGAGCACAAACTAAAATGCAGCTTTCCTAACTTGTTCCCATGCAACACACACAATTCACTATATGCACATGCATGTTTTTCTTTTCTACTTTAATGTGAATGCAAGAAAGGAAACTATATGCATAAAATCAACAAAAACAAGTGTTTTCTTCTTTGAGAAACGAGGAATTTAACAACAATTTCTCTGTTAGGAAAAATGAAGAATGGAACTACACTTTTTCCTACAGGAAACAAAGAATGAAATGACAATTTCCTTTACGAAAACAAATGGATCTAATGCAGAAATAAAATACTTTGAATTTTATTTTCCATTGATAAAGAAAAACACTTAAAGAGACATTGAGCAAATTTAATTTTTAAAGGAGGAAGAATCAGGTAAGTTCACTGGTCTCTAGGAGGTATTAGACAATTGAGAATACATCAAAAAAATGGCTGAGAATGATAGAAATAAAAAATTTGAATGGAATTTGGTTGGCTAAGGGGGTAACACAGTCTCTAAGGGGAGATAGTGCATTGCAGTGCACCCCTGAGTGGGAGACAGTGCAATGTAGTGCACTGTGTCTTGACCAACAGTGCGTTGGGCGCAGCAATGATTGAAAATGCAAGCTACATAACACACTTCTAAAGCAATTTTTTCATTAAAAATTCTAATAAATGAAAGTAGACGCTATTGATGAGGATTAGTAGAGGCAAAAACACCAGGAATGATAGGAATATCCCCAGTGGAGTCGCCAATTTTTTATGTAGAATTGTGATCTATGGATAAATCAAATTCCTTGAGTGTGGTGCTAGGCACTTAGAACAACATATGAAAGAATTTTCTAACACTTTCTCTAAAATAAGCAGGCACACAAAATGATAGAAGAACCTACTTTCAATCCAAGCGCTTCTCCTTCTCCTGTTGCTTTCGATGCCGCCTTCAATCTAACTCATATCGCTAGATTCATTCCTGCAAGCCTAAATAGAGAACACCAAACATATTTCAATATACAGATGCATACTTAGCTTAATCAGTCAAATAAATTAGATTTGAAACATATATATCATTCAAGAATCCATTGCATGAGAAATCGAAACATAAAGAGATACACATATGGGAAAATGAACATCAATATTTATTAAAGAGTAGAAGGGGGAGGTTACAACCAATGATTGATTTGATGTCACCAACTCTAGCTTCATCCCAGCCTCATCACATCCAACATCACACCAACAACATATCAATACTTTCACTCTCTCAAATGAGAATCCAACAACATTTCTTTACCAAAATTCTTCCTTCCCTAGCACTAGGATCTGTGCTCAATTTATAGGGAAAATGATGGTAGTTTCTCAATGAATGACTTTATAATAATAGGAAATACATGTTCCCAAGTTCAGAGGTGTTAGATGGACACTTGGATTTGAATTTTGACACATATGGACTCTTCTAGAAGGCACTGGTCATGTGGAGATTCGAGGAACAATGAGAATTCCGCTCCCAGGTGACCAACGCACTCTTGAATTTTGGGAAGTGCATTGCAGTGCACCCTTGAGTGGAGGATGATGCATATGAAAAAAAATTATTCCCTTTAGAGGCAGTGTTGGTGAGTTCATACGTGATATAAAATATACTTCAAACCTTGTAAATCTCACAATAGAAGCCATGTATGAATTTTTCTTCTCTTAGGGCATATAGCAACTGAAATGTAAGGGGATGATAGACCCTATTTCATTGGTCCTGGGGATGATGTCTAGTTTGACTAGGTCATGGGGGATGATGCCCAAATTGACCTATAATAGGTTTCTGGGAGGTTCCCTCCTAATCTATCCTCCAAGGAGAAAATAAAATTGCTAGGAAAAGTGCTCCAATCACTTGGATTGGGGGAAATATTTTCAGATTGGGGCCATATAAGATCTTGAGGAGATGTGAGAAGGAAGAGGAGGTATTTAAAATCCTCTCAGCATGCCATGTTGGAACCTATGGGGGCCACTTTTCTTCTAAGAGGACAACCTTCAAAGTTCTACTATCAGGTTATTATTGACCCACTTTACATCAGGATGAAAGAACGTACACCACCAATTGTGATCACTACCAAAGGATGGGTAAGCCCAAACCTAAGGATGGAATTCCCTTACAACCTCAAGTGGTTCTAGAACCATTTGAAAAAAGGAGCATGGATTTTATTGGACCTATTGACTCCCATCAAGACAAAAGAAATATATCATTGTGTGCACCGATTACTTGACTAAATGGGTAGAAAAAAAGATAGAAAAGGTAACAAATGAGAAAAAGGTGGCTAAATTTATGAGGGAAAACATCTCATACAATTTTGGTTTTCCAAGGGATTTAGTCACTGATCAAGGATCACAATTTACATCAAATATGATTGAAGATCTCATTAAGCATCACCACATCAAGCACAAGACATAAATTTCCTATCATCCTCAAGAAAATGGGTAGGTGGAGGTCACAAATAGAGAATTGGATAACATTATAACTAAGGTTGTTAGCAAAAACAATGATATTGGGTAGAAAGACTTGTGGAAGCAACTTGGGCCTACAACACCACTTGGAAGACCACCACTGGATTCACCCCATTTGAACTAGTCTATGGGAAGAGGGCCCTACCGTCTATTAAATTTGAATACAACACCTTGAGGATGGAAACTCAGTTAGAATTGGATATTACTATAGCACAATAGAAGAGGCTTCTCAAACTCAATGTTATAGATGAATTTAGGCTGCAATATCTCCTACACACTAGGGTAATCCAACTAAAAAGGAAGGTTGGGCATGAAAGGCACATCAAAGAGAAGATTTTTCAAGAAGGATATTGGGCCCTGTAGTATGATTCCGAATTCAAGGATTTCAAGGGAAAGTTAATGAAAAGATGTCCGGGTCCCTATCTAGTAGAGGAATTTCATGAGAATGAGTCTTTCCATATCAAAACAATTGATGAAGAAGGGATTCCCTTTCTTCTCAATGATTATAGGTTGAAGTTGTCTAAAAGACCTATGTCCAAGGAATAACTTATTAGTTTAATCAACAAATAATTGAATGTGATTGGGAGGCTCACAGTCCTCAATCCAAAAAACTTATAATAATAAAAAAATAAAATAAAAAATAAATAAAGGGCTTAGGTGAAAACCTCTACGAGGCATCTAAGGCCAATTCTAGGGTTGAAAACCTCTCTGAGGCAGCCCAAGAGCGAAAATAAAAAAATAAAAAGATGAAAATATCCCTAGGTGAAAACCTCCTCTGAGGCACCTAGGGAAAGAATGAAGGTTGGAAACCTCTATAGAGGTAGCCTGCATGTCTCAAAAAGAAAAAAACGCAAAAAGGAAAAAAACACAAGGAGGAGTTTTTACATCAATTTTGATAACATCTCTCTTTTGCAAGATTCCAGAAAGGAAAAAGAACCATGCCTTCAGAAGATATTCTATAGGTTAATTCCTCCATTTTTCCAGCCATCTATTTCATTTTCACCCTCTTCACTCACCTCCATACCTATCTCCAACATTTAGCCAACTGTATAGAATCATGTTTTGCCTCCTTTTTGAAGTGCTACAATATTGTCCTGAAATACTACAAGAGAAACTTGAAATGCTGCAAGAGGAGCCCAAGATGCTACAAGAGGTAGATCAGATGGGATGAAGGGGAAAAAAGGTCATTTATTATCTAATAAATGTTGAGATAGGTCCACCCGTATCACCTTCATCTCTCATCCACTCCATTTAGCACGTAACTGTCTTCAAATTCCACTTTGCCCTACATAAGAAAACCTAAAAAAGGCCCTGTCATCAAATTTTCCACTGCCTACACCACCTATAGATGATTTTAATCCAGTCCTTATTAATTTTATTTATTTTTCTCAATTCCACATGCAATATGAGGTCTCAAAGAAGAATTAAGTGATTTTTATAGGAAGAGGATTCCTCCTTTAGAAACATGTACAACTATAACAAAACTCGACATTAATTTTTTTCACCCAAAAAGAAGAAGATCCAACCACCTTGAGCATCATGATGCCATTTCTAAAGTGAGAAGGAGCACACCACCAAATAATCCATCCATTCCACTAGTAGCAGATAGGAAACTGAGAAGAAACCTGCACAGACACAACAATTTTATCAATAAAAAAAATATTAAACTATGAGTACCTGTGCAGAAGAAAGCACAGGAAAAAAACACCTTCAAGACAATCATATTATGAATTCCAGCATCGGGGTGCTGGATTGACAAAGAGAGTAGTGGGCTTCCACGCGGTGGATGAGCTTACATACCCTTGTGTGATTATTCGGGCGGCAGTCCTTTGGCGACATGCCTCCACTCTTTGCATTAATTTGCATGCACCATCCTGTCGACATCACCCACCTACTATCAGAAGGGTTAATGCAGTGTTATGCGCAACGGGTGATGAGCTTTATTTCTCTTTTCATTCTCATTAGCTCCCGGTATAGTTCTTGCATTGGTGTTTTCCAGTAGGTGATTGATCCAGATTTGAAGCAGGTTCACTGGAGACAGGGTGGAATTTGTTTGTGGTATGTCATGGAAATTCTGCCTTTCATGCTCTGCTTTCATTTTCTGTTTCTACCTTTGTTTACTCTGCATGATAAATCCCTCATTCTTTCAGTGTTTGAGGATTTGTATTGGGATATCTGTGCCCGTAATGTTTCTTCAAGGTGGTTTCAAACTGGGAGCATGGGACTTATACATATAGAACCTCATTTCAGAAGCCCTCTTGGTTTCCTCATTCTTTGTCCTCGTCATAATCTTTTCTCTTTGTATAGTTCTCAGGGCTTTCATGTCTCTTTTGGATTATTGCATTTGTGGTTCATGCTCCTTCTGTATGGGTTCAGGGTTGGCAATATTGTCTATTCACTCGCTATTGATAACCTTTTTCATGGGGCTTTTTCTGCTCTCGACTATCTATTTCGACATTGCATGTATTTTGGGCTTTGTAAAGAGTTTCCTGCTTACCCTTGGTCTGTTGGTGTAACGGTCCCTGTAGTGTCTGTTGGGCATGGTTAGTGTCTGTTGGGCATGGTTTGATAGGATGGAACGACCATAGTTTTCTTTCAATTGGTACTGGCATGGTTTATGTCGTAGTCTTTTAAAACGATGTTGGCTATGTCACGGGCAGGCGGATAGTTTGTGGCTCTCTTGCTATCACTTGCTGGCATTTATCTTTAATTATGGAGAGGCATTGTCATAATATTCTTTGTGATTTCGTTACGGGTCATTTGCTGGTTAATTTCCATAACAGTCTTCAATGTTCTATCACCCTGTTCATTAATGGTATGGCTATGCGAGTTGGTTTTGTTGCAACAAAGCTTTATTAAATATTATTACATTATGTTTCTGACTTACTTCTAGCCACAAGCTTCTTTTCAAGTTCTGCCGCTTCCAATATGGTTAAAGGGAAAACAGAGAAGTTAAATCACTGTAGGTAGCCTCATCAAGAGGCTGGCAGGCGCAGGGGGGGTAGGAAGTCAAATGAACAAGTGTTGCAAGAGCCATGTCATCAGCGTGCTCCAAGCCTTTACCACAAAAATCAATATTAAGTACAAGGCATGACTCCATTTGTATGATCGCCCATTTATGGAAAATAGTTAGAGAAGGAAACAATAGTGCTATCAGAGACTGCCTAGGGTGCCACCGAGCTGCTTCAAACAATGTTTTCAGGTGCTACATGAGGAGATAAAGGAGGCTCTGAACTCCTACAAGAGTCCCAAAAAGAAGCTACAAGAGAGAATTGGAGGGATAAAGGGAGCCTAAACTACCCAAATTTTCCCTCAAACCCTCATGCACATGAAAAAGTTATCTTGAAAGGAGTAAGTGGATATCTCCCTCTTTAATTTCCATACATCTACATGGAAAATTATGCTTGAAATGAGTACCCTGTAACAAATAATTGTGCTGTAGTTCCCTTTGGAAATTGTTATATGTGAAAGAAAGATAGGGTCAGAGAAATTTTTTTTTTGATAAAAAAAAATTTAGCATCCTTCTCCGCCTTTGATAAAAAGGAAAAATTGACACTATCTCTACAACTGATACTTCTATAAATACTAAGGCAAACATTTAAAATACACCTAAGTAACCTCGAGAAGGATCAGTAGGAGAAATGGGGGGAGGTTTCAACAGAAGAGAGCCAACAAACAAAAAGAGAATTCATCAACATCCACCTGTGCTAAATATTTTTCTAAGACATCAGTGGAGGGGTTTCTTTGAACAGTTGAAGGGGTATGATGATGATATAACCCAGGAATTTTCCATGGCACTAAATCCTCAGGGAGAATATAGTTCCACCATTGTTGAAAGGGGCCTTGTAATATATTTAAATTCTAAATGCATAAGCAGAGTGACTACGTTATCCTTAGAAATTCGATGGATAAAGGAGGATAAAACAATGAGTGTCACACCTAAGAATAAATTATTCATTCTAAGAGAAAATCCCATAGAAGATAAAAATGGAGTACGAAGGGAGAGTCTACCTTACCTCTGGGATGAAGTGGCCTATCACATCCTCAAATACATATCATGTGAGGGAAGGTTTATCATGATATATGATTATCATTTTAGGCTTCTCCATGAGATAATATTCAAAGAAAAATTACCTATTTCACAAAGATTCAGTGTTCCAAATTTCCTCCTACAATCTATCATTGAAATGAGCTAGAAATTAAGGGAAGGGAAGCACCAAAATATTTCCCACCATGGACTCATTAAGCTGATTGTTATGGATTCTCTAAGTCATCTAAGGAAACCTGTTCTATGGACTGATTTTGCAAACATGGACAGGGAAATTTTCATTGAAACCCAAGCCATCACACATGAAGAAACACCATCCTATAGAATTGGAGGTAGGGAAGTAAAGAAAGAAGAAGAGGAGGAAGAAAAAATAGATGAAGAAGAAGAAGAATATTAGGAAGGAGAAGGAGAGAAACAAGAAAAAAATAAAGAGAACCCTGAGGGGATTTTCAAGCCCCAAGAGACAAAAAAAAACAAGGATAAATAACAAGTCTCTCTCCAGGGAACACATAGCAGAAGTGGTGCAATATTGGCCACATTGGGAACACTTTTCAAGACAAAAATAAGGAAGCCAAGGAAATGTCCCTTATAATTTAAAATAAGGAAGAGAACCAGGATAAGGCAAGGGAGGCCTCAACTTCCTTAAAAAATCCCTATCACTATTGAAGAGTCAACAAGAAAGAAGGAATAAGTGGGACCTAGTGAAGGAAAAATTGAAGAAGTTACCTCTCCTAAGGAAAAAAACCAAGCAACCTGTGTTGGCCATGGGAAGGCCCACCATTAGGGCAGTCACTTTTAAAAGGCTCAAGACAAAATTTGCTATGTTAGCCATGTTATAATAATAAAAAGAAGAGCTACATGAGGAGATAGAGTAGCTACAGGAAAAACATGGGATACTACAGGAGTAACATGAGGTGCTACAGGAAGGGGAAGCCGCCCTAAAAGAAGATGAAAAAGGCCTCCAAGGTCTCCAGGATCTCAATCCACAACCCAGTCTAGAATCCTAATACACATTTTGTGAGGGAGTTAGCATTATATCTGATAATTTCGTTGTACCACTCTTCTTTAAGTTAGAGAAGGAAAGAGGAAAAACACATAGATGGATGAAAATTTCCAAATCCAAAAATGTAGAATATGTGGGCCTCATGGAGGAGAAAGTAAATGAAATCAGAAAGGAATTAAATGAGTTGAAACTAAGGGAATCAATCATGAGATAGAAACTACAAGAAGAAATCACAAGGCTAAGGGAGCTCCTGCAAGAAAAATATACGCAACTTGCTACTATGACTATTTTATCTATGGAACCCCTACAATGCATACAACCATCCAAATCCTATGCTATTTTACTTAAGGAGAAGTGGCTGCACTTCCATATAAAGACACTAGCATAGTATGGGTCTTTACCTTTCCAAGACAAGAAGTTCATTGAATTTTGTAAAGGAGAAAGTATTGAGGATAGAGCCAAATTGACTGAATTTTACATGCAAAATCTGATCCTCACAAACATAAATTTCTGGGACCCCAACTCAAGGTTGGGAGACATGAAATTGATGGAATTATCCTCCTAGATGACCCATGAGGAGACAAGGAATGAAGAAGTGAAAATGGTGATGAAAAAAGAAGAAAAGGAGCCCTTATATATATCAGAGCATAACTATTGAGCCCTAAGGCTGTCATCAACAACTATAATATCATCTCCTCTGATATTGCATTGGTACCTAAGTATGTAGCATCCCAAGAGAATTCCATCCCACACTTTGAGGACACCTTTAAGATGGTGCAAACAGAAAGTTTGAAGTCTTTCCAAAGAATATGGCAGGTCGTACCTCATAATTTACAAATGAGAGAGTATCACTCCATATAAATACTTAGGAATGCCTTAGAGAGAACCCCATTATACAAAAGAATCATGCAGAGGTTGAATATTAGCTGGATAGGAATCAAACCCATTCCTACTTTACTATTGGGCCTACAAGAGGGAAGAAACCAAGAAGAGGAACAAAAATAACAGACTTACATAGAGGCAAAGTAGGTTTCTATTGTAATATGCCCAAATGGGAAAACTCAGTAATACATGCATGAAAAACACATTTTTCATAAATATAAGAATTAACAGAAAAATGCAGCCCATGGATCCATTATATCTGACATTATTACAATCAAATCCAAGAGGAAATTAGAAACAAATCTTTATAGCCTAGTTAAACAAGCTTCCCATGCTCAAAACAACCCAAAAACACTGAAACCCCAAGACTATTGCAAACATAAATTACTGTAGAAAGTGAAAGTGAAGTTATTTAAGGTTTATACTATAAAAATATGAGAGAAAAAATATATCTACTTATATATTAATCAATGAGGCCCAAAAACACAGATCTAGCCTCATTTGCATAAATCCAAGATGACTCGACAAGGGTTTCTTGCTAATCATGAAACACAAGAAGCATCTGCTGCAAATCTACGGTTGAATCACACTGTATGGCTAAAGCTCTGCATAAAAATAGTTTATCACGCAAATAAATGGATGTAGCTCCTCCTACTAGCTTTCTGGGAAAAAGGCTGATTGTTCTTCAGGGAAACTAGTTCAAAATAAAAGGGATTAAACCCCTCCACTGCAATACCTTAAGAAATAATGCAGTTTCTGAAAGGGAATGCGTTTTTGATGAAGGTGACTGCTTGGCTTAAAACCAGGTAGTGGAAGATATAGCACAAAATGCTCTCCTCAAATTTCTTGAACAAGATCTCCAAGCAAGAGTGGAGAATTCCCGCTTGAAAAAACCCTTGCACTAAACAGTGCAGCAAAATTAGCTAAACAGAAAAAGGATGCAAAGAAGTCTAAACAGACCACATACAAAATATAATATTCAGTAATGCCCCATATGGCTGCCATTCCCTCCATTATATAGTTGATGAGCTTCCTCACCAAGGGTCCCACCCAATTATGAGGTTGCTTCCATGCAAAGGCTCCTCCACCTAAATTAAGTTGTCTCCATTAGTCCCACTCATATTTTTACAGTGCTGTTTGATTTAGTCAGAATTGACTTGATATTCATGCATTGTCTCTTTTCACACCCAAGATGTCTTCATTTTGACTAGCTAGATTGATCTTCATTCACACTGAGCTGTCTTTATTTATGATCCACTCCACATATAATAATGATGTTGACTTGGTCAAAATTGACTTTGTCCACACATTTTAGACCTTGTTCACATACGAGGATGTTTTATCTAGTTATTAACATGATCCCTTTTCACATTATGAGGGAGCTTATGCCTACTTAAGCAACTTATGAGCCTCCTTGCCCATTTATTCATCTAACTAGATATTACAAGAAAAATTAATATTCCTATTAGTTGCATGCTAATTTAGGAATATTACAGTCTTCCCCTCCCAAATGTTTCTTGTCCTTAAGAAACTGCAAGGGTGCTGCAAAATCTCCCCTCCTCCTCTTGGGGCCTCTACATCCAGTAGTCTCCACCATTGCTTCAGATATTCTGCAACAATTCTATCTCCCAATGGTTCCTCCCAAGTGTGTAAGTTGGCCTTTGGTGGATAAACCAATTGGCTCTCATCATGAAAGAATGGAAGTTATATATGGAAACCTTCTTGCTGATCAATGTCCCCCTCAAGATATAAGTGATGACAATCATGGGGAACTTCATTACCAATGATGGGCTCCCATCTCCATGCTATCATCCAAAGGAAATGAATCACCTCCCAGCTTAGTAATTCATAGAAAAGCTCCTCCCAAATGCTCATGAGAGGCATGTCCCAAGTGCTCCAAACAATCATATGGCCCACCTCAAAAATAAACAAGTGATCTAATATAGTGGCCATGTAGTCTCCCATGCTCCCCTTGAAACATGTAGTGCAAAAAGTGTGGGAAATTTCTTCCCCTAAGGACACATCCAACCAATGTGTCTCTCCTCCAATCATGTTCCCAAAAAAGACAAGAACTTCTTTAGCATATGGAATCATAATTTAAATCATGCTAGCTGCCATATATAGTAAAGGAGAAGGACAAAGGTCCCTCATGTGCAACCAGCATATTTTTTCTCCTAACTACCTTAGAGATGATATAACAAGTGTTCTTTCCACCACTTGTTTTTTGCCCCATTCCTCTTGCATGCTTGGAGAAGGTGTATGATGGTTGGTGTTAATAAAGCACACCATGAAGAATACAACATCCCCCCAAAATATTTTAGGGAATGGTCAACATATCTATTTCTCATGGCCCCAAGTAGCCCATGAAGCCTGTAAGAAAAAGTGCCCCCTCTTGAAGCAAAGCCCTGTACATGAGTGTTAAGAAAATACAATCATATAGTAGATACAACATGATGTTTAGAAATACAAGTCTTACCATACACTTGATTCAAATCAGTGAGGTAGCTCATGGAGGAGCTCCCTCTCACACCTAATAAATAAGGAGGTGGTAATGATAACTCTTCCCAAGAGCTATGTTCCTCCTCAACTAGAAAATGATATATGCACTTCCTCATATGAGAGTGCATCTCCTCTTTGAAGTTTTCCCACATAAATCCCTCCAGGATGGTACGATATGCTTTAATAAATTTAGTGGGTTTAGAAAGCAATATATCATAGGCTGCATTAAGTAGTTCATCCTTAAGCTTGGAGTCTTTAGTTAAGTAGATATTTTTGAGCATTGGAAAAGGTATGCATTTGCCATGTATTTCTTTATCTTTTTCCTTTAATCATGACTCCTTTATATTATAGAATGACAATATATTGAATAATTACAATAGAATTAAAGGAGATTAGTGCTTATAGTGAAACTAATTAAATATTGTCTTTTCTTCTATATAGGAACTAAATGAAGTGAGAATCCACCATTCGGAAGGAAAAGATAAAGTAGGTGTAACTGTTGTCCCTTTAACAAAAGGTCGTATCTAGACAAGAAGAGAAATATAGGAGCGCACAGTCAAAATAAAGAAAGGAACATCGCGACATCAGCGTAAGAAGATAAAACGATAGCTGGAGATGGAAGATAGAGAGAATCCATCAAGATCTCTCGATCCTGAGGGATCGCTGCTCAAAGTTATATGTACTTCTTGTTTTATCTGCTGGCTGTTATAAAAGAACAAAACTTATAGAAATCAAGGAGATTAGACATCTTATGATTATTCAGATTTCCTTTTGTAATTTCAGGATTGTTCATCGACTCTCATTATTTAAAACAGAGTGTGATTTCTTGTAAAATCTGCTACATATGATTAATACATAAATTAGGTTGCCGTTCCATTATTTGATACTGGAATAGTTCGGAGGTGCTTCACTAGTGGCTAAGGGCCCGGCCCTGGTGGATCCACTCGCTATTTGTACTATTATTTTCCAATTCCAGTCGTGTGATGGTTTGCATTAGTTTTCATTTCCTTTAAACCACATTGCTTCACAGTTATCTTAGTTTATAGCTTACTGTTTAATGATTTATGAAATTGGTGTGTTGCATCAGTGAATCACATTTCCATTCCTTTCCACATAACAAGAGTATTTATTATTTCATAATTTGTGTTGTTATGCTTTGCAGATATAGAGCTTTGCTATTCAGTATTGTTGTTCATTTCCATTAATAGATTGTTGTTCATTTCCATTAATAGTTTGTTGTTCATTTCCATTCATAGATTGTTGTTCATTGCCATTAGAAAGAGTTTTCTATTTATTTCCAGTAAATATATTTGTTGTTCATTCCTATTAATTAGCTTTATTGTTTATTCCTTTTTTCAAGAGTTTGGTTTTGCTTTGGAGCGTTATTACAGAAATATTTCTTAGTCTATTTTCATTAGCAGCATTAGTGATTTAACACAGTTACCATTTCCATTTAATTGCTTTAGTGTGGAGTGTAAGATCATCAACTGTAAAGGAAATTGGTTATTACTGCCTATGTTCTCAGATTGATTACCTTGTTCATATTTGATCTCATTTACATCAGTTGACAGAGGAAAGAGTTATTACTACTTCATCCTTGAATGATGATTGTTGAGTGAGTGATTGAACTTCAGAACATTAAGTTTCATATTGTTGTAATTAGATTTCATTTTCAAGCATTCGTTTACTCTTGTATTCAAGACATTGTACTGCACATTGAAGAGCATTACTCTTAGATTAAATTGTTGCCTCAGACTGAGTACACTCTTGAGATAAAAATTCGTACCTGGATTGATAATTAATGTAGGATAAATAGGAGTTAAAAAGACACCTTTTATACCTCAAAATTTTGGCGTCGTTGCCAGGGAGAGTGTAGCTATTTATAAAAGAGTGATGTATATTTGATTTTCTCTGCTAGGGAAGAACTAGGTATTAAAAACAGAAGGTAAGAACCTATGTACTGAGCAAGGAACATGCTTGTTCATCTACCCACTTCACAACATAATTGAGTTAAAAATTAAGGTAGGAATGAATGCTTGCATTTTTTTGAATGACTGGAAAATTTAAACGAAATGAAATTCCTCCCAGACCCGAAAAAACTAAGGGAATGGTGACCCTTGAGTGAAAAACCTTTATTGAAAAAATCATTAAGAGAGCTGATTCTCAGCCATCAATAGGCCTTAGAAAAATTGCTTCTAGACAACCTACTAGTTCCCTTCGGGCCACAGAATCACCATCTGTAGCTTTTGTTGAGGTGCATAGTCAAACAGAAGAGCAAGACTCTCAAGAAATTGAGAATTCTCGCCCAATCTCTTTACAAGAAGGGAAATCTAGTAATCTCTGCGAAGGGGAAGGAGAAACAGGGGAAATAGAAAAACCAAGATCCCCTCTTGAAGTAGTCCAAACACTAAGCAGCCCGGATAAGGGAAGTGCTTTCAAAATAATCCAAAACAAATTTGAAGAACCCAAAGAACCAAAATCCCCTCAGATAATAGTTCAGCAAGGGACTCTCATTATCCCAAACCAAGGAAGCACTGTTAAGGTCGTCCCTACTCCTTCTAGTCAGCCTAGGAATAATTCCCTAGAAATCCCAGAAGGATATTGGCACATATTTGATCAAATGGCCCACAACCAGCAACCACCCCAAACTTCCACACCGCAATATCCCATTGTGGACACTGCAGTTAATGCACCGATGAAGGCCATTCCTCTCCAGCATATTCCTACATTCCATGGCTTAAAATCAGAATATTTAGATGCATTTATGTTTGAATTCGATGTATTATGCAGAGGGTATGACTACACCACCAATCCCCAAAAGTTAAAAGTATTCCCCTCCACATTAAAAGGAGCAGCTCTATGATGGTTTATGGGGTTAGGTGGAGGTGTTATAAATGACTGGGATCAAATGAAAGCTGATTTTCTAAAGAAATATCAGGATTATTGTAGGTCTAGGGAATCAAAGGATGAAATATTTCAGTTGACAACAAAACCTAATGAAACATTGGAGGAATATGTAGAACACTTTCAATACAACCTCCAAAGATCACCCTATGCATCTTTACCCTTACCTGATAATGTGTTAAAAACTACATTAATTAAAGGGATGAAGGAACAATGGGTTGAAACATTAAACATCATGGGCAAAGATGATATATATCAGGAAAATTTTGCTGACATTATTGATTTATGTATCAGGAGTTCAAGAGGTAGCACAAGACTAAAACCAGCAGAACGTGACATGATCACAAGGGATAGCAAGACCTCCAGTGGAGGTATAACCTGCATAGAAATTGGCAATCTATTAGAAGATTTCAAAACTAATATTCTAGGGACTCTGACAATGCAGCTTGATATCATGCAAGCTAAACAAAAGCAAGCAGAAGCAGAACAAAATTTGGAAATATTCTACCCTAGATGCAGAAAGAAACATAGCCATAAAGAGTGCCTGTTGGATACAGTCCAAGTCTATGCCATCTGCATGAAAGATCACTCTACAGAAAGCTGCCACTAACTCTCGGGATTGAAAGCAGTCTACAAAGAAGTGGAAGAAGAAATAGAAATAATATACCTACTCAATCAGTGCCATCAATGGCAGCCACGACAAACAGGTATGCCCATTGATCCATCCTCTTCTTTTCAGTCTCCTCTGTATAATGCTCAGCAATATAATGGAATGTGGCAGAATTAGCCACCCTTTCCCAGTTGGTCACAGTAGCCATTTCTTACACCACCATGGCCAAATCAAACAAATTAAACAAATTGGCCAAACTTTCCTTACTATCCACCATTTTGGAAAAATAATACATATCCAACACAATGGTCCCCCTCCACCTCGCAAAGTCAGCCCTGGCAGTCGAACTGGCAAAGATATATGAATCAACCAGCTGGAACGATTCCTCTCCCTCCACCTACACTTCCAGCACCATATACATTGCAAAAAAATCCCCAGACCAATTTAAGACCGCAACTCCCAACCCAACCCAACCCAACCCAAACCCTAATAATAGACCAGTTCAATCTGTTCAAATAATCGAAGCACCAGAACTAAAAACCAAGCTAAGGGAGTGCAACGACCTTCAACTAAGGTCTGGGTGCATAATAGAATCAGAGGGAGACAAAAATTTTCAAGTTGAAAATATGTTACATTCAGAACAAACACTGCAAAAGGAGAATGTGGTTACACAACAAACTCATGAGCAAGCAACCACCTCTTCTCCACCATTCCCAGAATGACTAATCATACCTGGTCCAATAGAACATCTTGATTTTGATCTTTTGGGAGAACTGAAAAATTTGTGTATAAAAATCCCACTCCTCCAAGCTATCCAAGATATTACCATTTATGCAAAGACCATCAAAGAACTATGCATAAGAAAGCCAAAGAGGAGAACAACGACTAACCCAACTATCCAAGTAGTCGGCACTCTATCTGACTTACTATCTGGAAGAGAAGCACCTGTAAAGTATGAGGACCCAAGAAATCCTATAGTAATAGTGCAAATCAATGGAGAATCATTTCCAAATGCCTTAGTTGATTTGGGAGCTACAATTAATATCCTAACAACCATCACTTGTCAAAAACTTGGCATTACATCATTAGATCCAACAACAACCTTATTGGAATTGGCTGACCGATTGGTAGTCAAGCTAGAAGGCACACTACATGATGTAATGGTATCTGTAGACTCCTGGGAATACCCTGCCGACTTCCTGATCATTAATCCTAAAAATCGGCTAGATGGACACCCTTTAATCTTAGGTAGACCTTGGCTGGCAACTGCTGATGCTTACATTGGCTACCAGCAAGGCATCATGACTATAACTAGAGGGAGTTATGTCAAGAATTTAGCCTTATACCCTCTAGCCCAGCCAAGCCTAACAATAATAAAAACGAAGAAACAACCTGTATCATACCTCATAGAAAACATTAGATCACCATTAACTATAGAAGATTCCCTCAACTTTAAAGACCAAACAGAGGATGACATCATTAACAGTTTTATCAACCAACCAAAAACCAGATCCCAATTTCAATGTCACATGATCAAGGAAGGATTTGATAATAAAGAAGAAGAAGATCCCCTGAAAGACATTCAAGATAAATCAATACCTACCACTTCTATTTACAATAGCAAAACTATAGAAATTGACCCAGGAAAAACTCTGAATATTAACAAAAATTTAATTGTTGAACAAGAAGAAAAATTGGTCCAACTACTGAAAAAATATAAGGGATATTTTTCATGGGATTACCCAGATATGAAAGGAATTGATCCCCAGTTATGTACACACAAAATTTATACAGAAAAATATGCTAGACCCATTTGCCAACCCCAACGAATATTAAACCCTCATCTTAAGGATATTGTGAAAGCTGGATTACAAAAACTTTTGGATGTCAACTTTATTTATCCAATATCTGATAGCAAGTGGGTCTCTCCACTAGTAGTGGTGCCAAAGAAGAATGGAAAGTGGAGGATATGTGTAGACTATAGAGAACTAAACAAAGAAACCTAGAAAGACCAATTTCCCCTTCCTTTCATTGATCAGGTATTAGATACATTAGCAGGAAAGAAATTCTTTTCTTTCTTAGATGGCTTCAGTGGATACAATCAGATTCAGATTGCCCCTGAAGACCAAGATAAGACTACTTGTACCTGTCCCTAGGGGACATTTTCTTACAGGGTTTTACCCTTTGGTCTATGCAATGCCCCTGCCACATTTCAGAGGGCCATTCTCAACATCTTTTCAGATTTAATAAATGAAGGGCTCGAAGTATATATGGATGATTTCACACCTTATGGAGATGATTTTGAGCCAGCATTAGAAACATTGGAAAAGGTGTTGCAAAGGTGTATTGCCACCAGGCTTTGCTTAAGCCATGAGAAGTGTCACATGATGAAGACCGAGGGACTCATCTTAGGTCATTATATCTCAACAGCTGGAATATAGGTAGATCCAGCTAAAATTCAGATACTTTTGTTAATACCTACTCCCACAACACAAACAGAGGTATGTAGCTTTCTAGGATTTTCTGGTTATTATAGAATATTCATAGAGCATTATTCTCAAATAGCTGCACCTCTATACACACTAACAAGGAATGTTGATTTTAATTGGACATATAAATGTAACCATGCTTTTGAGGATCTGAAAAAGCTTCTATCAACAGCCCCGGTGCTAAGGGGCCCAAATTGGGATTTGCTATTCCAAATTTCATCTGATGCCTCGGACACAACTATTGGAGCAGTCCTTGGGTAGGAAGAAGATAAAAAACCATATGCAATTTATTATATTAGCAAGAATCTATCTCCTGCTGAATTAAACTATACTGTGACTGAGAAAGAATTTTTAGCTGTAATACATGCTATAAATAAATTTAGACATTATATAACTGGGTATCCTATAGTTTTATATACAGATCACTCTGCCATAAAATTTTTAGCAAATAAACCTGTTACAAATGGTAGAGTAACAAGATGGTTGATTCTATTGCAGGAATTTGACATCACAATAAAGGATCGACCAGGAAAAGAGAATCCTGTAGCTAATTTTCTCTCACGAATGCCAAAACCAACATACGCAGCAACAGTCAAAGATCGGTGCCCAGATGAACATTTTTTTGCTATTACTTCCAGAACCCCATGGTTTGTTGATGTTGAAAATTATTTAGCAGTAGGTAAATTACCTAAGCATCTAACGCCCAATGAACGAAAATAGATAGTACAGCGCAGTACCCAATTCTCTTGGATTGGGGGTTACCTATTTGATACTGGAGTATATATGCACATCAGAAGATGCATCCGAGAAGAAGAAATATTTTACATCCTGAAAGCATGCCACGATGGGTCATGTGGTGGAAATTTCGCAGATCGCAGGACCGGTCACAAGGTTTTACAAACAGGTTATTACTGGCCTACAATTTTTAAAGATGATAAAAAGTTTGTACAATACTGTGATAGTTGCCCAAGGACGGGAAGCCCTGGACAGTCCAATGAAATGACTTTGAACCCATAGTTAATAATCGAGCCATTTGAGCACTGGGTGCTCGATTTTGTTGGTCCTATTAACCCACCATCAAATCAGAAAACATATTTACTAATTGCGACAGAGTATGTTACTAAATGGGTTGAAGTAGAGGCACTTTCAAGAGCTACAGAGGACTCTGTAATACAGTTCCTTTTCTAAATATTTGTGCGATATGGCCTCCCAAAGGACGTAATTACAGATGGAGGACCACAATTTGTAGGTAATAAAATCGCTGCAACATTAAAAAATTACCACATTCAGCACAAAATTACAACCCCATATCACCCACAGGAAAATGGCCAAGTAGAGAGCACGAATAAGGTGATAGAATCTATACTTACAAAAATAGTTGCATCACACAGACGTGACTAGGCTTTAAGATTGCCGGAAGCCTTGTGGGCATATCGAACAACATGGAGAAGTACCACTGGGTATTCACCATATTAATTAGTATTTGGAAAAGAACCCATCTTGCCAATAGAATTTGAAATTCAAACGTTAAGAACAACCCATGAGGTGGGTTTGAATTTAAATGAGGCTCAGATCAGCAGACTACACCAAATCAATGAGTTAGATGAAATTAGGCTCTCCGCCCTCCAACACACTACATTAATTCAATAGCAGAGAGAAAAATGGCATGATGCCCTCATTAAAAAGAAAATCTTCCACGAAGGAGATTGGGCACTCCTATATGACTCTAGGTTTCAGTATTTCCTTGGAAAACTCCAGACACGATGGCTTGGACCTTATGAGATACATAAATTACATGACAATGGCACCATTACATTAACTACCATTAATGGATCTAGACACTCTTTCAAAGAAAACGGTCATCGAGTACAACTTTACCATAAATCGCTTAATCGGGAATCCTTTTACCAGCAATTACGGGGAGATTCTGCAATGTAGATTCTTGTTGAGGAAGATAATTCCTCCTCAGCACTCATTCACTGAACAATTCCTTTATTTTTGAAACTTTTACATAAGTTTTTCTTTTTAATTTTTCTTGTATGAACTATTTTTTGTACATATTTTATTTCGTGTTGTTCCTCTTAAATGAACATCAACCTTGTGTGCTTTTATTTTTCGTGTTGTTCCTCTTAAGGAACAGTAGTCGTTCCTCTTAAGAAATAGTGCTTTTGCGTGTTCATCTTTTTGCTGTTCCTTTCAAAAGGAACAAAATTTCCGCTGAATTTTTTTGCTGTTCCTTTCAAAAGGAACAACATTTTTTCCAATTGTTTTTGTTGTTCCTTTCAAAAGGAACAACATTTCTGCTAATTATTTTTGTTGTTCCTTTCAAAAGGAAGAACATTTCCGCTAAATGTTTTTGCTGTTCCTTTCAAAAGGAACAACATTTCCACTAATTGTTTTTGTTGTTCCTTTCAAAAGGAACAACATTTTCGCTGAATGTTTTTGTTGTTCCTTTCAAAAGGAACATTATTTTTGCCGATTTTTTTCGCTGTTCCTTCCAAAAGGAACAACAATTCCGATGATTGTTTTTGTTGTTCCTTTCAAAAGGAACAACATTTTTTCCAATTGTTTTTGTTGTTCCTTTCAAAAGGAACAACATTTCCGCAGATTGTTTTTGTTGTTCCTCTTAAGGAACAACAGTTGTTCCATTCAAGGAACCACACTTTTTGAGTGCATTTTTCTTTTTTAGAATAATATTTTGAGAATTTTTGAGAATTATTCATGATTCTTTTAAAGAAAACATACAAATTTATGCAATCACACAAAAATTAGGGGTTACTGGAATCAACATATTAAAGAGAAATTGTAATATTTAAAGAAATTGCTTTATATTGATAAGAAAAAAGGAAAGGACACAACTATCTATATCAATTTGCTGTCTTTATTTTCACTAAAACTAATTTGATTGATTATTTTTGTCATGTTGGTTCTTCCCTAATCCTCATAATTCTCTTTGAATTTTTGAATAAGAATAAAGGCATACTTTCCTCTATTTGAGATGTTCAGATTTCTTCCACCATCCCTACTCTTAAGGAGTGTTGAGCCATCCTTCATACATAAATAGGTAAGTGCTATATAAAAGAAAAAGAAAAGAATAAATATATCTATACAACAATTCTATGATATGTCAGATGGAGGATAGGGGGTCTCGTCACGAGCCAACCTACCATGATCATAAGGAAGCAGTGAAGTGTCATTCCTATTATGGCCACCACACTAGGGACATGATCCAATGGACAACTAAGAAAAATAAAATTTCCTTGGAACATGAGGTCTCATCACGAGCCGACCTGCCCACCTTTCACTCCTTCCTGGTGAATGACATTGCGATTCATCTAGTTCCCAAATGAGCACAATGGCCTCCATCATGACATCACAAAGCATTTTCTTAGGCATATATAAAGGATTATGGTTCCAAGGGTGAAAAAGATACTTTGTCAAGGTTATGGACACCTGTGGGCAACAAAGCTCTGCTGATGGTATTGGAGTCATATTTTTCACAACTCAATAGAAATTATAAACCCTTTTCTTATATCTTTATCTTAATCACAAATGAGATTATGATCCTAAACCCCTTTGTTGAACCATTATACATGAAATATTGTTTATAAGTCAATCATAATGGTTTAAGTGAATAATGACCGCATAAGCACTTTTATTTATGTCAGCTGTCCTTTCCCTTATTTTTGAATACTTACATAGCCTTTCATATCTATTCACGATTTCATAATATGCCTCAATTTCAGTAATTCGATAATTTTTTGATCATATCATAAGTATGCATGCCTTTCTATGATGAACAATTACCTGCAGTACGCTGCTCCTCAATTTGACGGTCAAGGGTGACTTATCATATTTCAAGGGGGTGCAGGTGAATTTTAAATATGCCTGCATATGGGTCAATTCCCTATGTTCATTAATTCCCAGAAATAGCAAGTTTAACAGTATTTTTTTCGATATGCACAGGGAGTTGTTCCATTACCATTTCTGTGTATTATTTTGAAGAACTAACAGTGTGCAAGATTTAGATGAAATGGGAGGGTGATAAATACGCAGTGAACCTCTAGTACTAATAGTTTCTGATGCTGCACGAGTAATTTTGGAGAGAGCAGGGTGTATTACATACCTTACATGACTGCAGCAACCCCATGAAACTGTGGCTGTCAAATTTTTGCAGAACTTGCAGGAGAGTTATTCCATGGTAAGAGGTAGGCAAATAACAATGATAGATGCAGTAATTTCCGAGGTATCTGGTCTACCGGCAGTTGGACCCATATAGACCCATAAAAAAATGAAACTTCAAGAGGCCATGAACATCTTTCGGGATGAAGGACAAACCCTGGTTTTCAAAGGAAAAGGAGTCCAGCTAGCAACTCTAGGAGAACCATGGACAGAACTGGCCAGAGTAGTGCAAAGCTACATTACATGCAACAGAAGAAAGGATGTGGTAAGACCACGCCACCTTAAATTATTAGCAGTACTAAAACAGAAATGCGCTGTGAATTTTCCTGCATTTTAAAATTTTTTACTGCATGATGCTGCTTGGAGCATAAGTAAATCCCGTCATACAGGGATGGTAGTAAGCCACCACTGTTTAATTCGATTAATGGTTAGTTACAGTCTTGCCCAGCAGTAGACTAGCTAGGAAGAATTAGTATTTTCAATAGACGGAGGAACAACCTTACCAGCCCCAAAACGAAAAAGAGTCACCAACACAGAAAATGAACCTCTGAAACATAGATAGTCCTCCAGATTAAGAAGAAGTCAGGGAATGTCAAGAAGCCTTCAGGGTAGCAGCAGCCAACCCATGGAATTACCTAGTTCTGAAGAAGAGCAACCCTTGCAACTTGAAGGAGGAGAAGATCAGGAAGAAGAGCAACCCTTGCAACTTGAAGGAGGAGAAGATCGGGAAGAAGAAGAAAATAACCATACAAGTGGAGAAGAGCAGGAAGAAGATGAAAGTAACCATACCAATGAAGAAGAAAGAGAGAAAGTAGAACCTCCCGTAACCTCCAGTGCAAGCCCACCATAGAATCCATTATAGGAGGATGAATTGGCCCAAATTTTTGCCAATATGAATGAATATATACAACCCCGTAGTCAACTCAATCTCAATATTGAGATAGAACAATTGCAGGAACATTCTATCATCAGCAAGGACACGTTTTAGGAAATGCATGATGCAGAGGTAGAAGAAGAAACCCCTCAGAAAATGGCAGAACAAACTAGGTTTAATTCCCTTGAGGAACCTATCCTGGAGAATGTGATCACTGAAAGCATAGAAGCAAGCCTGGGTGAGGGTACGACCATTGGATAACAAACCCTAACCGATCAACCAAGTACAAAAAAAGGAATAGTTGTTCCTTCCGAGAAGAATAAGAAGATGAATGCACTTGAGAAGTTGCGGAGGGAACGACAAAAGATCCAAAAATTAGTAAAACAACTTAGGTAGAGGATTAGGGTGTTAAAAAATGGGAAAGTCTCTAAAATAACCCCGAAAATGAAGAATGTAGCCATCCAAATGGAACCCCATAATACAAGGGCCATGGAGACTCAAACCGAGCCCATTTTCATTCAGGATAACAAGGAATAGCAGGTAGTTGTTACAGACGCAGTTGCCCAAACTGAAAATGTACAAATCTGTAATAAAGATGTTCAGACCGAGGCACTGTACTCTAGCAGTATGGCCAACAAAGAGACACAGACTGTAGGCACTCGACATTGTAATAAGAAAACCCAGGTAGATCTTCAACCCAAAAATGTTTTGATAAAAGACCCTGGTATAGAAAAACTCCAAGAGGATCTAGCACAGGCTCAGAGGGCTAGAGAAAAGCTCGAATAAGAGACTGTTCCCAAGAATAAATACCAAAATTTACAGCAGTAATTAAAGGACATGAATGCATCAGAGGCAGAAGCTTTCAATAAATGTCGAAAGGCAGAAGAGAAATTTGAAGAGGTAAGGAATAGATTAAAAATGGTCAGGAATCAAATGGACAGTCTCTGTTATTTATACACAGATGTTCTAGCATGTAGGTGCCCTGCCAAAAATTATGCTTTGTTTTTATTAGAAAGATATTTGCAGTTAAAAATTAAGGCTGTTAAGGTAGAAAAACCTATAGAATTAGAAACTGTAGATGATTTTATAAGCTGTTACAAAATATATGGAGTAAAAGTCCAGCGTCTACTCAGTGAATTTTATTTGCACAATTTTATATTGGCTGAGGAAATGGAGACAAATCCCAGTCCTTTTGTGGGTGATATCCAATATCAAGCATTCATTTCATTTGTTGTCAACTAGTTAAAATGGCTCAAGGCATATAACACTTTTCAGAGCCAAGAAAATGGGTTAGAACTTTGGGTTAGGGGTGAACCAAGACACCCATTACAATTATGGGCTAGGCAGAAAAGCTTAATGACAAAGGAGGGCGTGATCCAAACATTGGGACCCATCCACAAAGCAATCATCCTGGATGGGGTAGAATATTTTCTATCCATCAGAGACCAGGCCGTAGTAGTAGCTAAACTCCAATGGAAGATTTACAATTGGAATATTCAAGACAGAGAGCCATTCAATTACAAAAATTTTGAGTTCGCTGCCAACAACCTGGTTATCTATAGTAACCTCATCTTGAGGGAAGGCCCATATTGGCTAGGTCGTAGATGTCGAAGCCCTATTATCTAGTATCTTGCATCAGACTATAAGGCCAAATATGAATTACCTGAAGGGCAGACATGGCATGTTTTTGAAGTTTTAGCTGCAAATCATGGTTTTAGACCACTTAATGAAAAACCCTCTCCAGCCTATTCTCTAACTGATTTACATGTAAATTATGGTTTTCATGAGGACATGAAAAAGGGTAAGCAGGGGGGTGTGTTGAGCATTGGAAAAGGTATGCATTTTCCATGTATTTCTTTATCTTTTTCTTTTAATCGTGACTCCTTTATATTCTAGAATGAAAATATATTGAATAATTACAATAGAATTGAGGAGATTAGTGCTTATTGCGAAATTAATTAAAGACTGTCTTTTATTCTATATAGGAACTAAATGAAATGGGAAGCCACCATTCGGAAGGAAAAGATAAAGCAGGTGTAACTGTTGTCCCTTTAACAAAAGGTCGTATCTAGACAAGAAGAGCAATATTGGAGAGCACAATCAAAATAAAGAAAGGAACAGCGCGACATTAGCGCAAGAAGACAAAATGATAGCTGGAGATGGAAGATAGAGTGAATCCCTCAGGATCTCTCAATCCTGAGGGATCGCTGCTTAAAGTTATTTGTACTTCTTGTTTTATCCGCTGGCTATTATAAAAGAACAACACTTGCAGAAATCAAGGAGATTAGACATCTGATGATTATTCAAATTTCATTTTTGTAATTTCAGGATTGTTCATCGAATCTCGTTAATTAAAACAGAGTGTGATTTCTTGTAAACTCTGCTACATATGATTAATACATAAATTTGGTTGTCGTTTCATTATTTGATATTGGAGTAGTTCGGCGGTGCTTCACTAGCGGCTAAGGGCCCGGCCCTGGTGGATCCACTTTCTATTTGTACCTTTATTTTCCAATTCCAGTTGTGTGATGGTTTGCATTAGTTTTCATTTCCTTTAAACCACATTGCTTCACAGTTATCTTAGTTTATAGCTTACTGTTTAATGATTTATGAAATTGGTGTGTTGCATCAGTGAATCGCGTTGTCGTTCCTTTCCACATAACAAGAGTATTTATTCTTTCATAATTTGTGTTGTTATGCTTTGTAGATATAGAGCTTCGCTATTTAGGATTGATGTTCATTTCCATTAATAGTTTGATGTTCATTTCCATTCATAGATTGTTGTTCATTGCTAGTTTGCTGTTTATTTCCAGTAAATAGATTTGTTGTTCATTCCTGTTAATTAGCTTTATTGTTTATTCATTTTTGCAATAGTTTGGTTTTGCTTTGGAGTGTTATTACAGAAATCTTGCTTAGTCTATTTTCATTAGCATCATTAGTGATTTGACATAATTACAATTTCCATTTAATTTCTTTAGTGTGGAGTGTAAGATCATCAACTGTAAAGGAAATTGGTTATTACTGCCTACGTTCTCAGATTAATTACCTTGTTCATATTTGATCTCATTTACAGCAGTTGATAGAGAAAAGAGTTATTACTACTGCATCCTTGACTAATGATTGTTGAGTGAGTGATTGAGCTTCAGAACATTAAGTTTCATATTGTTGTAATTAGATTTAATTTTCAAGCATTCGTTTACTCTTGTATTTAAGACACGGTACTGCACATTGAAGACAATTACTCTTAGATTAAATTTCCGCCTTAGACTGAGTACACTCTTGGATAAAAAGTCGTACCTAGATTGATAATTAATGTAGGATAAATAGGAGTTAAAAAGACACTTTTTATACCTCAACATATTTGTTCATGGAAATAAATGACTTCATCAACTACCTTGTACCTCCTATCCATCACTTACCCATCAAGAACCTTACATGTGAAGAGGTCCTTGGAATATTCCATCAAGAGTTGGGACTCCCAATAAGGATCTAGGCTTCCTAAAAATGACAGCATTGTAGAAATATGAAATGCAGCCCCTGTCATAACATGGCTCTCCTCTTTGACATGCTTGATGCCAAAGTCACATGTTGGAGTACTATCCACCTTCTTTTGATGCCTTTCTTGTAGCTGATATTTCTCAAGACAATATTGAAGCAGATGGAAGTCAACCACTCCTTGAAATTTTTTTGGCTTCCAAAACTTCCTTAATTTGGCCCATACATGCAAGAGTGTTGATATCCTCTTATCATGTTCAGAAATCTTCTTTTTGTGTAAGAATATCATTGGCTGCCCCAAATATATGGAGTGGCCATTTGACATCATATTCATGTCATCATAGAGTTCTAAATTCTCCTTTTCCAATGCAAATAGCTGAGTGGGAGATAACAATGTCCCTTTCAGAAAATTTCTTACTTCTCCTTTGAATCCATCAAAGTTTCTCTACGTCGTGCTAGCTTCTCCCAAGGCTCCTTCCTTAACCAAGTATGTCAATGTTTCTCCAAGTTGAGAGAACCCTTTATTCTTCTTCCAATCAGGGGGTCTCCCTGGTGGAATTCTTCCATGAAAAGAAACGTCAAGGCATAGAGTAGGATGTACATGTGTGTGGACGTATTTTCCCTTGCCTTCATTGCACAAATCCTCATGCCTCCTTTGTGCATAATACTTCTGAAATAGAGAAGGGTGTGTGCTTCTCATCATGTGATGCTTGTCCTCCTCTTTATCTCCTTCTGTCTTCAAGATCTCACCATTTGACAATGATGGCACATGTTTCACATGGATTGTGCCATGATCTCCATATGTGAGGTTCTTTGGAACTCCTTGCAAGAGTGCAAGAGTTTCTCCCCTTGGAGAAAGTGCTCCATATTCCTCTTTATGAGGTACTAGATGTGCTCTTAATATGACAACGTTGTTACCTCCAGCCTTCTCTTCCTCCTCATCAATAGTTGAGAATGACTCATCAACAATGAGAGACCTTAGATCTTGGTCTTCCCTTGAAGGAGGAATCTCCATGTCTTTCTCTTGAGAAGAAATCTCATCATGCAATGGGGACTTTGCCCTTGGCAAGGTATACAAGTTTTCATCCCCTTCAATGGCTTTTTGAAATGGAGTTGGATTTATAGATCCTTCCAACTCATGCAAAGGTTTTGTTTTTTATGGTTTGATAGGCTCCATAGAAGATATTTCATGAAATTTTTCATCAAACCTTTCCACTACTCTTCTAATGAACTTTGCATAAGTAGATGTATTTGCATTATTTAAGGAAAAAGATTCAAACAACCACCAAGCATAAACCTTACCCTCAAGATGCAGCACTGCTACTTTGATGGCTTCATTTTCTGAAACTTGATGTTGTTGCAGATAGGTGTCTAGCTCCTTCACATAAAACCTAGTTGGACATTTAGGTGATCCATCAAAAGTAGATAGAAATAATCTACCCACACCATGTTGCTTGCTCCTTCTGATTCTTTCCTCCTTGATCTTGAAAAACCCTTGGAATTTTAAGTGATCTTTTAACCCCTTAGATTGAGCTTCATACTCTTCCAAATAATCACCAAGAGTCTCCTTCTTTGGCACATTTTTCTTTCTCCATCTCATTTGTTAGGAACATATGGCCGGTAGAGAATTTTAAATCTGATGGTGTGGCTGAATACTCACACCCATGATATGAGGAATTAGAGCCTTCCTCATGTATAGATCTTGTTGAGGTATCTCCATGTTTTTCCCTCCTCATTTCCTTGATGTATTTTCTGATTCCATGCAAAGTGTGTAGAAGAAGTTTTGATAAATTTTTCCTCCAGAAAATAAAAGTTTGCCTTGATCCCTTTTGTAGATCCTCTCCTTCTCATAAGAAGACTCCATCATGGTTGTATTACACAGACTAAGCCAATATTAGAGCTCCGATACCACTGTAATATTCCCAAATGGGAAAACTCAGCAATACATGCATGAAAAAAACATTTTTTCAGAAATATAAGAATTAATAGAAAAATGCAGCCCATGGATCCATTATATTTGACATTATTACAGCCAAATCCAAGAGGAGATCAGAAACAAATCTTTATAGCCTAGTTAAATAGGCCTCCCATGCTCAAAACAACCCAAAAACACTGAAACCCCAAGACTACTGCAAACAAAAATTACTGCAGAAAGTGACAACGTAGTTATTTGAGGGTTATACTTAGAAATATGAAAGAAAAAATAGATCTTCTTATATATTAATCAATGAGGCCCAAAAATAAATATCTAGCCTCTTTTACAGAAATCCAAGATGACCCGGCAAGGGTTTCTTGCTAATCATGAAATACAAGAAGCATCTGCTGCAGATCTATGGCTGAATCACGTTGTATGGTTGAAGCTCTGCATAAAAATGGCTGATCATGCAAAGAAATGGTTGAAGCTCCTCCTATTAGCTTTCCGATAAAAAGGTTGATCGTTCTTCAGGGAATCTAGCTCAAAATACAAGGGATTAAACCCCTCCACTACAATACCTTAAGAAATAATGTAGTTTCTAAAGGGACTGTGCTGTTGCTGAAGATGACTACTTGGACTAACACTAGGTAGTGGAAAATATAGCACAAAATTCTCTCCTCAGATTTCTTGAACAAGATCTCTAAGCAAGAGAGGGAATTCCCGCATGAGAAAACCCTTGCACTAAATAGTGCATCAAACTTAGCTAAATAGCCAAAGGATGCAGAGAAGTCTAAACAAACCACATAAAAAATAAAATCTTCAATCATGCCCCATATGGCTGCCATTACCTCCATTATATAGTTGATGAGCTTCCTCACAAAGGCTCCCACCCAATTATGAGGTTGCTTCCATGCAAAGGTTCCTCCACCTAAATTACGTTGTCTCCATTAGTCCCACTCATCTTTTTACAGGGTTGTTTGATGTAGTCAACCTTTACTTTATATTCATTCATTGTCTCTTTTCACACCCAAGGTGTCTTCATTTTGACTATCTAGATTGATCTTCATTCACACTGAGCTGTCTTTATTTATGATCAACTCCACATATAATAATGTTGTTGACTTGGTAAAAGTTGACTTTGTCCACACATTTTAGACCCTATTCACATATGAGGATGTTTGATCTAGTTATTAACATGATCCCTTTTCACATTATGAGGGAGTTTATGCCTACTTAAGCAACTTATGAGCCTCCTTGCCCTTTTAATCATTTAACTAGATATTACAAGAAAAATTAATATTCCTATTAGTTGCATGCTAATTTAGGAATGTTACAGTCTTCCCCTCCCAAATGTTGCTTGTCCTTAAGCAACTGCAAGGGTGCTGCAAAATCTCCCCTCCTCCTCTTGGGGCCTCTACATCCAGTAGTCTCCACCATTGCTTCAAATATTCTCCAACAATACTATCTCCCAATGGTTCCTCCCAAGCGTGTAAGTTGGCCTTTGGTGGGTAAACCAATTGGCTCTCATCATGAAATAATGGAAAGTATATATGGAAACCTTCTTGCTAATCAATTGCCTCCTCAAGATATGGGGAACTTCATTAGCAATGATGGGCTCCCATTTCCATGCTATCATCCAAATGAAATGAATCCCCTCCAAGCTTGGTAATTCATAGAAAAGCTCCTCCCAAATGCTCATGAGAGGCATGTCCCAAGTGCTCCAAACAATCATATGGCCCACCTCATAAAGAAAAAAGTGATCTACTATAGTGGCCATATAGTCTTCCATGCTCCCCTTGAAACATGTAGTGCAAAAAGTGTGGGAAATTTCTTCCCCCAAGGACACATCCAACCAATGTGCCTCTCCTCCAATCATGTTCCCAACAAATACAAGAACATCTTTAGCATATGGAATCATAATTGAAATCATGTTAGATGCCATGTTTAGTAAAGGAGAAGGACAATGGTCCCTCATGTTCAACCAGCATATTTTTTCTCCTAACTGCCATAAAGTATGATATAACAAGTGTTATTTCCACCAATTTTTTTCTGCCCCATTCCTCTTGCATGCTTGGAGAAGGTGTATGATGGTTGGTGTTAATGAAGCACACCATGAATAATACAACATCTCCCCAAAATATTTTAGGGAATGGTCAACATCTCCATTGCTCATGGCCCTAAGTAGCCCATGAAGCCCGTAAGAAAAAGTGCCCCCTCTTGGAGAAAATACTTGTACATGAGTGTTAAGAAAATAAAAGCATATAGTAGTGACATCATGATGTTTAGAAATACAAGTCTTACCATACACTTGATTCAAATCAGTGAGGTACCTGATTGAGGAGATCCCTCTCACACCCAATGAATAAGGAGGTGGTAATGATAACTCTTCCCAAGATCTCTGTTCCTCCTCAACCAAGAAATTATATATGCACTTTCTCATATGAGAGCGCATCTCCTCTTTGAAGTTTTCCCACATGAATCCCTCTAGGATGTTACAGTATGATTTAATAAATTCAGTGGGTTTAGAAAGAAAGATCTCATAGGTTGCATTAAGTAGTTCATCCTTAAGCTTGGAGTCTTTATTTAAGTAGATATGTTCATGGAAATAAATGACTCCATCAACTACTTTGTACCTCCTATCCATCACTTTCCCATCAAGAACCTTACATCTGAAGAGGTCCTTGGAATATTCCATCAAGAGTTGGGACTCCCAATAAGAATCTAGGCTTCCCAACCATGACAACATTGTATAAATCTGAAATGAAGCCCTTGTCATAACATGGCTCTCCTCTTTGACATGCTTGATGCCAAAGTAATATGTTGGAGTACTATCAACTTTCTTTTGCTACCTTTCTTGCAGTTGATCTTTCTTAAGACAAGATTGAAGTATATGGAAGTCAACCTTTCCTTGAAAAGTTTTTGGCTTCCAAAACTTCCTTAATTTGGCCCATGCATGCAAGAGTGTTGATATCCTCTTGTCATTTTCAAAAATATTCTTTGTGTGTAAGAATATCATTGGCTTCCCCAAAGATATGGAGTGGCCATTTGAAATCATATTCATGTCATCATATACTTTTGAATTCTCCTTTTCTAGCACAAATAACTGAGTGGGAGATAGCAATGTCCCTTTCAAAAAATTGCTTACTTCTCCTTTGAATCCATCAAATATTCTCTGCGCTGTGCTAGCTTCTCCCAAGGCTCCTTCATTAGCCAAGTATGTCAATTCTACTCCAAGTTGAGAGAACACTTTATTCTTCTTCTAATCAGGGTGTCTCCCTGGTGGAATGTCTCCATGCAAAGAAAAATCAAGGCATAGAGCAGGATGTACATGTGTGTGGATATATTTTTCCTTGCCTTCATTGGACAAATCCTCCTACCTCCTTTGTGCATCAAACTTCTGAAATAGAGAAGGGTGTGTGTTTCTCATCATGTGATATTTTTCCTCCTCTTTATCTCCTTCTATCTTCAAGATCTCACCATTTGACAATGATGGCAGATGTTGCACATGGATTGTGCTATGATCTCCATATGTGAGATTATTTGGAACTCCTTGCAAGAGTGCAAGAGTTTCTCTCCTTGGAGAAAGTGCTCCATATTCCTCTTTATGAGGTACTGTATGTGCTCTTGATATGACAACGTTGTTACCTCCAGCCTTCTCTTCCTCCTCATCAATAGTTGAGAATGCCTCATCAAAAATGAGAGACCTTAGATCTTGGTCTTCCCTTGAAGGAGGAATCTCCATGTCTTTCTCTTGAGAAGAAAGCTCATCATGCAATGGGGAGTTTGCCCTTGGCAAGGTATACAAGTTTTAAGCCCTTCAATGGTTTTCTAAAATGGATTTGGATTTATAGATCCTTCCAACTCATGCAAAGGTTTTGTTTGTTATGGTTTGATAGGCTCCATAGAAGATGTTTCATAAAAATTTTCATCAAACCTTTCCACTACTCTTCTAATGAACTTTGCATAAGTAGATGTATTTTCATTCTTTATGGAAAAATATTCAAACAACCACCAAGCATAAGCGTTACCCTCTATTAGGAATCTGTAATTTTAGCAGATTGGTGAGACTAAAACTACAGAAGCAACATTATTTCAACCAACTTTGGGATTCTAGGATCTAGCCCTCCTAAATCCGAAGAGGGATCTCTCCAATAAGTGCAAATATGGATTTGTATTTGAAGTTTGGGGTTATGATATTAGGCTAGTTATGAAGGCCAAGGGTTTTGTCTGTTTTTTGGATGGTTGAGCATGAATATTACTTTGAGGAGAAAGTTCTAAGTGTAAAAAGTTTCAAAGGTGAGAAGTTGCAAGTGAATGGAACAATTAGGCTAAAAAGATAGATATAACGCTGGTTTTTAGTCCATTGGGCTATGGAGCCATAACAGGGCTTTAATTGAACAACAACATCAAGAGTGATCCAAGGGGCAAATCATCTACATCACAAGATTATTGAGATTAGAGTGATGGAATGGAAACAATAAAGTGTTAGAGGGGTGGAAACTGATAATAATTTCACAAAGGATTTATAGTCAGTCCAAACAAGAAAAGCCTATTAAGTAACCGTTTAAAACCAACCAAGTGCAGGGCTAACCATTGACCTCTTGGGAAAGTTTTTATTAAAGCAGCTCAATTGACAAACGATCCAGTAATCCACATAATTACCTTCAGAAAGTATGAAAACATATAAGGGAAACAAAGTATAAACTTAAGATCAGATAAAGTACTTTTAAACCTATTCTGCTTTCAGTCAACACCAAGGGAAACTTTCAGAATCTGCTTTTGGAGAAAAACTAGGACCAGGGCACACCATATCTTCCATAGTCATCTCTAATAAGCAAAACAAGGAAAATAACTTTCAAGAACGATGTTTAAAGAAAACAGTAGGACGAGGGAACTCCAGCATTCCTAACTGCTTAAACTGTATTAAATCATTCTTAAATAAACAAATTAGAGGAAAACATTGAGATAAATCTTTTCAATTAGAGAAGGTTACTGATTTACAGTAGGTCCTAACTCTATAAATGCTATTCTTTATCAGAGAAATTGAACAATATGACATACATAGAAGGGAAATAATAACAAAGAAAGGAGCATTTCACCAGTGATATAGACCAGGATCCCAAGAAACAGCTTGTTTATTGATGTCAAAATAGTTACAGTACTCAGGTCCAATATTTCAGTTCAACAATCATCTTCACTATCCACCCTAACTAATCTATCACAAGCAGAGCTCCAAGGGCCAGTGAACACTATTTACAATTAGAAGTTCAAGCTCAAATATATTTCAAAGTTCTACAACCAACCCCTCACTCATCTTCTGTAGAAGTATATATAGAAGGATGAGGAGGTGAGATCTGATAAAAGATCTCAATTACAATTAATATAGAATTAATGGCTTCTTGGTCTTTGAGGGGATCAATGAAGAAAATTACATTCATATCCTCTGTATTAAATTATTTACATAAAGATTAAGCTTGGTGGGAGCTTTTGTTCACCTTTGAGGCTCTGTGTGGTGTCGAAGTAACTCTGCAGATGTTCTTTGCATTAAGTTTCCTTGCAGAAGTAACTTTCTGGCTGCGCTGAGACAAATATCTGATCCTGATCAATAAATTCGGCCTCTAATTGAATAATTTGAGGTACAGGTGGCGTCGTGGTAGCTAGAGGGATCAATTTGCCTCAATTTTTGGCGGTGGAGGGTTTCCTGTTGATAAAACACTTCAGATTTTCTTTAAACTGTGTTTTAAATCGAGGATTAGGCTTTTTATAAACATCCTTAGCCGTGATCCCCGCAAAATCTGTCCTTAATCCTCTGTTATGATAAATTTTGGTCTTCGTCACTGATACTCTCTGACTGTGCCCGATTCATGGTTTTTTCTAATGTACAGGGTTGCACAGGGTTGTGTAGCATCAATGCTTCATGAATCATTGATAAAACTTGGATTTTAAACCTTGTGGTGATTTTCTTTGACGAATCGAAGGCAGGAAGATCGTCATCCTTTGCCTTCACATTTTCTTCAAAAAATGGTGAAAAAACCATTTAAAACCTTGCAAAATATAAACAAATATTAAAAAACCCTGCATATATAGGTTTATTGCTGCAGAGGACACATGGAGGAAGCGTGGTCATTGGATGGCATCATTCGACGGTCGAGATTGATCGGAGGAAACAAAGGGAAGGTGGAAGAAAGGTTTAAATTTGAGTCGTCGATCACGCAGAGATCGACGATCGGGAACGGAAAACGGAAAGTCAAAACGGGAAATGTTGACTGGGTGATGAATCGGGGCGATGGCATATAGACTGTCGATCTACAAATCAGATCGACGGTGGAGATTGATTGAATGACACGCCGTAGCCCGGTTAACTGTCGGGCAACTTCGGTGAGCGATATCCGTTGGATGGGTGGCCTCAGATATGATGGTGTATGTCGATATCGCGAGGCATCCTTGTCTGAACGTTAACGCGTGATGGATGGCGGTTTTGTGAACAGTGGCCAGGCCACGTGTCAATCGATGAGTGGAATCGCTGGCGATCGGGAAAAAACCGCCGTCGCCCAAAGGAGGTGCGATGAAAACTGTGCGGTTTTTGGGATGGGTTAGTGGAATGTGGGGACCACCGGGAGACAGACTCCGCACCGTCCGATCTTCATATCAGATTGACGGTGCAGAACGATTTAGAACTTGTACCGGCAGAAAACTTTAGAAAATAATTAAAAACCCAAAATTTGGAAATAACATAAATTTTTAATATTTTTCGGGGGGGGGGGGGTGGGAAAATAATAAAATAATAAAATCGACGACTTTTTAATATAACCCAAGGTTTTTTTTTTTGAAATATTATTTACGAAACGGCTTGGTGCTCGACTGCGGGACCGAAGGTTATATGAATGGTAGTATGACCGGGGGCTTATGGAAAAAGGGGCTTTAAGACTTAGCCCGAGGGGGCTTAAGTCTATAATGTATGAAAAATGTGATTTTTACGGATTTCAAGGGAAATTGAGGGTTCCGATAAGGCGAAAAAGGAGTTTTCAACCTTGTCAAGGGGTTTTGATGAAGGGGAAAGGAAAAATTATGAAAATGAGGGATTTTCATGGGAAATGGAGGAATAAAAGCTGAGGTTAGTTTTGGAAGAAGGGAAGGGGGGAAAAGTTGCTTGCAACAGTATTCTAGCTTGGAAATCAGCAGGATTTCTAAGTGTAAAATGGGAACAACAATGAAGTTTTGGACAGAGGATAGGCATGAGGCCTTCAAGAGTCTTCGAGAGCCAACAATTTCTAGCAATGAAATTTGTTCCTTGAAGGCTCCGAAAATTTTTTAGCTAGCATTTGATATAACAAATTTTTATAGCTGGCTAACAGTGGCTCCACTTGGGGATGATGCCTTCTTGAAGGCATCAAGAAATTCAGACCTACATTCTCTGGGAGGCTGATTAGTTGCCTCATATATTATGTTCTCTGGGAGGCTGACCTATGCCTGATCCATTGGGTTGCCTTTCTTTCTCTGGATGATGTGCTTTGAAAACATATTAGCAGTCATAAAAGCAATGGATCTTCATCAATACAAACTTTCTTCCTACCCAATCCTATTGATCTAACATTTTTTCTTCATTAGAGTGCACTTGGATTGGAAAACTATTTTACAACATTTTATTCTTTTGAAAGCATAAAACTAATCTAATTCTACTCCTTATTTCTCCCTGAACTCAGATTAAACAGTTGAGTTCAGATGCTTCTCTACCTATTCTACTATCTGTTGGGATTAAACTGTCCAACAAATTTTTATTCTCTAATTTCTAAAACATAAATTTAAAGACAATCAAGTCAAGATTAAGCTGTTTGACTTGCTGTGATCTATGGCATAAAAACAAGCTGCACATAGACATTTATTTTACAAAAAATTAAATCAAAATGGAAGGCTTAAGATCTGAAAATTGAAAACTCTTCCTTCATTTTTTTAACAGCTCTGTTCTAACTTTTGTTTGAGCTGTTCCTACTTGGTTTTTTGGTTCATATTTTGAACTAATTAGAACCAGATTTACATCTTTTTTGACTCAGAAAATAAAACAGATTTGAGTCATCTCTTTTGGAAACTTAAGTTCAGATTTTGAACATGTTTGAACCTTTAATTTCTATCCTAATCTATCTACTGATAAGCCAAGATTAAACAGTTTGGCAAATCGAATTCACTATCCTATTAGCAGAAAATTTAAAACTAATTAGTCAAGATTAGGCTATTTGACTAGCTAGAAGTGTGCTTTATAGGAGTGGCATTTAAGTTTGCACACTTTCAGATTTGTTTCTCTTTTTTGGTATGGGGCTATACCTTTCTTGTTTTCACAATCTGCCCTCTTTTCTTTCTTTTCATTGTTATTGTATTTTTTTTTTTTATATAACTTGAATGCAATGATGGATGAAATATTTATAGTGGAAAAAAGATAAAAAGGCTTTTGGAACATAAAATGGATCAAGAGAAGTAATGCTTAAGCATCCTGCCATTGACAGGACCCCCAAACAGTTCTGCTCCATTCAACTCCTGCAAGAAAAATGCATTGTTACCAGCAGCTGAGTGAATAGAGTAAGGGCCAAGCCATAAGTTGTCAAATTTTCCATGCTTGCCCTTCTCTTCCCTTCTTGAATCCCACTTTAGAACTTTGTCCCCAATCTTGAATTTTCCAGCCTTTTTTCTTCTGTCAAAAAGCTTTTTAACGCTGTCCTGCTTCTGCAATGCTTTTCTATACACTTCCTCTCTGGTTTGCTGAAGATGGATGGTCTGATTTATTCTTCTGATCATGCCATTTTCTTCAGTTTGTAACTCTTGAATCAACTTCATCACTGGAACACCAAGGCTATTTGAAAAAATTGCATCAGTACCATACACAAGTTGGAACGGTGACATGCCAATGGATTTCTTCAAAGTCAATCTGTCAGCCCACAGTGCATGAACTAGCTTTGTGTGCCAAGACTTTTTATTGTTCTCCAACAGTTTCTTGATTATGTTCACTAAAATTTTGTTTGAGGATTCTGCAAGTCCATTACCTTGAGGGTAATATGCCGTGGAATTCCCCAATTTTATTTGATATCTATGATAGAAGTCAACCATCTTGTTTGATCTAAATGCTGTTGCATTATCAGTGATAATCTTGGTAGGACAGCCAAACCTGGAGAGAATGTGAGTCTCCATAAATTTTATGATAACTGAATCATTGGCCTGTCTACAAGGTATGGCTTCTATCCACTTAGTGAAATAGTCTGTGGCAGTGAGAATCCATCTATGCTGGGCAGAAGATGGGGGATGGATTTATCCGATGAAGTCAAGTCCCCACTGTTGAAATGGGGCTTCAACAGTAATAGGATGCAGAGGCAGGGGTAGCAGTTTTCTTTTGCCTTCAAAAAGTTGACATTTGTGATAGGCTATGATCATCTTGTGCACATCATGAAAAAGAGTAGGCCAATAGAAACCAGCCCTCAATATTTTGTTGGCTATTGTCTTCCAGTACAAATGGTCTCCACACTCTCCTTCATGGAACTGGTATTTAACCTTCTTTGCATCAAACTCAGGCAAACATTTAAGCAATACACCACTTGAATTTTTCCAATAAATACATCTATCTATAATGCAAAAGTTTACAACTTTCAATTTGAGGAATATTGCCTTTGTTTTTGTCAAACCAGGAGGTGTATTCAATTTAAGAAAAACATAAATAATATCAACATACCAAGGAGAATTCATAAAATGATCTTCAACTATAGGAGTTGAGAATTCTTCCTGGTCATCCAAAACATCAATCATATTAATATCAAGAACTTCAAAATTTGATTCAGCCATTAATCGAGCTAGACCTTGGCCTTTGATGAGTTTAGTGGGTTTTATCTCTAAATCATATTCAAGGATAACAGCAATCCACTTACCTCTCTTACCATCTGGGTCCTGTGTTAGAATGTCTTTAACAACTGAGTTTGGGACAAAGGCAATGATGTGTGAGTGAAGAATGTATACCCTGAAGTCTTTCAAAGCTTTAACCAGAGCAAAAGCTTGCTTTTCCATAATGTTATACTTCAAAGGGGCATCTCTCAATGCCTTACTAAAGAATGCAATAGGCTGCTCTTGTCCTTGTGGATTTTTCTGCAAGAGGATAGTAGCTATGGTATGTTCTGATGCGAATGAAAAAATATAAAAATCTTTTGAAAAGTCAGGACTTATAAGAACCAGTGTTTTGGTTAACACTTGTTTCACCAGTTCAAAGGACTTCTTTGCTTCCAAGGTCCATTTTACCCCTTGCTCCTTCTTTAACATGTTTGTGATATTCCTAAGGAGCTCAGCCAAGTTGGCGATGAACCTTCTCAAAAAGTTAATCTTTCCAATGAAAGATCGCAACTCTTTGATGTTTCGAGGATGAGAGATTTTCAATATGGCCTCAATCCTCTTTGGATCAATCTTAATACCCTCCTCAGAAATAATGTGCCCAAGAAGTTTACCTTCTTAGAGACCAAATAGTGTCTTCTTAGGGTTTAAAGATATTCCAAACTTTCTGCATTTCTCGAAAACTTTTCTTAAATGTTCTAAGTGCTCTTCATCTGTTTTTGAAAACACAGTGACATCATCCAGATAGATAATGATGAAGAATCCCAGTTCTTCCGAGAATTCTATGTCCATGGCTCTTTGAAAATTTGCTCCAGCGTTCATTAGCCCAAAAGGAATTTTCACATACATGAAAGTGCCCCATGGTGTAGTAAATGTTGTCTTTAATTGATCAGCAGGGTGGACTAAGATCTTATTGTACCCTGAATAGCCATCTAGCAAAGAAATTCTTGTAGACCCTACCACCCTTTGTAAAATATGATCCATCTTTGGTAAAGGGTAGTTGTCTTTTAATGAAGCTTTGTTTAAGTCTCTAAAGTCTATACAAAGCCTGATTTCTCTAGTTTTCTTCCTAACTAACACCAGATTAGACACCCATTCAGAATATCTAATAGGGACAATAATACCAGCTTCATACATTTTCATGATCTCCTTCTGAACCAAAGGCAACTGAACAGGGTTTATTCTGCGCAGTTTCTGTTTGAATGGTTTTTGGTTTTCTTTGAGGGGAATTTTGTGCTGTATTATTTCAGTGTCATAGGACTTAACATCTTCGTAACTCCATGCAAAAACATCAGAAAACTACTTAAACAACTCAATGTATTTAAGTTTAATGTGAGCTGGTAAATTTTTACATGTTTTCGTAATCATCATAGGTTTAATTCTCACAAACTTATATTGCACTCCTCCACTTCTTACTTCTGCTGTGTTCCGGGCTGGCTTATTCGTCACAGTTAAAATTTAACAAACTCTTCTAAAGGGGCCAGATCCTTAGAAAACTTTCATCTTTAGAGGAGTCAACTTCCGTTTTAACTCTGCTCAATTTGCTTATTTATAAGTTGAAGTAAAGAAAACAGTATTAGTGTAAACTGTGAGATGACTTTTCTTCATCAAAGAAAATTTTCTTCCCCACTGCTTACAGTCCCAGTCCGAACTGTTTAGTCTTAATCTTACTCTAACTGCTTGAAATCTTCTCTATTTGTTTGTCATTGTCAAATACTTCACAATATTTCATTACTGTGAATAGCTGGTCTAAATTTTATCTAAGTTGTGCAATGTTTGGTGTTATATGGTGTTAAGCATGTTCTAGCTGCAAAGGCTAAATTGTGGGCCGCAATATTTCCTTTTCTTGGGACAAGAAACAGTTTGGACTCCTCGGATGTTTTCAAAAGGTCCATGACATCGTTTCGGTAGGTCCTAAGTCTGGGATGATTTGCGTTATACTCCCCATTGACCTGCCTAATGACTACCTCTGAATCCCCATGAACTTTAACTCTTTTGGCTCCTATCTTTTTCAACAAACGTAAGCCTAGGAGAAGGGACTCATATTCTGCTATGTTATTGGAACACTGAAAGTTTAGTTTGCAGAAAATGCTTTCTATGTGGTTGTTTTCAGTGTTAGTAATCCAAACACCTGCACCAGCATTGTTCTTTGTGCAGGATCCATCAAAATACATACTCCATAGAGGAAATTTCTTAGTTTAATCCTGGTTACTGTCCTCTTCAACTACTGTGCTTTTTGATTTCTCTTGAGTATCAGCACTTAGTTGAATTTGTTTCATTTCCTCAGATATATTATTGGGTTGAGGACTGATTTCTTGACTCTCAATGTTTAAAAGCAAAGGAGACGTAATTTGTGGCTCAAGACCTATGTTTTGTTTGCTAGATTTTACAGGTTCAACAAACTGTTCACACACACCTACATTGTCTTTTTCCTCCTCTCTATCTATCATTAATCCTGTTATAGTGACATGTTCACTAAATGTTTCATCATTAAACATAATAAAATAATCAAGGCATGTATTTACAGAATACAGGGGAGAGTTTTGTGGTCTATCTTGACTTGTAACTATGAATTTCATATGGGACTCCCTGTAAAGTCTTCTAGTTTGATTGAAAACAGGGATAGTCGCATAGGTCATGTCCATTTGCATAGTTCCTTGTAACTTAACCCCCCAAGATCTTGATAATAACATTCCATATTTTGGGGGCACATCAGCCACAACAATATCCATGACTAAACATTTGGCTAGAATTTGGGCTAAGTTAACACAGAGCTCTTTGATTAATCCTAAACATTTTACTCTGCTGGAATCAAAGGAATAAAGGCCTTTGTAAGGTCTGGTGATTTCTAGACCCAGGCTCTCCATTAAAGATTTTGGCATTAAATTATGAGAAGCCCCAGAATAATGCATAGCATTATGCAAAATTTTGTCATGAACGTTTAAACTCACATAAAAGGGAGGAACAGGTCCCTCTTGATATACACCTTCAATCTTAGGACCAAAATTCATCTTGGGTTGGTCATCATTAAGATTTATTGTGTCCTCATTTTCTTCTATTTTTAAAGCCTTCAAAATTTGGGTTCTATATACATGGTGGGCAGCTAACTCAGTCAAGGGAATAAAGATTTTGATATTTGAAATTTCTTGCTCCAGGCTGAAAGGAATTTGACTCTTTAAAGTGTTGTTTTCAGCCTTATTAGCTGTCATTCTATCAGCAATATCAGCCTGCTGATTTGTTTTATTTACACTTGACAAAATTGTTTTCACAGGAGTACTAGCTGAAGTGTTAGTACTACTAATGTATGCACTCTGTTTTTCATTATTTTGAGTGTCTTTCTCTTTTCCGTTATCAGAATTTACAGCCACTGTTTTATCCTTTTGTTTGACAACTCTAGGCTTGGTTGTAGTGTTGTTTTGTGAAGATTTGTCAAAGGTTTTGTTGTTGGGGGTTTGTTGACTGGTTTTTCTTCTGAGGTCATATTCTTTTTGAGGTTCTATGATGACATTTTCCATGTCTTGATAATAATTTTCATCATCATCTCTTCTGTCATCATAAGGTGTGTATAGACCTTGTTTTCTATCATAATGAATCTCAAAGTCATCATTGTCTATCCCTAGCATGTTGATATCATCCTCCTCTGCTATTTCATCCGTTTTCCCTCAACCTCACTTACATAGTTTTGTCGAAAGGGGGGCCTAATTTGCCGATCATCTTCCCCGGGTCCTGCTTCTGAGGTTGATTCTTTCAAAATTCGGGTTTATTTTTGGCTCCGGTTTCTATTTGGAGGAGAATTTTGTTTGGCTTGTTTCTATGTCTGTGTCCTTGCTATTACTAGTAGGTCTCCTTGCTGTTGTTAGTGTAACCCCTTATTGTTATTATCAGACTTTGCACCCCCATTTTGTTATTATTATGTCTTTAAATTATTATTTTTAGGTCGCTAGGATTACATCAGGCTCACTAGATTACATTGTGGCCCACTAGTATTACATTATGGCCCCATGGACTCCTATATATAGAAAGGAGGTTTTGTAAATTGTATCATCCAAGAATTGTTCATTTATGTAATGTATTTGAGGTTGCCCCCTCGAAGTGGCTTATTTCTAAGGCGTTCATATCTCTTTTCTTCTATTTTTGGAGCTGGTTACACAACATTTGGTATCAGAGGTTGGGATTCTAGGGTTTCACTGCTCCAAACAGGTCATCGTGGCATTTTCGCTATAAATTTTTTTTCTACGAAGTTTCAGAAGCTGAAATTTTTAGGGTGCGAAGCTGAAATCCTAAGGAAGCTTGTCTAAAAATTTCAGAGCTTGGTTCGCAATATTTTCGGAGATATCATCTATGGAAGTTAGGTATCTTTTCAAGCTCCTAAACAGGTCATCATGGAATTTTCGCTATAAATTTTTTTCTACGAAGGTTAAGAATCTGAAATTCATATGTGGTTGAAATCCCCGGCAGGGTGCTCACAAAACATTTCAAAGAGCTTGGTTCACAATATTTTTGGAGATATGATCTGTGGAAGGTAGTGCTTTTTCAGGCTCCTGAATTGCATCTCAAAGAGGTGATCGTGGGTAAAGTTCAATAACTCTCTCTCTGGGCAGTGGATTTGAGTGCTGTAAAAAGTGGTCGCAATTACACGGACTTTAGTTTCTTGGTTATCAATTTCAGAGACAAAGGACGAAACAGTGACACGTGGCAAGTTCTACAAGTGTGCTCTACTGAACCAGTCCATAATTAGGTCATTGTGGGAGATTGGACACAACTTTGTCTTGGAAAATCAAAATCATATCAGACCTATTGCATTGAAAAGAGAATTCAGAGGTCTAATTCAGTGATTAATTTTAAATATTGAAGATCTGTAATCACAGAGATAATACAATTTCAATATCGAGCTCCTCAAAGCTAGTAAAAGGTGTGTATTTTTTTTCCGAATTGCATAAGTCTTGTTTGAAGAATCAAGTTGAATTGATTGCAAGGGCCTATTGTGAGTTGGACATCAATAGGATTAGAACTAAATACCCAAATAGAATTTCTCCGAACACCCTACAGCCTTAGTATTTCACTATTAGCCCAAGCTGAAGAATGGCACACACCAAATTACGGCAAACACAAATGAATTGCTCGCAGTACAGCACCAACAAAACAGGTTTAAGTTTATAAAGGCTAAAACCAAGGTGGATGGTTTGATTTTGAAGAAAGGCGAAGCTAAGATGAATGCAATTTAGCCAGATAGCGTGTAAGTGTAATGTGATGGTTGTGATTGATGACATGGAAGCAAGATCAGATGAGAAAATGGAAAACATGAAGAATGTTCTAAAAGTAGACATGGAAGGTTTGACAAAGTTGATACAAGAAATGTTTCCTAATGGTGAAAAGATAGAGAAGAACCTCATGATGAGAACAAAATAAATGTTAATCGTGATTTCATAAACTCTAATGTTGGCGGGAAGAACCACCATATTCCAAAAATGGATATGAGGAAGTTTGATGGAAAGGATCCTGTAACATGGATACTACAGATGGAGCAATATTTTGATCTCAATAACGTGCAAAACACACAAAAGGTACGCATTGCAACTTTACATTTAGAACAAAATACATTTGTATGGTATCGATGGCTTTGCTCCCGTAAAAAAATTGTCACTTGGTCAATTTTTACGAGGAAATGATAGCACATTATGAGGATACAAAGAGCAACACCTTCTTTAGCCAATTGATAAATCTCAAACAAAAGGGTTTAGTGGGGCAGCACATTGAGGACTTCCAAAAATTGAACATAAGGGTAACTAATATTCCAGAGGAACACAGGATTGATCTCTTCTTAGGTACTCTAAAGGATAACATCCAACATGAAGTTCGTGTTTTGGAACCTGATTCATTGGAGAAGGCATTCAGGTTGGCAAGAAAAGTTAAATGTAAAATTATGGCGACAAGGAAGCCTACCACTCAATTCTATAAAGAAGGAAGTGTTGCTACGCCTAGATTTCCACAACCTACAAGGTTGACACCACAACAATTGGAAGAAAAAAAGAGCAAAAGGGCTTTGCTATAGTTGTGATAGCAAATACACTAAAGGTCATAAGTGTGCTGAGAAGAAATTATTTTACATAGATTGTGAAGAGGAAGAAGAAAATGAACAAGAAGAGGATATACACCAGGAACCAACCCAAGAAGAGGAAGAAATGAGTTCGACCATATCATGTAATGCATTGGCAGGAATTACCACTCCTCAAACTCTCAAGATAGAAGGACATATCAAGAAGAAAAAGGTAATAGTGTTGATTGATTCAGTAGCACCCATAATTTTATTCATTGTAAGGTAGCCAAGGAATTGAATTGTTTCCTATACCCAGCACCAGAATATCAAGTGATGGTTGCAAATGGAAGAACTATAAATTGCTCTGGAAAATGTCATAATATCAAGCTAACCATAGGGGAATATGTATTGAATAGTCCAATGCTTTCCATTCCTATGGGAGGTGTTGATGTTGTACTAGGAGTACAATGGTTACAATCTTTGGGGACGGTAGCCTTTAATTTTCAAGAACTTTTCTTGAATTTTTTTTCAGAAGGAAAGGAAGTCGAATTACGGGGTATTGTGGGGAAGCCAGGAAGGATAATAAGCTCTAATGTCATGACAAAGCTTCTAAAGAAAGAACAGCGAGGCGTAATTGCACAATTATGCTCACTAGAAGTTCCAACATCAAAATCATCTATTTCCGCAGATCTCCAACAAGTCTTGGACAATCATTCCAAGGTGTTTGAAACTCCCAAAGGACTCCCACCTATTCGTGATCATGATCATGCTATTCATTTGATTCCAGGAAGTGTTCCTCCAAACATCAGGCCTTATAGATATCCTTACTTCCAAAAGAGCGAAACTGAACGTATGATTGCAGAAATGTTAGAGGCAGGTATAATTCAACCTAGTCAAAGTTCTTTTTCTGCTCCTATAGTATTGGTACACAAGAAGGATGGATCATGGCGAATGTGTCCGGATTATAGGGAGCTCAATAAGCTCACCATTAAAGACAAATTTCCCATTCCTGTGATTGATGAATCATTGGATGAATTACATGCAGCAATTTATTTTACCAAGTTGGATCTTTGTTCAGGATATCATCAAATTAGAATGAAGACTGAAGATATTCCAAAAACAAGATTTCGAACTCATGAGGGTCATTATGAATTTTTGGTCATGCCTTTTGGCCTTACCAATGCACCTTCTACATTTCAAGGGTTGATGAATTCCATTTTCGAAACCTTCCTTAGAAAATTTGTGCTAGTATTTTTTGATGATATACTAATCTACAGCAGGTCTTGGAAGGATCATGTTGAACATGTTGACAGGGTGCTCAAACTATTGCAGGAGAAACAATTATATGCAAACAAATCCAAATGTTTCTTTGGAGTACAAGAGGTGGAATATCTGGGTCATATTGTATCTCACGAGGGTGTTAAAGTAGACCCTAATAAAATTAAATCCATTAAGGAATGGAAAGTCCCCACAACCATAAAGCAGTTGCGAGGATTTCTTGGGTTAACAGGGTATTATCGCAAGTTTGTTAAGAATTATGGGAGAATAGCAGCACCTCTAACAACATTATTGAAGAAAGATGCATTTTCATGGACTCCTGAAGCAACCAAGGCCTTTGAACATCTTAAAGAGGCAATGTGCCTAGCACCGGTCTTAGGTACGCCAGACTTCACAAAAACCTTTATTGTGGAATGTGATGCCTCAGGAAATGGAATTGGTGCTGTTTTAATGCAGGAAGGAAGACCCATTGCTTTTGAAAGTCGTCCAATCAAAGGAAAATATTTACAGAAACCTATTTATGAGAAGGAAATGTTAGCAATACTGCATGCACTAAAGAAATGGAGAACTTACCTAATGGGAAGACACTTCAAGGTAAAAACTGATCATGATAGTCTTAAACACTTTTTGGAACAAAGACTATCTTCGTAAGAGTAGCAAAAATGGGTCACAAAGATGTTGGGTTATGACTTTCAAATAATCTACAAAAAAGGAAAGATTAATGTTGTTGCAGATGCACTCTCAAGAAATAATGAAGAGGTGGAAGCATTGCTTTGTGCCATTTCTATTATCCAACCAGATTGGATAACCGAAGCAAGAGATGAATGGAAGAAGGACAAAGATGTATGGACACTCACTCAAAAGTTGCAGCAAGATCCTAGTACATCTGATACATTTAGTTGGAAAAATGATTCCTTATGGTACAAAGATCGCTTATATCTTGGTAAGAATTCCCAACTAAAACAAAAGATTCTTCTGGAATTGCACACTTCTCCTTTAGGAGGACACTCAGGATTTTTAAAAACTTACCACAGGGTGAAGAAAGATTTTTTTGGGATGGCCTTAAATCTGATATTCAAAAGTTTGTGGCGGAATGTTTGGTTTGCCAGCAGAATAAAGTGGAGACAATTAAGACCCCGGGACTTCTACAACCTTTATCCATTCCAAGTCAACGCTGGGAGGAGATTTCAATGGATTTTATCACAGGTTTACCGAAGTCCGAAGGCAAGAATGTCATCATGGTGGTAGTTGATAGACTTACCAAGTATGCACACTTTTGTGCATTATCTCATCCATTTAAAGCAAGTACAGTTGCTACTACATTTGTGGACAGAATTCAAAAGCTACATGGAAGCCTAAGGGTTATTGTGAGCGACAGAGATCCCATTTTTACGGGAAATTTTTGGACGGAGTTATTTTCTTGTTTGGGTACTCAATTAGCTCATAGCTCATCTTATCATCCTCAATCTGATGGTCAAACAGAGATAGCAAATAAATGTTTGGAAGGATATCTTCGTTGTTTTGTATCTGATAAACAAACACAATGGGTCAAGTGGTTACCTCTCGCTGAATGGTGGTATAACACTTCCTTCCATACTGCAGCAAAAATGACCCCATTTATGGCACCTTATGGATATCATCCACCATCCATCACATCATCTTTAAGGGAAAATTCGAAGGTTCAAGCAGTGGAAGATCACATCGAGCATCAGCAAGAAGTTCTCCAACTCTTAAAGGATAACCTAAATTTTGCACAAAATCGAATGAAACAACAGGCAGATCAACATCGCAGTGAGAGAAGTTTTGATGTAGGAGATTGGGTATTTTTACGGCTACAACCATACAAACAAATGTCCCTCAAGCAAGCTAAGAAGGATAACAAATTATCGCCAAAGTACTATGGTCCTTACAAGGTGTTGCAAAAGATTGGTACTATGGCATATAAATTGGAGCTTCCTGCTTCTTCGCGAGTACATCCAGTTTTCCATGTTTCATGCTTAAAGAAGGTTATAGGTGAAAATCTTCCAGTTCAAACAGTATTGCCAGAACTTGATGGGGAAGGGGAAATCATATTGGAACCTGAAGCAGTCATGGAAAAAAGAACTCGACAACTACGGAATCGATCAATTTCAGAGTATCTCATCAAGTGGAAGAACTTACCTACTCAAGATTCTACATGGGAGGATGAGAATTTTATACAGAAGCACCCAGAGCTACTCAAGCATTGAGGACAACACTTTTTTGAAGGAGAGGGGCATGTTAGGTCCCTATATTACTAGTATAGTCCTTTATTTTTGTTAGTGTAACCCCCTTATTGTTATTATTGTACCCTTGTAACCCCCATTTTGTTATTATTGTGCCCTTAAATTATTATTGTTAGGTCGGCTAGGATTACATTTTGGCCCACTAGGATTACATTATGGCCCCATGGACTCCTATATATAGAAAGGAGGTTTTGTAAATTGAATCATCCAAGAATTGTTCATTTATGTAATGTATTGGAGGTTGCCCCCTCGAAGTGGCTTATTTCTAAGGCGTTCATATCTCTTTTCTTCTATTTTTGGAGCGGGTTACACAACATTTGTCTTGACTTGTAACTGTGAATTTCATATGGGACTCCCTGTAAAGTCTTCTAGTTTGATTGAAAACATGAATAGTCGCATAGGTCATGTCCATTTGCATAGTTCCTTGTAGATTAGCCCCCCAAGATCTTGATAATAACATTCCATACTTTGGGGGCACATCAGCCACAACAATATCCATGACTAAACATTTGGCTGGAATTTGGGCTAAGTTAACACAGAGGTCTTTGATTAATCCTAAACATTTTACTTTTCTAGAATCAAAGGAGTAAAGGTCTTTGTAAGGTCTGGTGATTTCTAGACCCAGGCTCTCCATTACAAGAAGCCCCAGAATCATGCATAGCGTTGTGCAAAATTTTGTCATGAACGTTTAAACTCACATAAAAGGGAGGAACAGGTCCCTCTTGATATCTACCTTCAATCTTAGGACCAAAAATCAGCTCTAGTTGGTCATCATTAAGATTGACAGTGTCCTCATTTTCTTCTACTTTCAAAGCCTTCAAAATTTGGGTTCTATATACATGCTGGGCAGCTAACTCAGTGAGGGGAACAGAGATTTCGATTTTTGAAATTTCCTGCTCCAGGCTGAAGGGAATTTGACTCTTTAAAGTGTTGGTTTCAGCCTTATTAGTTGTCATTCTATCAGCAATATCAGCTTGCTGATTTGTTTTATTTATACTTGACAAAATTGTTTTCACAGGAGTACTAGCTGAAGTGTTAGTACTACTAAGGTCTGCACTCTATTTTTCTTTGTTTTGAGTGTCTTCCTCTTTATCATCACCAGAGTTTACAGCAACTGTTTTATCCTTTTGTTTGACAACTTTAGGTTTGGTTGCAGTGCTGTTTTGTGAAGATTTTTCAGAGGTTTTGTTGTTGGGAGTTTGTTGACTGGTTTTGCTCCTAAGGTCATATTCTTTTTGAGGTTATATGATGACATTTTCCATGTCTTGATAATAATTCTCATCATCATCTCTTCTGTCATCATAAGGTGTGTATAGACCTTGTTTTATATCATAATGAATCTCACAGTCATCATTGTCTATCCCTAGCATGTTGATATCATCCTCCTCTGCTATTTCATCTGTTTCCTCAACCTCACTTACATAGTTTTGCTGAAAGGGGGGAGTGATCTGCTGATCATCTTCCCTGGGTCTGTTTGGAGGTTGATTCCTTCTAAAATTCTGGTTTTGGTTCTGGTTTCTATTTTGAGGAGAATTTTGGTTTTGGCTTGCTTGTGCTCTCTTAATTATGCTCATTTCTTTCATCATTTCTTCCATCATTCTCTCCATATTTGAGTTGGAAGTAGAAGGTGTGGATTCCTCTCTAAAAGATACTCTCTTTTCGGTTCTCATTCTGGCTCTCTTCTCCATTAAGTTGACTTCCACAGAGAGAGCATCTTTTTTCATATCTTCAAGAGTTGCAAAATATCTCTCTCTCAGTTGGTAGGTCATGTCAGAGTCAAACCCTTCAGGAAATTTGTTTAAAGCTGAGCCTTGTGGAGGTTTTAGTTCTGGGGAAAGTGCATTATACACACTAGTGAATCTAGTGCAATAAGCTTGCACACTTTCCCCAGTGTTTCTATGGAGGTTCTTGTAATCATAAAGGACTTGGAGAGGATTCTTCTTTACTTCCCATTTATTTAAGAATGTTTGATGGAAGGCTTGGATATCATTAATACTATGGGGGGCTAAACCTTTAAACCATTTTCTTACTTCTCCCCCTAAGCTCTGAGAAAATAATCTAAGTTTGAAAGAATCATCATCAATTTCATTTCTGTCAAAGTAGTCATTCATCTTATCCACATGTTGTGATGCAGTTGTAGCATTGCTAGCATCATATAATGGAATTTTGGACTGATAGTCCTGTGGAAGAAACATTATGGTAACAGAAGGATTATGTGAGTTACTACCATGCTGCCATGATATGTGGTGGGGGTGGATTTACAAGAGGTGGATTAACAAAAGGGAAAGTGGTCTGAAGTGGAGTGGTTTGAACAGTGGATGTAGGGTGAGCAGAAGTGGATGGACCGGGAAAATATTGCTGAGCTGATCTTGGATGAGAGACACCTAAATTATGAAGGAAATGTAAATCAAGAGGTGTTGTTTCTCTGCTACCAGGATGTTCACTTGTTTTAGGAGATGAAAGTGAAGACTCAGAATATAACTGATCTAAATCACCAAGAGACCTAGTTCTAAAGGGATTTACTAAGTCAACTTGTGATTGTTGTAGAGCTGAAAGATTTTCAGGGACTGAATTAGCTCTCAAGGGTGATCTAAAAATAATTGATAATTTAATCCTAGGAAACTTCCTAAGGATACTTTCTGGGTTATCAACTAACTCAGGTGGATCAGGGTCAGGATAGGCTCTGGTGTGAATCTTTCTAGGAGCCACTATGCTGTGTTTTTTAGACCCAAAATAAACAAGAAAAGTTCAACCAGGTATGACAATCTTTGAGATGTTAACTGATCTGTTTACATAAATTTCAATCCCACAGTCCTCTAACTGAGTTTGAATGATATTATAATAGTAAGGGTTCTTCCCAGTGGAGTCTTAAGGTCTGCTAAGGATTTTGGAGTCACCAAGTGGAATTTTTTAGCTCCTAAGGAGGTAAAAGGTTTTATGGTCCACCACCATGTTTATTTTATACCGATCTAAAATATTTTTAGGTTTTCTGAGTTCTTTTTCGATTGTGTGGTTTCTAATAATATCCTAACTTTGTTCAAAACTTTGCTACGGTTAAGAGACAAAGACAGTCTACTCTTATGGTTAAGCCAACTGATTTTTCAAGGTTAGATAAAGACTTATGGGAATCCTAGGGTTTACCTAGATTGTCACTGATTCAAACAAGTTCTATCATGATTACCATTCTTTGGTAGTGCTTAAAAAGGCTGATTTTACTCTCATAGTTTTATGAAGTGTTTCAGGGAAGTAGTTCCCCAGTGGAGTTGCCAGAAATGTTAGGAATCTGTAATTTTAGTAGATTGGCGAGACTAAAACTGCAGAAGCAACATTATTTCAACCAACTTTGGGATTCTAGGATCTAGCCCTCCTGAATCCAGAGAGGGATCTCTCTAATAAGTGCAAATATGGATTTTTCTTTGAAGTTTGGGGTTATGATATTAGGCTAGTTATGAAGGCCAAGGGTTTTGTTTGTTTTTTGGATGGTTGAGCATGACTATTACTTTGAGGAGAAAGTTCTAAGTGTAAAAGGTTTCAAAGGTGAGAATTTGCAAGTGAATGGAACAATTAGGCTAAAAATATAGATATAACGCTGGTTTTTAGTCCATTGGGCTATGGAGCCATAACAGGTCTTTAATTGAACAACAACATTAAGAGTGATCCAAGGGGCAAGTCATCTACATCACAAGATTATTGAGATTAGAGTGATGGAATGGAAACAATAAAGTGTTAGAGGGGTGGAAACTGATAATAATTTCACAAAGGATTTATAGTCAGTCCAAACAAGAAAATCCTATTAAGTAACTGTTTAAAACCAACCAAGTGCAGGGCTAACCATTGACCTCTTGAGAAAGTTTGTATTAAAGTAGCTCAATTGACAAACGATCTAGTAATCCACATAATTACCTTCAGAAAGTATGAAAACATATAAGGGAAACAAAGTATAAACTTAAGATCAGATAAAGTACTTTTAAACCTATTCTGCTTTCAGTCAACACCAAGGGAAACTTTCAGAATCTGCTTTTGGAGAAAAACTAGGACCAGGGCACACCATATTTTCCATAGTCATATTTAATAAGAAAAATAAGGAAAATAACTTTCAAGAACAATGTTTAAAGAAAATAGTAGGATGAGGGAACTCCAACATTCCTAATTTCTTAAACTGTATTAAATCATTCTTAAATAAACAAATTAGAGGAAAACATTGAGATAAAGCTTTTCAGTTAGAGAAGTTTACTGATATACAGTAGGTCCTAACTCTATAAATGTTGTTCTTTATCAGAGAAAGTGAACAATATGACATACATAGAAGGGAAACAATAACAAAGAAAGGAGCACTTCACCAGTGATATAGACTAGGATCCCAAGAAACAACTTGTTTATTGATGTCAAACCAGTTACAGTACTTAGGTCCAATATTTCAGTTCAACAATCATCTTCACTATCCAGCCTAACTAATCTATCACAAGCAGAGCTCCAAGGGCCAGTGAACACTATTTACAATCAGAAGTTCAAGCTTAAATATATTTCAAAGTTCTACAACCAGCCCCTCACTCATCTTCTGTAGAAGTATATATATAAGGATGAGGAGGTGAGATCTAATAAAAGATCTCAATTACAATTAATACAGAATTAATGGCTTCTTGGCCTTTGAGGGGCTCAATGAAGAAACTTACATTCATATCCTATGTATTAAATGATTTACATAAATATTAAGCTTGGTGGGAGATTTTGTTGACCTTTGAGGCTCTGTGTGGTGTCGAAGTAACTCTGTAGATATTCTTTGCATTAAGTTTCCTTGCAAAAGTAACTTTCTGGCTGCGTTGAGAAAAATATCTGATCCTGATCAATAAATTTGGCCTCTGATTGAATACTTTGAGGTACAGGTGGCGTCATGGTAGCTAGAGGGATCAATTTGCCTCAATTTGTGGTGGTGGAGGGTTTCCTGTCGATAAAACACTTCAGATTTTCTTTAAAATGTGTTTTAAATCGGGGATTAGGCTTTTGATAAACATCCTTAGCCGTGATCCCCGCAAAATCTGTCCTTAATCCTCTGTTCTGATAAATTTTGGTCTTCGTCACCGATACTCTCTGACTGGGCCCGGTTCATGGTTTTTTCTGATGTACAGGGCTGCACAGGGTTGTGTAGAATCAATGATGCATGAATCATTGATAAAACATGGATTTTAAACCCTGCGATGATTTTCTTTGACGAATCGAAGGCAGGAAGATCGTCATCCTCTGCCTTCGCATTTTCTTCAAAAAATGGCGAAAAAACCATTTAAAACCCTGCAAAATATAAACAAATATTAAAAAATCCTGCATATATAGGTTTACTGCTACAGAGGACACGTGGAGGAATCGTGGCCGTTGGATGTCATCATCCGATGATCAGGATTGATCGGAGGAAACAAAGGGAAGGCGGAAGAAAGGTTTAAATCTGAGCCGTCGATCGTGTAGAGATCGACGGTCAGGAACGGAAAATGGAAAGTCAAAACAGGAAATTTTGACCGGGCGATGGAATATAGACCGTCGATCTGCAGATCAGATCAATGGCGGAGATTGATTGAATGACGTGTCGTAGCCCGGTTAACTATCGGGCAACTTCGGTGAGCGATATTCATCGGATGGGCGGCCTTAGATCGGACGGTGTACAGCGATATTGGGTGGCATCCTCATCCGAACGTTAACGCGTGATGGATGGCGGTTTTATGAACAGTGGCCAGGCCACGTGTCAATCGATGAGTGGAATCGCTGGCGATCGGGAAAAAAACGTCGTCGCCCAAAGGCGGTGCGATGAAAACCACGTGGTTTTTGGGATGGGTTAGTGGAATGTGGGGACCACCGGGAGACGGACTCCGCACCGTCTGATCTTCAGATCAGATCGACGGTGCGGAACGATTTAGAACTTGTACTGGTGGAAAACTTTAGAAAATAATTAAAAACCCAAAATTTGGAAATAACATAAGTTTTTAATATTTTTCGGGGGGGGTGGGAAAATAATAAAATAATAAAATCGATGACTTTTTAATATAACCCAAGGTTTTTTTTTTAAAATATTATTTACGAAACGGCTTGGCGCCCGACTGTGGGACCGAAGGTTATATGAATGGTAGTACGACCGGGGGCTTATGGAAAAAGGGGCTTTAAGACTTAGTCCGAGGGGGCTTAAGTCTATAATGTATGAAAAATGTGATTTTTACGTATTTCCAATGGTTTTCAAGGGAAATTGAGGGTTCCGATAAGGCGAAAAAGGAGTTTTCAATCTTGTCAAGGGGTTTTGATGAAGGGGAAAGAAAAAATTATGAAAATGAGGTATTTTCATGGGAAATGGAGGAATAAAAACTAAGGTTAGTTTTGGAAGAAGGGAAGGGGGAAAAAGGTTCTTGCAGCAGTATTCTGGCTTGGAAATCAGCAGGATTTCTAAGTGTAAAATGGGAACAACAGTGAAGTTTTGGACAAACGATAGGCATGAGGCCTTCAAGAGTCTTCAAGAGCCAAAAATTTTTAGCAATGAAATTTTTTCCTTGAAGGCTCCGAAAAGTTTTTATCTAGCATTTGATATAAAAAAAATTTATAGCTGTGTTGAAAATGGCAACAAGAAACAGTGAAGGAGGCCTCCTGAAACATCTTTCCTGATCCTAGTTGGAAAGTGATCACCTAAACTAGGTGGGGACCACACATGTGATTTTTGTCGAAAAAGTCTATTTTTAGACTATGTCTATTTTTAGACTATGTCTATTTTTAGACATACGGAGCATAATTTGGGAATTCCAGTTGGAGATTCTTGAAGTATGCGATATGTTGGTAAAAATAGATGAGACCCTTATTTTTAGGACCCAGGCTATTTTTAGACTGTATCTCCTAAAAATATGGAAGTCAAATATTATTTACCCTTAATAATATTTGGACTATAAACATTATCTTATTCTCTTGAAGCACTTCAGTTTGATGCCTGGATGTGGCACATGCAGCTGACAGAAGGAAATACGCTTTTCCTAGGGTTTAAGTGAAGCTATTGCATGAAGAATTCAGTTAGAACTCATGTGACAGAGTTTGGTGGAGTTGATTGAGGAAGTTAGTGGAGTTGTATTCAGTTTAACTAATCTAAACATAGTTGAGCTTTTTGTATCCAAGTTAACTAATAAATACAATTAGTGAGAGTGGTGTGAATTAATTATTAATTAATTCACTAATTATAAACTCATAAATCAACTAAAGAATACATCAGTTAACTTCAGTGCATGGACAGTTTCAGTGGAGACCAGTGCAGAAATAAGTGAAAGAGCAGGTTAACTATCGGTTGTGACTATACTATTGCTATTTGCAACACACAGATGGGTGGAGTAACCCATGAGGATTGCGCAGTTCAATCCAAAAAGGTTTATCTATATAAAAGAGGTTGTCCCACAGTATCAAACAGTAAAATTCAAAGCTATTACTTAGACAGTTGTGTTGCTGAGTATGAGATATGAGTTTAAGTAGATCTAGAGCTGCAGTGTTTATAGTGTGTAGCAAGGGAGGTAGTGCATGAGAGCTTGCAAAGAGCTTTGTACTATGATTGTTATATGATCTCCATGACATGTATAATATACAGATAGTTGGGGGTTTTCAGCTTTAAGCTTTCCCATGAAATACTGTGTTCATATGTGTGAATTTTTATGGCTTTAATGTGTGCATGCAATTGATTTTATTTCCGCATGTGATGATCAATGGTAGAAGAGATTTTGTATTATGCATGAAGCTAAAATAGTGTATGATCAAGAGAATCTCGGTGAATAACTCATCCATTATTCAAATTTCTACATGGTATTGGAGCGATATTGATCATTGGAGCAATTGCAAAGCATTGAAGCGGTTGAGTTTTAGGATAAACTCAAGAAACATAAATATGGAGAAAGCCGGAAATATACATGCATATTGTATATAGTTTTCTACATGGAATGAGAGCGAGAATTTTTGGGTGCTCGAGCTTGTAGGGAATATCTGAAAATTTTTGGTGAAATATTTTCAGAAAAAAATAGCATATTTGGATTCCTTGCGAAAAAATACCCAAATTGAAAAAAAAAAATCGGTCGAATCGGAGCTCGGATGAGGGAGATATCATCGATTTAAAATCAGCTCTTTTGTTAGAAAATTTTGCGACGGCGGGACAATTGCAATGTGTGCGAGCCAAGAATCTACATGAACTAAGGTACAAGATGCATGCAAAGCTGTGAGGTGCAAAGCAGAGGTTAGTGACTTGGTGGTTGAGAGGGAGCCTCTCAACATGCAGCGTGAGAAGCAGTCTCGGAAGGTTGTGGAGCAGCCACAACTGGAGATGCAGAAGAATCTTTATAGATTTGATGTAGATGATTTCATGTAGTTTCAACGTTGGGAAGCGGAGAAAGATGCAATTGATGCTTGAGAGGGAGCAAGTGTTGCATGTGTTAGAAAGACATGCAAATCGATGCTCGAGAGGAGCAAGTTTCACTTGGTATTGAAGTAGATGGATATCAATGGAGCTCTCACGATGGAACGGAGGAAGATACAACCTGATCAACCTGATGTTTGAGAGGAATTGTAAGTGTTGCACAGCAAAGCAAGAAAGACATGCAATTGGAGCTTGAGAGGGAGCGGGTTTTGCATGCAGGTGATAGTGAACCTCAGGATGTGGAGCAGCCACAAGAGGATCATGGAGTGGAAGAGACCACTCATGCAGAGAAATTTCGTGCCAGACGGGCAGAGGGAGTGCATGCAGCTATACCACCAGGCATGAGGTGGGGCGACATGCATGAGTAATCCCATGAGGAGATTTCTGGGCAGATTCATGAGATGGTGTGGATCTCATGGATTGAACCTGGCTACGAGGTGCCCACAGCATGGCAGTAGCAAGATCAGTTGGAGTGATGCAGGCAGATCAAAGTGACAGTGTCGGATACTGGAGCGCGGATCAAAGTTGACAGCAAGTGCAAGAGGCATGGGGTGGAAGAGTTCAACAGCCGCAGTTGGTTCTCATGACATGTGCGCTGGCCGGGCGTGTTTCAAGACTTAAGGATAGATGGATGCACTTAGACTGATTGAGTTTTTTGGAGCCTATTCCGCTCGTAGAAGCAGGTAGCAATGTACGAGTTGGTATGGTGCATGCATGAGTTTGCATGGCACATGGGTAAAGGGCATGGCGTAATGCATGGAGTTGTGCTGTCGACGGCTGGGAGTTGCACGTGCTTGTTAAGGCTGCTATGGCGACCTGCATGAGTCGTATGTCGCATGCAAAGACAACTCTTCTTGTTGAGAGGGAGGAAGAAATGGCAACAAGAAATAGTGAAGGAGGCCTCCTGCCAACATCTTTCCGATCCTAGTTGGAAAGGATTTACCAACTAGGGTGGGACTACACATGTGATTTTTGTCTTTAAAATCTATTTTTAGACTATGTCTTTTTTTAGCCATATGGATCATGTTCTATGAGTTGCAGGATGCTATTTGTGGATGGTTGGTCAAGTTGGAAAAAATAGATGGACTTCTATTTTTAGACATATTGGGCAGAATCTATTTTTAGATTGCCAGTCTAAAAATAGATATGTCGAATATTATTAGCTTTTAATAATATTTGGACTATAAACATTATCTTATTCTCTTGGAGCACTTCAGTTAAGTGCACAGATGTGGCACAGGAGCTGACAGAAGGAATTACGCTATTCCTGAGGGTTAAGTGGAGCTATTGCATGGATACTTCAGTTAGAACTCATGTGACAGAGTTTGGTGGAGTTGATTGAGGAAGATAGTGGAGTTGTATTCAGTTTAACTAATCTAAACATAGTTGAGCTATTTGTATTCAGTTTAACTAATTGATACAATTAGTGAGAGTGGTGTGAATTAATTATTAATTAATTCACCAATTATAAACTCATTAATCAACTAAATAATGCATCAGTTAACTTCAGTGCATGGACAGTTTCAGTGGAGACCAGTGCAGAAATAGGTGAAAGAGCAGGTTAACTATCAGTTGTGACTATACTGTTGTTATTTGCAACACACAGATAGGTGGAGTAATCAATGAGGATTGTGCAGTTCAATCCAGGTGGTTTATCTATATAAAGAGGCCATCCCATAGCTTGAAAATGCAATTCAGGTTGGCTATCAAGTGGCTAAAGGTTGGAGCATGAGTTTTGCTAGATCTAGCTTGATAGTGTGTAGCATGGGAGGTAGTGCATGAGAGCTTGCAAAGAGCTTTGTACTATGATTGTTACATGATCTCCATGACATGTATAATATACAAATAGTTGGGGGTTTTCAGCTTTAAGCTTTCCCATGAAATACTGTGTTCATATGTGTGAATTTTTATGGCTTTAATGTGTGCATGCAATTGATTTTATTTCCGCATGTGATGATCAATGGTAGAAGAGATTTTGTATTATGCATGAAGCTAAAATAGTGTATGATCAGGAGAATCTCGGTGAATAACTCATCCATTATTCAAATTTCTACAGCTAACACCCTCAATATGCAGCACTGCTACTTTGATGGCTTCATTTTCTGAAACTTGATGTTGTTGCACATAGGTGTCTAGCTCCTTCACCCAAAAACTAGCTGGACATTTAGGTGATCCATCAAAAGTAGATAGAAAGAATCTACCCACAGCATGCTGCTTGCTCCTTGTGCTTCTTTCCTCCTTGATCTTGCAAAACCCTTGTAATTTCAAGTGATCTTTGAACCCCTTAGATTGAGCTTCATACTCTTCCAAATAATCACCAAGAGTCTCCTTCTTTGGCACATTTTCTTTATCCATCTCATTTGTTATGAACATATGGCCGGTAGAGCATTTTAATTCTGATGGTGTGGCTGAATACTCACACCCATGATATGAGGAATTAGAGCTTTCCTCATGTATAGATCTTGTTGAGGGATCTCCATGTTTTTCCCTCCTCATTTCTTTGATGTCTTTTCTGATGCCATGCAAAGTGTGTAGAAGAAGTTTTGAGAACTTCTTTCCTCCAGATAATAAGGGTTTTCCTTGATCCATTTTGCAGATCCTCTCCTTCTCATGAGAAGACTCCATCACGGTTGTAGTACACAAGCTGAGCCAATATTAGAGCTCCGATACCACTGTAATATTACCAGATGGGAAAACTCAACAATACATGCATGAAAAATGCATCTTTCAGAAATATAATAATTAACAAAAAAATGCAGCCCATGGATCCATTAGATCTGACATTATTATAGCCAAATCAAAGAGGAAATAAAAAACAAATCTTTATAACCTAGTTAAACATGCCTCCCATGCTCAAAACAACCCAAAAATACTGAAACCCCAAGACTACTGCAAACATAAATTACTGTAGAAAGTGACAACATAATTATTTGAGGGCTATACTCAGAAATATGAGAGACAAAATAGGTCTACTTATATATTAATCAATGAGGCCAAAAAACAAAGATCTAGCTTCTTTTATAGAAATCCAAGATGACTCGGCAAGGGTTTCTTGCTAATCATGAAATACAAGAAGAATCTACTGGAGATCTATGGATGAATCATGTTGTATGGCTGAAGCTCTGCATAAAAATGGCTGATCATGCAAAGAAATGGTTGTATCTCCTCCTACTAGCTTTTCGGGAAAAATGTTGATCGTTCTTCAGGGAAACTTGCTCAAAATACAAGGGATTAACCCTCTCCACTGCAATACCTTAAGAAATAACGCAATTTATAAAAGGGAATGCGTTATTGTTGAAGGTGAATACTTGTCCTAACTCCAGTTAGTGGAAAATATAGCACAAAATTCTCTCCTCATATTTCTTGAACAAGATCTCCAAGTAAGAGTGGGAAATTCCCGCATGAGAAAACCCTTGCACTAAATAGTGCAACAAACTTAGCTAAACAACGAAAGGATGTAGAGAAGTCTAAACAGACCACATACAAAATATAATCTTCAATCATGCCCCATATGGCTACCATTCCCTCCTTATATAGTTGATGAGCTTCCTCACCAAGGGTCCCACCCAATTATGAGGTTGCTTCCATGCAAAGGCTCCTCCACCTAAATTATGTTGTCTCCATTAGTCCCACTCATGTTTTTATAGCATTGTTTGATTTAGTCAACCTTGACTTGATCTTCATGCATTGTCTCTTTTCACACCCAATGTGTCTTCATTTTGACTAGCTAGATTGATCTTCATTCACATTGAGCTGTCTTTATTTATGATCAACTCCACATATAATAATGTTGTTGACTTGGTCAAATTTGGCATGATCCCTTTTCACATTATGAGAGAGTTTATGCCTACTTAAGAAACTTATGAGCATCCTTTCCCATTTATTTATCTAACTAGATATTACAAGAAAAATTAATATTCCTATTAGCTGCATGCTAATTTAGGAATATTACATCTATCCACAAGAGGGCACACCATCTGAGGTGCCTTGGTATGGCAGAGAGGCCACCAAGGCAATGAATGATCTTCATATTAGTGAATTATTTGCTCAGAGGGTGAGAAATACCTTCAACATGGGGGTGATGATGGGTCCCATCAATAGGTATATTTTGAAGTTAATTATGTTATCCTCTAGCCCTTAAAAATTTCATTTTTTCATATTCATTCACATTTTTAGCCATAATATGCTTAGTAGGAAGACTAGAGGGTGTTTGTCATATTGTATAGCCTATTGTGATTAATGTATAGGAAAATAATAATTTTTGGAGGCATTTACTATGCAGGGGATTGATGGAGACAACCAAGAGAGAATATAGGGGGTTTGTACACCTCATTAACTCTCTAACTCAGATTGAGATCACATAATCCCCACTCATGGCTTGAATTCACTAGAAGCCAAGGGACTCCAAGTAAATGTGAAGATCAAGGAGTATAAAATCCACAAATCTCGATATCTTGGAGGGAATCACTCATCTTTTAAAGGGAGTTTCCATCATATACCTTTTTGTATATATAAACCAGCTAAGAGGGTCATCAGGATTCAATTTTTTTTTGCAGCTAATAATAGATATTGTGAGCCTAGTGCTTGACATTGTCATTCTTGTTTTTCATGATGTATGCGACTATCATTTTCTATTAATGAGAAGTTTTCTATTGGTTAGAATATGAGTTAGTTTTGTAGGGTTGAAACCCTTGGGGTTGGGCCCAACCCATAGGGTTTAGTCCCTCTCTTGTATTTATTTATTCTTCTTGTTTCAAAGTATTGTAATTATTTCCTTGTTTCAATAGATGTTATATCATAAAAACTTGTAATTACAGGATTTCCTCTCACCTCTCTTGTGGGAGGAGTGATTGGAAAGATCCACAATAAAAACTCGAAAATATTTGTTTATTATTTCTTGGACAGTTTTAGGTATTATATTGAAATATCTCTGCATGTTTAATCTCTGCAACTTAGGATTTGGTAGAATTGGTTTGGAACTTGGATTTATGTTGTAGGCTAGAATAATTTTCAATAAAATTCAACTCATCTTTTCCATGATTATTTACTTTGCTACAATAATTATCATTTGATGCATGTACTTGGATAGTTGCAGGAACTATGCTGGTTTTCGGGGGTGGGTAAAAATTTCCACATCCACTTGGACCTTTTCATATTCGTCCTAGGACGCTCACCTTGCTTCCAAATTCTGTCTCTAAATTCACTCTGTTATGGTATATGAAGGAGAAAATGGGCATCAAATTTGGCGCAATATACGCCTATGAGGGGTACTAGGCTTGGATAATGGGATCCCACACCCTTCACTCATCTCCTTCTACCTTAATCCATCTTCCGATGCCTTCAAGGCCCCATTTATGTCCTTATAAATCTCTCAGACCCTCCTTCTGTAGCAAAACAGGGCCTCCTATAGCAATATATGTGTTATAGGTCAATTTGGGCGCCATTCCAAATGACCTGGTTAACTGGGCATCATCTCCAGGACCGATGATCAAGGGTCTATTGTTCCCTATCATTTCAGTTTCTATATGCCCTAAGACAAGAAACAAGACAAATCAAGCAAGACTTTCATCAAGAAAAGGTTTCCATGGTTTGAAGCTTATTATATAACATATGATAGCTCACCAACGCAGGCTCTAAGGGGCCTAAGTGCATTGCATATGTAGGTAGCCCCATGCAAGGCTGCTCTGCAAAGCACTTCCCGACATTCAAAGGTGCGTTGGTCACATTGGGAGTGAAATTATCATTGTTCTGGAATCTCCACTTGGCCAGTGCCTTCTAGAAGATTTCACATGTGTCAAGCTTCGGATCCAAGTGTCCATTTGACATCTACATGACTGGAAACATGTCTTGCCTATTTTTGGAAAGTTATTGATTGCAAAACAACCTACACTTCATCTATACATTGAGCACAGATCTAAGTGCTTGAAGAGGAAGAATTTGAGTAGAGAAATGCTGGAGAATTTTCAATTGAGAGCTTGATTTGTGAAGCTACTTGCTGGAGAGATTTATATTTTGATGAGGCTTTGGATCGTTGCTGGAAGGGTCACTTCAAATCAGTCATTTGGTTGTAACCTCTCCTTCTATCATCAATAAAGAATACAACTTATTTTTCACTATATGCATCTATATTGACTTTGATTTTCCATATTAAAAGATCTTGGTTGATGTGTATGGTTTATGATTTACTGATTTATCTCATTAACTTGAATATATATCTATATTATTGCATCTTTTTTTGTTTAAGTGTTCTTTCTTGCAGGAAGCATTCAGCTCACAAACCGCTTGAATTTGAAGCTGCAGAGGAAGTGACAGAAGGAGCCATTTGGAAGCGACAGAACAAGTAAGACTCCAATCCTCTCTGTGTATCTGTTCTGGGTTAGGAGAAATAGCTGTATAGTCTTTCATCTGTTGTTATAGACTAGCACCTATCTAGGGAAGCGTGCTTTATCCATAATTCATAATTCTGGCCCAACAATATGACCTGTTAGCACTCCTTAGTTTCCCAAGGCTGAGAAAGGAAACCAAAGAGGTAACCAAAAACCAACTTTAGACTTGGTATATAGCCCTACAAAATAACAGAGAGCTCTCTCTATATCAATCTCACATCTAATTTAAATGACTAGAGAATATAAGGGTTCTAGGCTAGTTATTAGCTCAGTAGGGTTTGATTAGGGTTTGGTGGATAAGAAGCACCAATTTAAGGAACTAGGCCAGGTATTTCAAATGGTTAATTACAAACATATAATGATGCAAGGTAGGTGTAGTCAGTGGAAAAAATTGAATTTTCCATTGTAGTGTGGTGAGGAAGAAATCATGTAGGAGTAAAATGAGCATACATGTATGAATTCATTTACTTAGAAGATAAAAACGTTTACATGAAAATCTCAGATAAAATAGAGCATATGAGGAAATATATCCTATTTAAAACTTATGATATTAACACAAGAAGAATATAGATGGCTTCTTGAAAAAATTTATCATGAGATGCATAAGAAAAATGGAGAAAAACGTTGTCACTAACCACATCACAATAATCCCATAAAATAAGTTGCAAATGCCTGCAAATTACTTTCACAAATAGTCAAGTACACTAGTGCCAAAAGAGTATGAACTTCAAATATCCAACCCTATAATTGACATGATTCTGATTACATATAGAAAAAAACAATATTCCACCTCTAGGGGTCGAATCCCTATCCATAATAACTAATTAATGAACCTAATGACTCATTGCCTAATCCTAGGGAAGTTAGAAACAACTTTATCGCTTTTTAGCTAACTAATTGAGCTTATCTCTAAAGGAATTAATAATAAGATTCTTTACAAAGATGAACTTAATAATCCTATTAATCATCAAAAAATTCATGAGTCAGCTATTTCATAAAAAAATTTGACCTTTGACCTCCACGTGTAGTGAAAATTTACCAAACATAGAAACACAACAAAATAACTAGAAACGCAACAAGTCTAGTAGAAGCACAACAAGTTTTTGGGAGATGATTTGGAGGCCTTATCGGATGAATTTTTTGCTGCCTTTACATATTTATTTGCATGGTAGTATCCCTATTTTCCTTTTCTAGTAGCTTCTCCAACTGTACATTCACTCTGTCAAGCTTTGTTTTTCTCAAGCTCAACACTTATGGAGTCAAATGTAGTATCTTGGGCTTGAGGAGCAACTATAATATCTTGAGCTTGAGGAGGAGATGGATCTTCTAGATTATGTTCCTTCCTAGCCATTGCTCTTGTATTATTTCTCCTAGGCTATGTTTGACAGTGATTTAAATAGTAGTATTTTTCTTTTTCTACTGCGCCTAATGCACCCTTAGACTGGACACAATGCTTTGCAGAGCATTGTCTCCCTTCCAAGCCTGCGTTGTAGAGCATTGTCTCCCCTTGGAGACTGCGTTGACTCATGAAAGTGACCAAATTCCCTTGAATTTGACTTTGCAACTTGCTTCAGTTTTGTTTTTTGCTGTAATCTAAAAATTTTGATGCTCAATTGACCAGTGACTCTATATACTTCTTCTCCTTTGACTGAAAATTTGTTGAATGTTGTTTTAAAAAAAAAAGTTTTTCTTTATCATTGACAAGTTGATTTAAAAGTAAGTTTCATGGTCACATTAAGAATCATTTGCTTTCGAAATAGGAAATTGTCGTAAAATCTTCATTTCCTTGATAGGAGAAATTGTTGTTTAAATCCTCGTTTTTCCTTCAAAAGAGAAATTGTTGTTTGTATTCTTCATTTTTCGAAAGTAAAAAGAATTTGAATTATTGATCTAGTGCACCTAGTTTCTTTTCTGCATTCATAACATTAAGGAAAATAGAAAGAAAAACTTTCATTTGCATGTACGATTATGTGTGTTTTGCAAAAGGAACATTAGGAAATCTGCATTTAGTTTGAGATTCATTGATTTGTTTTGTTCATTGATTTGCTTGCTCTCAAATTATTTTCTCTCTTCCCTTAGTAGCTAGGTTCTTCATTAAAAAAGCTGAAAGTAAAAGTTTGTTTATCATTCTTTGCTGCATTTTAAAAATTTCATACACATCATCGCGGTGAACCTTTGAAAGGAAAATTGTTAAGCAATATCAACATAAAATTAATCTCAATTTACTTAACAACACTTTGGAACCATAACGATAATATTTAGAAGGTCTAGGCTAGAGACCTGTTCTGGCGTCGTAAAACATAGCAGCTGTTGTGAAATTTTCTACGGTACATTCCGAGTGTGATACCTCACTCCACGTACGTAAGTATATCATAGCTCGTCCACGTACTTTCGGGTATATCAAGTGGTGTTGCAGTACGATAAGTATAAAGGGGTGCTCTCACTGTGCGGTTTCACATCAGACAACGCTAATATGGAATTGGGCCTCCACGTACCTTTGGGTATGTTTGGGAGGACAACGTTTAGGTGTTATCCATCCATAGTGAACCGAGTCAGTCGCCTTGAAATTGTGATATATCGAACACAGATCGGGGATATTACCTTCCTGTACTTCATGGTTCGCCAGGAGGTATTCTGCAGTTCACAGTTTCTTGGTAAACCCTTTTGCCTAGCATTACCCTCTTTTTGTTTATTTGTTTTTTGGATAAAATAAATCTGTAATCATGGAAGAAAAAAAACCCTATCCACCATCGTTCGCGTAGATTAGCTTTAAAACCACCTTTACCACTGGAAGTTACTTCTAGTAGGCGAAGGCAATCACGATCTGTCGAACCAATACTATCAGTACCTCTGGTGAAGCATCATCTTCCCATATACCATAGTTGGCACAAGTTATTTCTACTCATCTTGGTTTGTCTACTGTTGTCGAGACAAAGTCCTCATAACTACCCGTGGTCACGATCCATCCAATCTGTGAGACCATACCTCCCAAACCCAATGTTGTTCAATTGGAAGTTGATCCGGATCCCATTGTGCTTTAGGGGGTAGCTGTTATTGGTCAAAATGGACATCATCCCTAGGAATAATGAAATAGGTTCTATCATCCCCTTATATTCCAGTTTCTATATTCCCTAAGTGGAGAAAATCTTGATCCCAAAGTTGAACAACTGGAAGTTGTTCTTATATTGGTCATTCCAAAATCTATTGTAGCCATTAAGTCTCCCATATCGCGCAGTCAACCACTTGAAATATACTTCGTGCCAGATGGTGAAGTTCTTCCACTTGGTTTGATTTTGATTGAAGAAATATACAAGATGATAAACCTTTAACTCCAACTCATTTTCAGTAAGAGCTTTACCTATACGAGTCTTTTACTCAATCACCTTCCTCTGCTTTTGTTGATATTGTTTCAATTCGAGTTCCCGTAGATTCTATAGGGTATACATTGGGTCATTTTCCATGGCTGAGATAACATCCCAAACTGAACCATCTATTTCATCTGTGAGAACATCTACTATTTCTTCATCTTCGATGTTTTGTCCATTGACATCACCCATGTCATCATATAGAATCCTATCTAGATCCTCCCTTATGAATAATGAACAGCTTGATCCTTTATTCACATATTCAATGCAATATCAAGATGATCCCATTAGTTATTCTCCTCAGTGGCTAGTGATACCACAAAAATTACCCTCGGAAATTCCAAAATTCAATGGAAACCCTGGAGAAGACCCGTCAACGCATGTTATAACTTATCATTTGTGGTGTTCATTAAACTCCTTAAATGATGACTCCGTTAGACTACGTCTTTTCTAGCACACACTCACTAGTCCAACTGCACAATGAGGATGGTTCTTTTTCTATGTCAACCTCATTAAAAAAATGAAACACAGTTATGAGGATAGTTCTCTTTTCCTGTGTCAACCTCGTTAAAAAATGAATCAGGTTATGAGGATAGTTCTCTTTTCCTATGTCAACCTCATTAAAAAATGAATTAGGTTATGAGGATGGTTCTTTTACTCTGTCAACCTCGTTAAAAAATGAAACAAGTGCCTATGAGGATAGTTATTTTTTCTTGTGTCAACCTTGCTATAAAATGAAACAAGTGCCTATGAGGAAAGTTCTTTTACTGTGTCAATCTCGTTAAAAAATGAGACAGGTCATGAGCATAGTTCTTTTCCTGTGTCAAGCTCGTTAAAAAATGAAGCAAATCCTCCCCTATAATGAACCTTCATTCCATCCAGCTATTAGTAACTAGTAATCTACTTAGATGAATGAAATGAAGCTTGGGGGGCACCTACTCTTGTAGGGGACATTTGACATGTGCTCTTGTAGGGGGAATTCAAAACATTCTTACTTATTGCACCTAATCAACGACTGAAGTTCAGGGGAAAAATTAGGTTCAGAGCTCCAAAATGCAAATGGTAACTATGGAATGGTAAAAATTAATAGTAAAACTCTTTTTATTTAGTCATTTAATTGTTTGCAATGAATATTTATTGTTATGACTATGGTTTTATTATATTTTTTTTATCATGAAACATGTATTTTTAATCCATTTGATGTTGTTCTGAATAGGTTTTACAACTGATGAATAGATTAGTCATGCAGATTTATTTCAAGAATGATTTGACCACAAAGCATAGTTTTTATCCTTAATTTTCGAGCTTCAATAACAACGAAAATGGAACCCCTCGAGTCTTCTTTCAGCTCTTTTTAGACTCTGATAATATGAAAATTTTGACGAGCACTTGTCTTTTCGAGCTCCTTAAAGTAAATGAATTGATATCTACTCAGTATAAGTTTAACCCTTTTCCGGACTGAGATGGATTATTTATGAAAAATGAATACCTTGGTTAAACATGACCAAAGAGGTTCTTTCAGATATTATTTTACACTTTTTCGGATCAGAGAGACAAATTTATGAAAAAGTACTTTTGGAGTTCTCCTTTGTCCTCTTTTTCAGACTCCCTAAATATGAAAAAGGACCAGGCTATCACCGTCGTTAAGCTCGTTAAAACATAAAATAGCGACAGGCTTGTCGATCATGGCAAGAATCGAGTTTCATTCATTGCTAGACTCATTAAATTATTAAATAGCGATACTTTATTCACCTGAAGGGTTGAATTATAGATCAAACAAATGTTATCCTCCCCAAGCTTGTTAAAAAATAAAGAGGTATTGGTCGACAAATGACCGGGGAAAATTTGGGAAAAGTAAGCAAAAGTTTCTTTTTGGTAGCAATTCGCTCTTGAACATGACACTTCTTTCACTCCATGTCTATCACTGTTTGGGTTGGGTAATCATCTTGACGGTTCATTTACACCTATGGTTCATCATACCTTCACTTCGGTTTTGGGTCAATTCTGCCAACTCATCACAGTGTCGCCGATATGTTCAAGAGAAGTCATCCAGTGATTAAAAACTCATCCTTCTGCAATACTCGTAAACCTTCATTTTCATGACCATCATCCCTGATAAATTTCTATATCAAGTCATACCCTTGTCTTCGAAATCAGTAACTCCAGTTTTTGCAATAAGGTGACTTCTTGTCGACGACAAATCAATATCCAGGAAGTTCACTTAGAAACATCAGATTCCAGTACCATGAGGCTTGTTACAGCATCAACAATATCCTCACTTCCAAACCTTTGATTGAAAGTTTTTATTTGCCGTTCGACATCAAATCATCTATTCACGCCTTACGAAATGTACTGTAGTACCTTGAGGGCCATTGAAATTAATGGTGGTTCTCTCGCATTTGTTAACAACTCACATTATTTGTTGGTAATCAAACAATGTCTTTCCATGTTCAACTACAAATCATATATTCGCATGGCTAGACTTGTACCCAAATGATCGAGTGAACGAGATAAGAAGACCCCAGATCTAGTTTCAGCCATCCGGGCTGCGATTTTAGGATTGTTGTACACATCATCTATATGGTGACCTTACATATAGATTGTCATCCAAACATGGGCCTATATCTATAGGCATGTATGCATCTGGTCAACATTCCAATGTAGATGACTTTCTGAATTATGTACATGTTATTAGATTTTTTATGTGCTGAATATGGGAATGCCTACCCTTAGAAATTATGATCAAAAGAGGTTATATCATGATGTAATGTATTGTAGTATTGATGCAGGTGACCACTCCGCTTCGTTTCCAGGCTCATCACAATGTAAAGCATCTCAATCAAATGTTCTTATTATTTGGATCTCATGCTTTAGGGGGAAATTGTTATAGGTCAATTTGGGCACCATTCCCAATGAACTGGTTAACTGGGCATCATCTCCAGGATTGATGATCAAGGGTCTATCATTCCCTATCATTTCAGTTGCTATATGCCCTAAGACAAGAAACAAGACAAATCAAGCAATACTTTCATCAAGCAAAGGTTTCCATGCACTAGAAAATTTGGCAGAAATTCCGACGGCCAATTTGTCGCTATTCCGACACACAGTCGTCGCAAGAGCGACAGTTCGAGGGTGGGAAAAACGTGGTTTATCATACCGTCGCAGTTCCGATGCAACTAAAAAGTGTTGCACTATCGACACATTTTCCGTCGCTTCCAAACAAGCATCACTCTTCCGACGTTTCCCAATCCGTCACACTTCCGATCTTTGTAAACTGTCGCACTTCCCACGAAATGTGGTCCGACGTTTTGAACGTCTCTCTTCCGATGTATGTAAACTGTCACAATTACGACGAAATGTGGTCCGATGTTTTGAACGTCGCTCTTCCGATGTCTTTATACTATCGCTCTTCTGACGTTTCTAATCTGTCGCAATTCTGACGCTTACAAGGCGTCGGTATAGTGACGGCAGGTTCAATTTAAAAAAAAAAAATGAAACTTTAAAAGATGAAAAATTTTGTTTTGAATATATTATATGAAGTAAAACAGTCCATGAAGTCATTACATTTTCACATCTGAAGATTGGAACCCAAATATCCATCCAGAAAAGTGGAAGTCCCACCCCAGACAATGATAGAAAAATACCCCATGTCACATACGGGGACATGATATAAAACCCAGTAACGGTCCACATGGAGATTATCGACAATCTGAGAAAGCATCCAAATATGCCCGAGGCATCTATAAGAAAGTGAAATAGCCGTATGTAGAATAGTAAAGCAACAGATAGAGTACCGACGTCCATTGTTCCAAATACAAATTAAAGTACCCAAAATCCTTGAACAGAGAAAAACGCTAATCATGTGAGGAGTGTGATATGTCCAAATATAAAAAGACCATCAGACCATATCAATAAACTAGCAACATAGACCAGCATAGCTAGTTTTGAAGGCAGAGTGATAAACATTAATCATTTTTTTTTCACAAGAGAAAAAACGTTGTTTTGAATATATTATATGAAGTAAAACAATCCATGAAGTCATTAAATTTTCACATCTGAAGATTGGAACCCAAATATCCATCCAGAAAAGTGGAAGTCCCACCCCAGACAGTGATAGAAAAATACCCCATGTCACATACGGGGACTTGATATAAAACCCAGTAACGGTCCACATGGAGATTATCGACAATCTGAGAAAGCATCCAAATATGCCCGAGGCATCTATAAGAAAGTGAAATAGCATTATGTAGAATAGTAAAACAGATATATTGTGGTAAATAGGCAAAAATTTATGTAAGGATAATTTTTTACAAAATTTCCATCATTTCTTCATCTTAGAATCCTGCACTGTCTCAGAATTTTCGCTTGAGCCTATCACCGCATATATATGAAGAAATTAGGCTGATTTGGGAACAAATTATTTACTTCATGCTCAAGATAAAATAAATTCTCCAATCTGTCATGAAGGTTTTTCCCTGTAGGAAATGCTGCTGTTGATGAACTAGTTGAAGAACTAGCTTGATTATGAGCATATTTGTCCAATTTTTCAACATAACTATCAAGGTCCATTAGCTTATCTTCTGCAACTATAGAACTGGGTAATCCTCTATTTAACAAAATATTCAATCTTTCTCTGAAGGCAATGATTTCTTCTTGCATATCTGAGCACCTTCATTCTAAATTCTGTACTAGAGTTCTTTTAGTAAAAAATCTCTTTATTTCTAGAATTGTTCCGGTCCTGTCCTGAATACCAATTTCTGCAAGTTGATTCTTAGTCCGAGTATTCAAAAAATGTATAAGTCTATTGGCCTCTTTTGGCATATTTCCCAACTCTTGTCTTGATCTCTCAATCTCATCCAGAGCCAATTTAACTAAGTTATTCTGCTCATCCATTATTTGAATTGAGGACCAAAAATCCTTTATTGATTGAATGATATTACCCCAAATAATTTCATTTATTTCTTTTAAAGGTTTCTCCAATGAGAGATCCTTTTCCAATGCTTTGACTGTTTTTTCTAATTTGCTCACTTCTCTTGTTTTATCAGCAACACTCATTTTTGAAAGATCATATTTATGTTCTAGAGTGGCCAATTATTCCTTTGTTTTGTGAAGCTCTATGGCCTGAATGTTCATATCTTCCATTGACTTTGTTAATTCATCGGTGTTCAAATTTGCAGTGTTGCTCTGTGACAATTCTGCTGGCTGACCTGTTGTAGATACTAGAATATTTTCCTGCTTATCTTTTAATGCATTCTCAAGCTATTTTTCAGTTGCAGTAAGTTTCTCATTCAATTTTAAGAGAAAATCCATTAGTTCTTCCTCAGAAATTTGTTTGATGATTTCTGCAGTCTGTGGATGTCTTGAGGCTGGTAACTTTAATTTTTTTCTCAGAGCTGCAATATCATCATCTTTTCTCTTGATCAAAGCTTTAATACCTTTCACATCTTTAGGATTATGACCCAAACCAATGATTATTTCCTCTAAACTTTTGATTATATTATCCTTAGCCTGGGAGGAGGATTTTTCAAGCCGCAACTGTGCAACCGTGTATTAGTATTATCCAAAGAATCCTGCAACTTATGGGTCATCATTGATTTATCCGTCACAGTAGAATAAATCATCTCACCTGTTTGCTTGTGTAGCTCAATTTGATCTAAAGGATGGATATCCTTTACTAAGACTTCAAAATTAGTCCTAACGTAATCTGCAGCTGTCTGAGGCTGCCGCACCTTGGGCTTCAAATGGCTCATTAACATCTTACCCCGTTGGATGTCATAAGCTGACATCAATCTTTCTTGATTTTTTGGAGCCATCTTCAAAAATTGGTTGTACACTTGAATTCTAAGTGGATCATTCTTGGCCTTTATATTGATGAATGTTCTTTTTATGTCCCGGGCAGTTTTTACTGGAGGTTTGAAAGAAGATATTTCTGTACTTTGTTGCCTCTGTATTTCCTGTTTTTGAAAATTAGTGGATGTACCACTACCTGTACCGTTTTCTCGGGATCGTCTTCTCTTCCCTACCGTCGTGATTTCCCGAAATGATTCATCTTCTGGAAGGGGAGTTAATTTCTGCCTTTTAACATCTTGCTGTTCAGAAGAGCCACCAATAGGAGTAGTTGTTTCAGCCTCTCTCTTTTTGCCCTTTTCTATATTCAGAGGAGTTTGTAAAATAGAAATTTCTGGCTCACTGATCTGAGTAGGAGGAATTTGTCCTTGACCTTGTTCTTTAGAAGTATCTGGTTGCGCTGTCATTATGAATTTTTCAATTATTTGTATATCAGGCTCCTTTTCTTTTCCTTTAGATTCTACTGCTACTGTACTAATCTCTTGCAAATTTTGTTGTAAAGTCCTGGCTGAAGAAGATCCCTGCACCTATCCAAAAGATTCTAGGTCAAGTATCTTTTCAAGATCTTTCATTACATTTTCAACATTGACCTGCTCACTATCTTTTTCAACCAATGTCCCTTCTGTCCATTCATCCATATTAGCATATTGTTCTATTTCTGGGATTCTTTTATGGATGTATGGTGACAGTTTATTTTTCATTCTTCTATCACAGATAAAGTTGTTTGGATCATAAGGCACCCAGTAGAAACTCTTTTGTAGTCTGAGATAGTCTTATAAAATCCTTTCGGCTTCCTTTCCAGCTTCCCTAGAGTTACAAATGAAGGGAGCTAATTGGCTCTTGATCCTGAGTTGAGCCTTTTTCTTTGCATTGCAAAAATGAATTATATCTGAATTATTCATCTGCCTGAAATATTCTAATGCAAAGAGTCTCATTGGGACATACTTGGGCAGTTTGAATGGGCATAATTCACATCCATATATCTTGATCTCTGTGTATTTTTTATATAGGTACTAGTCACCTATCTTGTAATGCTTTGAGAGCTGAAGGATTTTCTTGATTTCATTGTTAATTCTAGGAGGAGAGACTCTTGTCAACAAGGTAGTTGCAGGATGAACAAAAAGGTCGACAAACTCATTATAGGAATAAGGAGAATAAGAGGAATTGTGAGTAATGGCAGACCAAAAGATGACTGACCTAGGATTCCCTTTGGCATCAAGTTTCTTAACATAAAAAGGGAAATTTTTTGACTGAAAGTAAATCATGAGATGCTATATGACAAAAGAATACTTAAATACTCTCTCATTCTCAAATCTCATGAACTAATCATGGATTTTTTTAGAAATATAAGATGAAAAATCATACTTGACAGCAGGAGGCTGTCCAGGGGTAAAAATGGATAACAATACTAGGGTTAACTGATCAGCATACTCACTAGTATTGAAGCCCATTATGGAAGATATCATGTTTAAAATAAGTCTACCCTCATCAGTAAAGAATGCATAACCATAAGGGGGAGGGTTTTTAGGCTGATGCTCTGGTAACATGAAGGTTTGGCATAGGGGGTTTAACTCTTCATGGGATAACTTAGTATATTTCTCAAGTAATTCAGCCATGGATAGGGGAGTGAGAGCTTGACCAGGTTGGAATTGTAGCATTTCATTTATGGACTAAGCAGTTATTGGGAAAAGGACATTTTGACTTGGGGATAAAACTGCTCGTTGGTTGGGATCATAATTTGCGTAGCAATAATGGATTAACTCAGGAAAAATATGGACTAAGGGGAGAAGGTACATAGGAATATTTGATTCCCAAAGTCCAAAGATGTCAGAACCATTCAAATAATTGTCTCTGCAGCGGCAAAATATTCGAAGAGGATTCTCACTGAGACGCAAGTCCTTAATTTGAAAATCCATATTGGCTAAAGGCAAATAATCCAAGTCCTTTTGAGGGGCATTGATGGGCACGACATTCAGAGCTACAGGAACTTCCATTTCTGGTTCTTGTGGATTCAAAAATGGAATTTTGGGGTTTTTGTGGAAAAGGGGCACAATTACCAGTTTTGGGAATATATTAATATAATTGCAGTTTTGGGAACGAAAAAGACCAAACTGAACTTATTTTCAAACCTTAGTGCAGAATTAAAACTAAAACCAGGATTTTTTACAGAGTTTAGCGGGGAATTGGAATAAATACATGTTTACGGGAAATGAAACGTGTTTAAACAGGCACTGGTTATGACAGAAGAACCCTGAAATACTCGGCTTCAATTCTCTTCAGCAAGGTAACGGTCAGCAAGCGTTAACAGTTGGTTTTTGAATTTTGTTGCATGGAAGACTGGCTAGCGCACGGAACAATGAAAATGACGCAGACACAATTTTTTTTATTTACAAAGTCAAAAGGGTGGCGGGTTTTGATTGATGACGTCAGCATGTACGATGGTTTCGTCACAGAGGGATAGGAGCGGATATTTGTTTGGGCCGCTCGCGCAGTGGAAATCCGGACCCGAAAAAGATTAGGGCGAATTTGATAAGAAATTCGCGTCACAACTCTCCCTCCGTACGCCAACCCAACTTTGGACCCGAAAAATATTAGGGCGGAATTCATTTGGTTTTTGCGTCACAAAATTGGCCGACGTCAGCAGGCTATTTTGGAACGCGAATTTGGTTTGAATTATGGTTTATCGCCGTTTGAAGTCCGGCGGGCTCGACTTAAGAACAATTTTGTTTGATCCCATCTTATAAAATTTGTGTTGATTTTCTTTGATAATACACATATTTATAATAAATCATGGGAATACCACACTAAACATGTGGAAAAGTTATATAAATTATTGAGAACAATCATTTTTATGTAAAAATATCCAAATGTGCTTTTGGGAAATAAGAATTCGAGTATTTGGTTCATATTTTTTTAAAGGAAGGAGGGAAGTTGGAGCCTCAAAAGATGCAAGCTATTACAAAATGACCTATTCCTAAGAAAATCAAGGTTCTTAGAATATTTTTTATACTTACATGATATTATTGATCATTTGTTAAGAATTATGCATGCATTTCAAGTCCACTCACATATCTCTTGAAGAAAATATCATTTATATGGAATGATGAGGCTACTTTGGCATTCTCTCTTTTAATGGATGCCATGTCTTCTACACCAACATTGGTTGCACCTACTTTTGGTAAAACATTAATAGTAGAGTGTGAGGCACTAGGGCAAGGAATTTACGTAACATTAACACAATAAGGGATATCATTGGCTTTTAAAAGCAAGGAATTCAAAGAAAATATTTGGTGAAATCTACGTATGAAAAATAAATGGAAGCAATATTACATGCAATAAAAAATGGGGATAGTATATCACCGGGAGGTACTTTAAAGTCAAGATATACCATGGTAGCATAAAGTATTTTTTGAAGCTATCGATTTCATTGGAAGATTAACAAAAATGAGGAGAAAAAATGCAAAGTTTTAATTTTGAGATAATCTGCAAAAAGGGTAAGGAAAATTTAGTACATGATGCTCTTTCTACAATAGAAGAGGCCTCAAATTTATATCAAATTACATTTTCTATTCCTAGGTGGCTAGAAGAAGCTTTCCATAATGGAAAAATGACAATAGTACTAAACAAAAACTAAAATTTATAAAGGATGGGATGAACTCTATGGAGCATTGGGAGAGAAAGAGAGATATACTTTGGTGCAAATGTAGAATATTTTTATGCACGCAAGCATATTTGAATAAACAAATATTAAGGGAGTCCCATGTCTCTCTGATGGTAGGACGGACGGTTCCTTAAAACATCTCAAAGGATCAAAAAATATATTTTTGGAAGGAATGAAGAAAGATATTCAAAATTTTGTAAGAGAAGGTCAGGTTTGCATAATAAATAAAAGAGAGATAGTAAAATCTCTAGGGTTACTTCAACCATTACACATACATATTCAAAGAATAGAAGATATATCAATAGACTTTATTACAGGGTTACTGAAATATAAAGGTAAGTATTACATTTTTGTGGTCATTTATATAGACAAATTTTGTAGATTTTTTTTGTAGAGCTCAAAGTACATAAACAACAAGCCAAGTGGCAGAAGTGTCTGTGAAAGAAATTCATAATCTTCATGGTTTTCCTAAAGTAATAGTAACAAGAAACTTTTGGAAATAATTATTTAATATGAGTGGAGAAACACTAGCTGCCATGAGTTCTACATATCAAACACAATCAAACGGTCAAACAAAAATAGTTAACAAATGTTTTTAAGGTTATCTATAATGTTACTCTTTAGAAAAGAAATATTAATGGATGAAGTGGGTTCCTCAAGGAAGAATGGTAATATGATACTATCATACTACCTATCACACATCTACTAAAATTTCCCCATTTAAGGCCCTTTATGGATATCCAACTCCTAGTATCTCATACTTTTTGCAAGATAAGTCCAAAGCATAGGAAACAGGGTCACATATGGAAAATACTAAAGAAACTTTGAAAATTATTATGGAAAACCTTCAAATGACATGAAACATGATAAAACAACAAGGGGAACAACATTGAAGTGAAATATAATTTGAGGAGGGTAATTGGGTATTTTTTAGATTATAGCATTATAAGCAATCTTCATTCAAGAAAAAGAAGAATAAAGAATTAGCTCAAAAATTGAAAACTGTTATGGCCCTAAATAATTATTCATAGGATTGCACAAGTGGTATAGAAGTTATATTTTCCTTCTTCTTGCATTCATAAGGTTTTCATGTATCTTGCCTAAAAAAGGTTTTGGGAAAAAATATGCCAATGTAAATAGAACTTCCAAAATTAGATGAAGAATGAAAGTTGATTCTTGAACCACAAAAAGTTATAGATAAACATTATGTATCTCTTTGACATATAACCATTATGGAGTACCTAATCAAGTGGAAGAATATTCCTCTAGAAGAAGGTACATGGTAAAATGATCAATTCGTGATGAAATACCCACGGCTAAAGGGTTCGTTTGAAGTTTTGACAAAGGTTTTGTTATATGTTTTATATAACGCACGGTGGAATAGTTTTATTGTTTGTTAAGGTCCCACACAATGATCAAATTTGAAGGGCAGGTCCGAATTTCAATTAGAAGGGCATATATCTATGTTGCCCTTCCATAATGAAAAGCTTAAAAAAAAAAAACTTTTCAATTGACCACAATAAATTATTTTTACATTTCATTTTCAGAAAGACAAAACCATCAATCTTTATATTAATAAAAGACTGTTACATATACAACAATGAAGAAGGCTCCATCTTTCGTTGCTTAAATATCTCATTGGCAATGTCAACATAAGTCTTGAAGACACTATTATAAGAGTTTGGATACATACCACCGAGATATAGGAGATTCTTATGTGTCAGATTGTGTAATGCAATTTTGACTTTGTCTCACAAGGAGCAGCAGCATGGAGGTTTGGATTTTTCTTATAGAACTTTTTGTTATTATTTGAAACGTTGCTTATAGATATGAATACAACAATGAAATTATGAACATGGTGGACAATTAGTCAAGATCATGATGCCAAACCATGATGATGTAAGTTTGGAATTTAACATTTTTACATGTTAAAGACAAATAGTCAAAATCACTGACAACTTAGTATGCCATAATTAATAATCATTCCCTGTTCACTTTTGTTAATAGGTTTATGTCACACGATGATCCAGGGGCATTAGGCACTAGCAAGCAATGTAGGAGGTTTTTTCCACATGTTGTGGCTAGGAGGGTTCGAAAACATTTGAGTTGTAACAGCTAGGTGTCAATACCTCAGCTGACTGTATTACTTAGACTAGTTAGAGTTGTAGAAGTCGAAAAGTTTCAGTTAGTTGAATTATTATAATTAGACCTTTTGATTTCTAGAACGGTCCTCTTAGAGGAACCAAAGAGCCATATGTTATGTATATAAATTGTAATTCCTCGGATGAATAAAAGTAGAGAGGGAAGAGGAGAGTAGAGAGGGGATTTCTGTAATAAACCTGTGTGTGTGAACAATTGTTTCCAGTTAAATGATTTCCAAGCTTAGTTGCCATTGAATTATCTCAAACTACTAATTGTGAAGAATTGTTTAACTGTGAGGCGATTGGGTACTGATAATTCCATTCTTCTGTCTTTGAATTCCCGTAAATTGTTGGATAACCTTGTGAACTCACCCCACCCGAAGGCGAGGTCTGTGTAGAGAACTGGGGTCGTGAACACTGTTCAAATATAAAAATCCCGCTTAATAAAGAGACAAGATTGTTGTGCTTTTGGAACCTAACCCGAGGATTGGACATGAGTTAAAAAACAAAAGGATAGCAGAACCAGACTTTCACCCGTGGTCAAGCCCTGTACCAGAACCACGAGCGGAATCACAAAAGCGGGTTGCCCATATCGCACCGCTTTTGCGGAGTAGGCGGTATTTCCTATTCACGAGCGATTCCATAGGGAATGTGACACGTGGCGAAGTGACCCCCAGAAAACCACCGTTTAACCTCCGCCATCGCACGTTAAAGCCCGACGTTGGAAGCTGAGCAAAATTTCCAAGAGTCATTGATTTGGAGAAGGGCCATCGGACGGTGGTCGCACGTTGAACTTTCCTGGAGGTTAACTAAGGTGTGCGGAGGATAGCCAGGTATGATACGAGTGTTTGATTTGTTATTGATATATATAGGTGGGGCCAGAGTATAATGAAATTGTTTAATTAAACGATTGGCAGATAATTAGCATAAGTCTGGAGCGTGATTGTTGTAAGGCTGGGTGGTGAAATATAGAGCCGAAAGTTCATTCCAAGTTATTTATTTAAAAAGAAACGTGGAGTATAAATACAAAGTGTTGAAAGTTAAACATTTGTTATAAGGCTTGGAGATAATATAAAGTCGGGAATATAAATTAAAGTCCAACCATTGTGGATGGTATTTATTTATCAAATTCTACGAATTTGATAAATAAACCCGAAGAAAGAAGAAGTCAATGAAGACCCAGGCTGGAGGAAAAGAACGGGGTAAACCAGGGGAAAATGCTGACAGAGCGATTGTATACACACCAGCTCTCCTTAGGGGTCCAATTTCAGTTTTGTTGCGTCACACGATGATCTCTCTTCTCTGGCATTTACTTGTATTGAAGATCACTATTCTAGGAATAAGGAGTTATTTTGTCCAAAAATAACCCTAGCCAAACATTGAAAATGCATCAAGGATATCTTTCTATGCTTCATAAGTACATATGTTCTACTTCTAAATCATGTCTTGGAGGTGGTTTTTTTGCTGGAAATTATTCACCAGTTGGTTTCATACCAAAGTCTTTTTCACATTTTCAGCATCCAATACATGAAAAAGATAATGGTTTAAAACAACATAAATATTTGAAATTTTGCAAGAATTGTCTGGCACACTTTGAATATGAATTTTGAAGTCAAGTGCATGATGTTGTATAGGATCAAGTGTCATTTTGAATGCCAAATGTTTCACAAGAAACTTCTCAACATGCTACCCTGCAGTAAGGATTAAATGACAATATTGCATCAACTATTTCCATAATAAAAGTGCACCTCGGCCATAAGACTAAACAACTATAAATGTTGTAGATCTAACAAGACCACACAATCAAATGTATTCCACAAGGCCAATACTGTATGAAAAATGAAAAGGAGTTTGCAACCAAAAATACCTTAGGCAACTAATTCAATTAGATACAACAAACCATTAGCAAAAAGGAAAACCAGCCTACTTGGCCCCAATATTTTCAACTAGGTCCTCTAATTCAACCAATAAAAAGGCCAAAACCATAGCATTGAGATACATTTCATTACACTGTCAATAACAATAAAATTTGACTCAGCCATAACCCTTTCCTTTTATTGTTGTGAAAAGCTTTATGCATTACTTTAATATCGAATTATGTACTGTAAAGGAACTTACAAAATGTGACATTACAAACCTGGTCAAGCGCACAAGAAAAAATATCCTAGACATGACCCTGGTTGAAAAGTTGTATTGCTCATGATGCAAGAGGATTTGTACCTGCACTGCCAAGTCAATCAAAATCCATCATTATCTATACAATAAATACAAGTAATTGATGTAGTATTTTTTACTCTACGATTCATTCTTATGATAATGTTAGAACATATGTTGAAAATGTCAAAACATACCTGAATAAGCTCCTCTTCGTTTCAAGAACAATTTATTGGAGTCGCATGAACTTGGAACAAGCCTCCCACAATCTGAAAGAGTAGCAACTAAGTCAATAGTGACTTTTTTGTTGCTACATTGGATTGAGGGAGGTTTGCTCCAAGATTAAATCGCTCCAATAAATTATTCTCTACTAAATAGGGCCAACCACGTGAAGGTGGAAGCTCTTATGGCCCCTCCCCCCCCTCACATCACTCTTAATTCCCCAATACCCAATCTATATTTCATTTTTTACTTTCATGAGCATAAAAAAAAAAATATTCAATAACTAATAAAAAAACAATTCAACAAAAAGTACGCAAGGAAACATTGCAATTAATGCTTGACATAAAAATAGTATGATAAATGAGTTTTTTATATAACGCAAAAACGTTCCAAGTATGGTAACGTTTGTCTTATAATAATACAATATTTTACATTATTGAATTTTCTTTTTCTTCTTCCTATTTTTAAAGCTCCTAATTACATCATCAATATCATCATGCTCTGCTCCTGTTTCGTGCCTTTCGACCTGCACTGCTGACCTAGTTGCGTAGTCACGATGTCTGGTCTCATCCAGTGACGGGGCATCGCCTACAAAAAGAGATAATATTAAATTTTAATTGTCAGTTTTTAAATATCATTGAACTAGTTCGGTAATATTAATAAAAAAAATTGCAATGAGATTATTTACCTGGTGCAACAGTTGTCGCCGCTGACCTAGTTGCGTTGTCACGATGTCTGGTCTCATCCAGTGACGAGGCATCGCCTACAAAAACAGATAATATTAAATTTTAATTGTCAGTTTTTAAATATCATTGAACTAGTTCGGTAATATTAATAAAAAAAATTGCAATAAGATTATTTACCTGGTGCACCAGTTGTCAGCGCTGACCTAGTTGTGTAGTCACGATGTCTGGTCTCATCCAGTGACGGGGCATCGCCTACAAAAACAGATAATATTAAATTTTAATTGTCATTTTTTAAATATCATTGAACTAGTTCGGTAATATTAATAAAAAAAAAATGCAATGAGATTATTTACCTGGTGCACCAGTTGTCGCCGCTGACCTAGTTGCGTAGTCACGATGTCTGGTCTCATCCAGTGATGGGGCATCGCCTACAAAAACAGATAATATTAAATTTTAATTGTCAGTTTTTAAATATAATTGAACTAGTTCGGTAATATTAATAAAAAAAATTGCAATGAGATTATTTACCTGGTGCACCGGTTGTCGCCGCTGACCTAGTTGCGTAGTCACGATGTCTGGTCTCATCCAGTGACAGGGCATCGCCTACAAAAACAGATAATATTAAATTTTAATTGTCAGTTTTTAAATATCATTGAACTAGTTCGGTAATATTAATTAAAAAAAATTGCAATGAGATTATTTACCTGGTGCACCAGTTGTCGCCGTTGGGACTGTTGCCCTGTCTTCCTCTCTGGTGGTAAGATCCTCAAGGGAAACATTCTCTATCATTTAAACAAAAAACGTTATAAGGACAACCATCGAGGTATAATTAGAAAAAATTATAAGTGGAAATTAATTACTGTCACGACCCTCACTGATAGTAGCATTGTCGGCCTGGTCCCCACTACAATGATCAGGTTGCACGTGAGGATCATCTACATCTGGCTCTAAAACTGGGTTATTTTCCTCATCGGTAGTGCTGCTCCCCTGATTTAAACAAAGTTGTTAGAAATTAAATTTATGGATGAAAACAAAAATATTGAAAGGTTAATGTTTTACCTTATCAGGCATTCTGGATCTTGGGACCTGCCCCAAGCTTATGCGACGTTCAACTACGGCTTGATAGCCGAAATGGAAAGCGATATTTTTATCTTCCTCTGTAGTTTCTGTTCCGAAGTCATCACCCTACGTTACATATGATTGTGTATTTTTAATCATATTTGATAGGATTACAAAAATGTTGGAAGGCGATACAATTAATTATAAGATGTTTAGCTACTTGATTACAATTCTTGCGGCCAATTTCAAGTAGCTGCCCTGGCCTAGCTTGTGATGGCCCTTTTTTTCAATCCTAGCTTTGGTTGCATTTGAGGTGTCAAGCAACCTAAATCAAAAGATTAAAGTCAGATATGACGTAGCACACTTTTATTTTAGACATAGAGAAAATTCAAGCTATTGAATTAAAGTTGTAATTTACCTTGCAGGTCCAGTTGGCATTTTTCCTTCTTTCTTTGCCCTTTTCTCTTTTCCATCATGGATGAGTGCTCTCCACTCACTCTCTGAAACTGTGAGAGGACGCTCATATCTAGGGTTAAATTTCAATTGCGTCCTATAGGTGTCCCTGGTATATTTCAAATATTTTCCGGCTACCCGAGCCACCGCTATTTTGTCAAATGTGTCGACCCCAAAAAGGGCTTCTAGATAATCTAGAAGTTCTTTTTTCAGGTTGGAACTCTAGGAATTCCACCCTGTGCGTATGGTTGGGCCAAAAATTACCAATGAATGGCTCTCCAGATACCTGTAAAACTCATTGTTTCCTACACAGAAAAAAGAAGAAGAAGAAGAAGAAGAAGAAGAAGATATTATCATTAAATTAAAAATAAAAATCATGATAAATATGTTTTAGATAAAGTACATGAAATAGTTAAAATATTAAAATTTACTTGGGAGTTGTACATGCTTTATAGGGACACCTTCATTGTTCACCAGCAACGTGCCATTAATGGTCCCTGTGGAGCTGACACGTGTAGCTCTAGGAAACGCAATAATGTAGTTGGCCATATCAGCCTCATCATTGCCAACACGTTCAGCGGTTGGCTGGGTGTCTGCTTGGGCAGGGTGTGTTTCTTGGCTGGCACCTAAAGGAGTAGAAGGTGTACGAGAGGGTTGTTTGGAAATCTCTTGCCCTTGTGTCCCACTACCACCAACACCGGGTTCAGCAAATGCCAGAAAACGCTACATACAAAAGAAATTTTTGTTAGTTTAGTCAATGTAAAAATTAAAAATCAAACTATCACAATTCATCTCATGGAGAACAAAAAAAATATCCTTTTGACTTTTTATTATTACCTGATATCTTTCTAGCTGGCTCATAAGATGTTTTATCCTCTCTTCTGTTTCAGGTGTTTGAGGCGCATCTATCAAAGTATTAAATTCCGACCTTGCATCTCGTGCCTTTTTTCGCAACAAGAACACTAGAGATAGGGATGAAGAAAGCTCTTCCTCAAAGAGGGAATCATCAAGCGTACCATGGCTAGGTGTCTGCATATTTGAACAAAATTAATATTATTTCAATTATGTAAATAACTAAAATACCTGAAGATAGAGCAATGCTGGCACTTTACATGTTCTTCCGCTGGCCTCTTTCCGCGATCATCCCGTCTCTGGGTTGTTCCTGCACTGCTCTCATCAGTCTGCCACATTGCAATAGAATTATAAATGTAAAAACTTGAAAACACAAAATGAAAGCTGAAATAATTTCTAATAAGACACCAGACGACAAAGTTAGAGTTTCAAATATGCCTTGCATTGAATTCATTCCTGGAAACATGTCATTGCACATTAAGGCACCCAAACAAGAGACGAGTTGACAATGAAGACCTTATTGAATATATTGTTGGAGCAACTTCTAGTAAACTTGTTGTGAAGACCTTGAGGAAATTTTTGGAGCAACATTGTTGAAGCTGATGGTATAGCATTGTTGGAGACAATCTTGAAGGGCCTTGAAGTGAATCTTTTGGAGCAACTATTGAAAAATCCTTAGAGCATTTAAGTAAGGCACTTTCTATCTTCCATCACCTTTTTCCTTTCAATATCCTTTAAACGATTTTGTTGATATTTAATGTTTGAAATCATGTTATAATTCCTTGATTATATGTGTTTGGGGACTAGAATAATTTCACACTAAACCATGCAAACTTAAAAGTACCTTAACAGATCCATAAAGTAATAATAATCATAATTCCTAATTTCCTATTGTACGATATGATGCAAATTATTCAAACATGAAGCAATGAAGACATGCAATGTCTGAATTTCAAGATTGATGAACCAATACAAGAAGTTTGAAACTACAACTTTGATTCAATACTCTGTGTCCTAACTCCAGGAAGGAATCTAGTTTGTAGTACAGAACATGCATCGTGTATTATCAATTCTTAATTGACAACAACTAAAGGTCATCTACCTCATCAATTCCGTCCCATTTTGTGTTTTTATGTTATATTCCTTATAAAAGTGTCAAATTTCTCTCAAAGTAAGCAACCACTGAATAAAATAAAAAATAGTTGAGATATGATTGAGAAATGGTGATTTATTTCTTGAAAGGATCTTCACAATTTCTTTGGTTGTTTTTCATCTCAAGAAACAAGAAATGACCTAAGAAAATATCGTGATGTAATATAAGAAACAACACGGTGCAATGGCCATTTTCAAAGCCAATGATGTCCATTGAGGACATGGCCTTTATTTGGTTCCTGTTTCATAGGAGTTTCGGGTAGAAATGGAACTTTGTTGTACCATTTCCAGTAGTAAAAAGGGAAAACCTTATTTTTCCATGGGAAATAATTTACCTTTCCTTTTTCAAGGTAATCTAAATCACAAAAAATATGAACTATACTGCACACATTCTTGGATAATGTGAAAGTGGAAAAGGAATACCCTACACAAGTGATGCACACATGTACATTTGAACACTAATAGAGTTTTGTAGTTGAAATGCAATGCTTGTTTTCATTTAAATGTAGGGTTTTTAAAGCAGGGAGAAATAATGGCTGCCAAATTAATAAGCGTTTCTTTGGGAAAAATTTAAATCTTGTATTGGGTGATGAAGATAATAGAGGGTATTGAATCTTGATTGTTGACATCTAGAGAGAACCCTACAGCCTAACAAAATCTAATGGAATTGACCAAAAAAACCCAAATAGAGTCAACCCTACTATAGGAGGAAGGGCCTGCAGTAAGAACTTACCATTTTTCAAGAGCTGAGGGCAAATGCTGTTATGCAAGAGCTGAGGGCGAATGCTATTCTGCAAGAGCTGAGGGCGAATGCAGGGCGAATGTTGTTCTGCAAGAGCTGAGGGCGAATGCAGGGCGAATGCTGTTCTGCAAGAGCTCAGGGCGAATGCTGAGGGTGAATGCTGTTCTGCAAGAGCTGAGGGCGAATGCTGTTCTGGAAGAGCGGAGGGCGAATGCGCACGTGATATCAGACGTTAATGTAGCACACATGTACATTTGAACACTAATATATTTTTTTAGTTGAAATGCAATGCTTGTTTTCATTTAAATGTAGGGTTTTTAAAGCAGGGAGAAATAATGGCTGCCAAATTAATAAGCGTTTCTTTGGGAAAAATTTAAATCTTGTATTGGGTGATGAAGATAATAGAGGGTATTGAATCTTGATTCTTTACATCTAGAGAGAACCCTACATCTTAACACAATCCAATGGAATTGACCAAAAAAAACCAAATAGAGTCAACCCTACTATAGGAGGAAGGGCCTGCAGTAAGAACTTACCATTTTGCAAGAGCTGAGAGCGAATGCTGTTCTGCAAGAGCTGAGGGTGAACGCTGAGGGCAAATTCTGTTCTACAAGAGCTGAGGGCGAATGTTGTTCTGCAAGAGCGGAGGGTGAATGCGCGCATGATATCAGACGTTAATGTAGCTACTGCGACGGATACGAAACAATAAAATCATTTTTATGTAGCGCGCATAAAGTTTTGTATTTGTATTTAGCGCGCATATAAGTGTCGTTATACCGACAGCGGAAAATGCATCGCTATTGCGACGAAGGCCTCCAAAAATTGCAATTACGACACTTAGACATTGTCTCGCAGTTGCGACGTTTAGAGGCAATCGTCGCAATAGCGACGTGTTGGGCCATAGTGTCGCAACTGCGACGTCTTCCTCCAAACGTCGTAATTGCGACACTTTTCTAAGTGTCAGTATTGCGACACTTTTCTATAAACGTCGGTATAGCGACGGTTTTGGGCGGGATGGAAAAAATTTGGGGAAATTTCCGACATTTGGTCAAAAGTGTCGGAACCAAGTGTCGGAATTTCCGCCAAATGTAGTAGTGATGGTTTGAAGTTTATTATATAACATATGAGAGCCCACCAACGCAAGCTCTAAGGGGCCTAAGTTCGTTGCATATGCAGGTAGCCCCATGAAAGGCTGCTCTGCAAAGCACTTTCCAACATTCAAAGGTGCATTGGTCACATTGGGAGAAAAATTATCATTGTTCCAGAATCTCCACTTGGCCAGTGCCTTCTAGAAGAGTTCACATGTGTCAAGCTTCAGATCCAAGTGTCCATTTGACATATACATGACTGGAAACATGTCTTGCCTATTTTTGGAAAGTTATTGATTGCAAAACAACCTACACTTCATCTATAAATTGAGCACAGATCTAAGTTCTTGAAGAGGAATAATTTGAGTAGAGAAATTCTGGAGAATTTTCAATTGAGAGCTTGATTTGTGAAGCTACTACTGGAGAGATTTATACTGTGATGAGGCTTTGGATCGTTGCTGGAAGGGTCACTTCAAATCATTCATTTGTTTGTAACCTCTCCTTCTATCATCAGTAAGGAATACAACTTATTTTTCCCTATATGCATTTGTATTGACTTTTATTTTCCATATTGCAAGATATTTGTTGATGTGTATGGTTTATGATTTACTGATTTAGCTAAATAACTTGAATAAATATCTATATTACTGCATCTTTTGTTGTTTCGGTGTTCTTTCTTGCAGGAAGCATTCAGCTCACAAACCGCTTGAATTTGAAGTTGCAATGGAAGCAACAGAAGGATCCATTTGGAAGCGACTGAACAAGTAAGCCTCAAATCCTCTCTGTGTATCTGTTTTGAGTTAGGAGAAATAGTATTATAGTCTTTCATTTGTTTTTATAGACTAGCACCTATCTAGGGAAGTGTGATTATTTGTAATTCACAATTCTAGCCCAACAATATGACCTGTTAGAACTCCTTAGTTTCTCAAGGCTGAGAAAGGAAACCAAAGAGGTAACCACAAACTAACTTTAGACTTGGTGTATAGCCCTAAAAGATAATAGAGATCTCTCTCTATATCAATCTCACATCCAATTTAAATGACTAGATAATATAAGGGTTCTAGGCTAGTTATTAGCTCAGTAGGCTTTGATTAGGGTTTGGTGGATAAGAAGCACCAGTTTAAGGAACTAGGCCAGGTATTTCAAAAGGTCAGTTACAAACATATAACAATGCAAGGTAGGTGTAGTCAGTGGCAAAAATTTAATTTTCCATTGTAGTGTGGTGAGGAAGAAATCATGTAGGAGTAAAATGAGCATACATGTATGAATTCATTTACTTAGAAGATAAACATGTTTACATGAAAATCTCAGATAAAATAGAGCATATGAGGCAATATATCCTATTTAAAACTTATGAGATTAGCACAGGAAGAATATAGATGGCTGGTTGAAAATTTTTATCATCAGATGCATAAGAAAAATGGGGAAAAACATTGTCACTAACCACATCACAATAATCCCATAAAATAAGCTGCAACTGCCTGCAAATTACCTCTGCAAATAGTCAAGTACACTAGTGCCAAAAGAGTATTAATTTCAAATATCCAACCCTATCATTGACTTTATTCTGAGTACATATAGAAAAAAAACAAGATTCCACCTCTAGGGGTCGAATCCCTATCCATAACAACTAATTAATGAACCTAATGACTCATTGCCTAATCCTAGGGAAGTTAGAAACAACTTTCCCCTTTTTTAGCCAACTAATTGAGCCTATCTCTCAAGGAATTAATAATAAGATTCTTTACAAAGATGAACATTAATAATCCTATTAATCATAAAAAAACTCATGAGCCAGCTTTTACATAAAGAAAGTTTGACCTTTGACCTCCACGTGTAGTGAACATTTACCAAACACAGAAACACAACAAAATAACTAGAAACACAACAAGTCTAGCAGAAGTGCAACAAGTTTTTGGAAGATGATTTGGAGGCCTTATCAGATGACTTTTTTGCTGCCTTTACATATTTATTTTCATGGTAGTATCCCTATTTTCCTTTTCTAGTAGCTTCTCCAAGTGTACATTCACTCTGTCAAGCTTTGTTTTTCTCAAGCTCAGCACTTATGGAGTCAAATGTAGTATCTTGGGCTTGAGGAGCAGCTATAATGTATTGAGCTTGAGGAGACAATGGATCTTCTAGATTATGTTCCTTCCTAGCCATTACTCTTGTCTTAGGTATCCTAGGCTGTGTTTGGACTTTCTTTTCTTCCAGCTGCTCAACATCAATAATTTCCTTACCTTTATCATTTTTTGGCAATGTTTTACTTGTTGATGGGGGGTCCTCTTGTGGCTTGCTCTGCTACATTAGAGCCTATCTAAACTGTCTATTTTATTGTTGTAAGAAATCTACCATGAAATTGGCTTTGGATAGGTCATCCTTAAGATCTTTAATCTGTGCTTCCTTCTCGTTGATGACATTTTCTGCTACCTTATCTCCATTTTGTTCTCCTAGGTCAGCAATCTCAACTTCTGGAGGTACCTCCTCTTCATTATGAAATGGTGAATTATGTATGCTTATAGGTGGTTCCTCTCCCATGGTTTCAACCAAAATTTCTCTTCACTCACAACCTCCTTAGGTATCCTTTTTTCTTGAGATCTAGTTCTAGGCTGAGTTCTTGCCACTAATGGCATACTTGATGTTTCAGCTCCTTATGGTCCTGATGGTGATGAAGGAGAGATTTTACTATTTGGCTGGCTTGAGACAGGAAGTAGTGTAGATGACTCTAAGAATTTTTCCCACAACATATTTATCTGAGCCAGCTGGTGGAGTAATATTGCTTTGATTAGAGCATGATGGAAGAGACTTGATTGGTGATTTCTTCCTTTGGATTTCACCTTCTCAGTAGTTTTCACCAAACTTCTATATAGATATTTGGGTAGGTTTAGGGGCTTGATAGAAGTGAAATGCATCAATAATCTAATATGATACTGATATAACCTGATATACCTCCCGTCACAAGTGAAATACTTCATGATAATATTCATCAAAGGTTTTTACTTGTCCAACAATTGTTTTCTAGGAAAGATATGAGAAGGGGACACCTTGTACTATGGTTTCAAGAAAATCTTATAATGCTAAAGGTCTAAATCCATCCCCTTGAACCAAATTTCACCTTCGTTAGGGATTTTGGTTGTTGAAGATATTATCTTTGCTGACACCATAAAGTTAACCCCTATAATTGTGACATGATATCTTTTGAAATTAAGGGAAAATAAAATTGGTATATCATGATTATAACCCACCTCTTGCACTTTCCTACAAAACCCTAGACAACCTGTCTGCTCAAATGAACTCCTTATAAAATATGATGAATTGAACTCTTGAATATGAATGGACTCATATCTTGAGATATATCCTCCTTTGAATTTCCTCTTTTCACTAATCTCTGCCATCTTTGACTTTGCTTTGATAGGATACCCTAGTTTCACACAAGAATGGGTAAGGGGAATTGAGCTGCAAAACATGGGGGAAAACACAAAAAATTGAGGGGAGGAAATGAAGGGAAAATAGGATAGGATAATTTATAAAGAAATTATGGGGAGTAGGGATGTGTTTAAGGAATAAAATGAAAGTAGAATTATTCAATTTGAGTGAGGGAAAGGGGGTGAAAAAAGGAAAACACAATCCTAGTTTAGAAACATAGTTTAGAAACACAACAACTAGCTAGGGTAGAGATAGAAAATGATAAAATGACTGAATTTAAGTGTGGGGAATGGTGGAAAATTTCTGATGAGGGATATTTTGGATGTGTAGGCTTAGAAACTAGGAAATTTCTCTTGAAAAGAAGCCAAAGACAATGACATATAAAAAACATAGCATAAACCCTAAGTAATGATTTTAATCAATTCTAAGAGGAAATTAACTGAAGCAAGGGTTTGTGAAGGATCCACTTACTTGATTAAAGATGTTTCAATCATTGAGATGAATTTTTGAACCTGTTATTTCCTCCTTATGCCTCCAAAACAAAAGCCCAACAACCCTGCCAAAAACGCATTAGAAACACAACAAACTGATAAACTAAGAAATTGGTAATGGAATTCAAACTTCTGATGGTTGTGGAAAGTGTTACAATGGTATAGAGGAGATATTGAAGCTTTGGAAGGATAGAATGAAGTCTTGAAATTCTTTATTCTCCTTTATAATTCAAAAAATCGATTTTAGCTCGATGAAAACATGACATCATGTGTACTTTTAAGAAAATGACTATTGAATGATTTAACATGTAGCATTATTTCTTCAAAAGGAAATGATGCCTTGATTCTTTTTATTCCCTAATTTATAACTCCCATGATGGTGACCAAAATGGATGACACGACACCCTTGTTTGCTTTTGATGATTGATATGATGGTGACCATCAAATTTGAATCCTAGACCCTAACCTGGATGATGACCCAATGAATCTTTTGATGACATAGGACAGGGGAAAAATGACATGACCATGATGTATGATGGTGACCTTGAACAACTGGAGGGAGTAGCAATGGTATAGATGATAACCAATGATGATATGAAAATAAATAGATCTCAAATTTTATTTTAAAATATAACAATTTGACCCTAAGACCTTATCAACCACATGGAAAGAGTATATTTGATCACCGGTGACTCATAGACACTAACATTGGCTCCATATGGGGATAGAAGCTCCTTTAGGAGATGTCAAGAACACCGTAGACCAGGTAGCCTCATCCATTGGGCAATGGAGTCAAAATAAAACACTTAAAACTTAAATGACTGACTAACAAAACATAAGAAAAACTGAAACTGACTTGACTTGACAACTTCAGAATGAAAAACATTTGCTGATCAGAGAAACCTTATGGCCTTCTCCTCAAGCTTCAAACTTATTTGACAAATCCTTCACTCTTTGACAAAAAAAAAATGATAGTTACAATGGAAGTGAAAACCTTTATGCAAGATCAGGTAAAGTAATGTTTGAGGAGCCTACCATTCACTGGTCCTCCTGGAAGTGCTTGCCCATAAATATCTTCTAATATGTAGGCATTTTTCCCTCTGAATTCTAAAATCCTTTAGCGTCCTTTCCAAATGTTTTTGAGCTTACCTTGTTTGCCTTTATCCTCATTTAGGGAATCCCACTAGAAAACAACATCTCCCAAGTTGAAATCACCAGCCTTAGTTTTCTTATCATAAATATTCTTAATATTCTCATGGAGCTTTCAGGTGATATTGAAAACTTCTTCCCTAGACTGTTGCAAGTGGATCATTTGATTAATTCTTTGTTGAATGTCATTAGGCTCAATTTCAATCTCTTGTAGGATTTTCATCACTAACACTGATATGGATGTTGGAAACACTATATCTACACCATAAACCAGCTGAAAATGTGACATGCTGATAGATTTATTTGTGCTAACTCTGTCTGCCCATAGAGCATTAATTAACTTTTTGTGCCAATTCCTTTTATTCTCTTGCAACAACTTTTTGATTATGTTCACCAATGACTTGTTTGATGATTATGCCAACCCATTTCCTTGAGGGAAATATGTTGCTGAATGCTCGAGTCTTATGTGATACTTATCAAAAAATTCTATCATATATTTGGATTTGAAGGCTACTGCATTGTCAGTAATGATTTTCTGTGGGCAGCCAAAATGGGAAAAAAAATTACTCTCCAAAAACTAAATATTTACCGTGTCTGTAGCTTGTCTCGTGGTGATGGCCTCAATCTTATTTGTGAAATAGTTGGTGACAGTAAGTATCCACTTATGATGAGCTAATGATGGAGGATGAATCTCACTAATCCAGTCGAGCCCCCGTTGCTAGAAGGGTGCTTGGTCTGCAATTGGTTTCAAGGGAAATAGTAACAATTTTCTCTTTCCTTGGAAAAATTGGCATTCATGACAACTCATGACTATTTTATATACATTTGAAAACAAAATATGCCAATAGAAGCCAACCCTCAATATATTATTTGCTATAGTTTTCAAAAAAATATTACCACCACAATCACCTTTATGGAAATCATTCATCACTTTCTCAACTTTACTTTCTACCAAACAATTCAATAAAACCCCTCCCGAATATTTCTAATTAAGAATACAATACTTAAGAGCCTTCAATTTTAGAGATCTACCTTTACTCTTGGGAAAACCTGGTGGAGGATTCAAATGTTACAAGACATGAATTATATCTAAATACCATGGTGATGAAATAAAAATTTTAGATACCTGAGGTAATGAATCAAACTCCTGCTCCTCGGAAAGTGCAATAATAAAGTTGATGTCTAAAGCATGTAATTTAGAGTCCACCATGAGCTTAGCTGAGCCATGACCTTTGATTAGTTTTGTAGGTCTAATTTCTAAATCATATTCCAACATAGTAGCTATCCACTTACCACACTTGCCTTCAGGATCATTCTATGTTAACACATCATTGACAACAACATCTGGAACATAGGAAAGAACATGAGAATGAAGGATATAAACTCAGAAATCATTCAAAGCTTTAATTAGTGCCAATGCTTGATTTTCAATGATATTATATTTCAAAGCTCCATCTCTTATTGTCCTACTAAAGAAGGCAATCAACTACTTTGTTTTCTGATATTTCTTCTGCATGAGGACAACAATTAATGTATGTTCAAAGGAAAAGGAAAACATGATGAAATCAAGTGCACAATCCAGGCTAATAAGGATGGGAGCATGAGACAAGGAAAAATTCACTTGATTAAATGATTTTCTTGCCTCATCAGACCATTTCACCTCGCTGTTTTTCTTTAACATATTACTGATTTCCCTTAAGTGTTCAACAAGGTTAGGAATAAATCTCCTCAAGAAATTGATCTTACCATTCAATGATTGAATTTCCTTCTTACTCCTAGGATAGTCTAGATTTTGAATTGCCTCAATCCTTGAAGGATCTACTTGAATACCATCTTTGGATATGATATGACGGAGAAATTTCCCCTCCTCCATAGAAAAAAAACTTTTCTTTGGATTCAACGATATGCCAAATTTTATGCATCTTTGGAAGAATATCTTAAAGTGTTGCAAGTGTTCTTCATCCGTCTTCAAAAAAATAGTTATGTCATCAAGATAAATGACCAAAAACACATCCTTCTCATTGGAAAATGTGATATCCATCGCTTGCTAAAAGGTCGCTCCTGCATTCTTCAATCCAAAGGGAATCTTAGCATACATAAAAGTACCCCCGGGTATCTTGAAGGCTATATTTTCTTAATCATCCAGATGAACTAAGATCTGATTGTACCTAGAATATCTAGCTAACAATGAAATCTTGGAAGAACCAACCACCCTTTGTAGGATATGATCCATCTTTGGAAGTGGATAGTTGTCCTTCAATGACACTTTATTCAAATTGAAAAAATCAATACACAAACGGATCTCACTTGTATTTTTTCTTGCCGGTAATAAATTTGACATCCAATTCGAGAAATAGAGAGGGAAATGATACCAAAAATATACAATCTGTTCAATTATTTTTCAATGGAGAGAAACAATTTTGGATTCATCCTTCCGAGCTTTTGACACGAAGGCTTTTGATCAGGTTTTATGGGAATGATATGTTGAATTATGCTCTTGTCATACACCTTTAAATCACTATATTCCCATGCAAAAACATCAGCAAATTCAGTCATGAGTGCTGCATACTTAATTTTCATCTATGGACTCAAATAATTTGATATCTTAACCATTTTGGGCTTCTCAAGAGTGCCAATATTAAGATCTTATACTCCTACCTTAGTTGGAAGCATTGTTGGTTTCTGTGCAACATCATCATGATAAAAAATATCATCTAAGGGTAATAAACCTCTTGGAATTGAGTTATCTTTATGCTGTAGTACCTTCAATTCTGCTGCATTCATTTCTTAATCATATTCATAAAACTGATCATTGATATGTGAACTAATAAACTTTTCCTTCATTTGCAATAAATTTTCAATTTGTTTGTCATTCTAGAAAACTTGCCAATACCGAACATTGTCCGGAACATTAGGGAAATGTTTGAGATTGATCTCATACTTCTTGTTGGGGTAAACTAGAATCTTGAACTTACTAGCTGAAGTGGCAAGGGCATCAACAATGATATTACTGCTCCTTGGAACCAATGATAGGGTGTATTCAGTGAATGTCTTAAGAATGTCTAATACTGCATTATGGTATGCTCGCATTATAGGATACTTAGCTTGGTATTACCGTTTAACTTTATTTATTACTAACTCAGATTTGCCATATACAAAAATCTTCTTAGAACCTAGTTCCTTGAGTATTTTAAGACCGAATATTCTGCCTCATTGTTGGAACAATGAAATTCCAATTTGTAAGAACACATCTAGACATTAGGAGGAGGATGAGATGACCAATTCATGGGACCACTAATCCAAATTACAATTCCATTTCCTTCCTTACCTAAATCTCCGTCAAAATCCATGGTACATAGGCCATTTTCTTCATTGGGAAGCTCAATTTTTGATGATTGATTTTGATTGTCTGTTTGAGAATGATCTGCTGTCCCAATAGGCTTTGTATCATTTATTGTTTCATCTGTGTTTTTCATTGATACACTTAGCTGCAAGTTGCTAGGTTCCAGTTTTTGCTTTTCTGCACTTGAAATTTCTTGAACACAATTTGAAATCTCTGAAATTTCTGCTTCTTCTTCCATCAAATCCTCCAAAAATGTTTAAAAATCATCATTTTATAAAAAAATCACTCTAAATATGTATGAACAACATGAATTGGGTGATTATGGGGTTTTTCTTTGCTACTAATCATGTAATTCATATTTTTCTCCATGTATAATTTTTTGAGTTGCCCAAAACCTGGTATAGTAGCATAGGAAAGTCTAATTGCAAAGTGCCTTTAAGTTTGGCTCCCCATGAATGGGATAGAAGAATTCCATATCTCGGAGGAATGTCAGCTACAACAACGTCCATAAGAACATTCTTATCTAGAATTTGATGTAAGGACACCACTAAATCTTTGATGAGACCAAGACACTTAACCCTTCCCGAGTCAGAAGAGTGAAGATCATGGTATGGTTTGGTAATATCCAATCCTAATTTATCCATGATGGATTTAGGAATGAGATTATGTGAGGTTCCAGAGTCTAGCATAACATTATGGAGGATGAAGTCATGAATTCTGAGACTGAGGTAGAAAGGTGGAACTTCAATGTCTTCTAAGTTACCATCTACAACAGGGCCAAACAAAAGCTCGGGGTGGTCATCACTAACATTCACCATATTATACATTTGGCCAAACTTAAGCATTTTGGCTACTTGAAACTTGTATTGGTCATTCTTGATTAATTCAGTCAATGGAATTGAGAATTTAAGCTTTGAAATTTCATTCTCAAGACTGAATAAATAAGAATTTTTTTCTACCTCTTTAGAAGGTAAGTCCTTCTTTTTGGGCTGTTCTCTAATAGGGATATCCTTTTTTTGGTCCTCCAACTTGAATTTATTTGTCTTTCTTCGGATTTCTAGTGGAGGCTTCATTACTTTTTCCCTAATTTTTAACATCGGGTCCTTTTTATTTATTATGATTTGAAGTTATGGGCACGTTCCTATTTTTTAGACCATATTGCCTTTGCACTTGGCTAAGGGAATTTTGGTAACCTCTTTGATAATCATCTATTTGTATTGCCAACATATCATAACTAGAAATAACATATTGCTGATCATTAGGTACATAAGGTTCTTCAGAAAATTCATCCTGCTTAGTCAAGAAAATGGGTTGTTGGTTTTCCTCAAAAAGATGATTTTGTTCTGAGATTTATTATTCTTCATCAGGGCCCTCTTTATAGTTTTTCTGAAAAGGAGTATGGATCTGCTACTGACCTTGTTGATCTTGACCCCTCTACTCCCTTTTTTTAATCCTGTATTGAGGTTGCTGCTGCTGACCTCTGAAGTTGGGATTTCTGATTTGTGGTTTTTCTTGTCTATTTGTGATGGTCATCTTATCCATCATCTTCTCCATTGTATTGATCAAAGTATCAAGTGTACCCTCAGATGAAGTATATGGCTCCTCCTTTATGGTAACCCTCTTTTATGATTTCATTTTTGAATTTTTTATAAGTAAATTTGCCTCAACACTTACTGCATTCCTTTGCATGTGTTCAAGGGTAGTAGGGTTTCTATCCCTCAATTGGTAGGCCATATTCGAATCAAAAGCATCTGGATAATGAAGAAGCTCCTGACCAGGAGGAGGCTTAGTGTTTTCTGGGATAGAATCATATATACTATTAAATATGGCTGTGAAATCTTATACAGATTCATTAGTATTTCTCTTCAAAGAATTGTACTCGGTCATAATTTGGAGAGGGTTCTTTTTCTCTTCCTACTTTGCTAGGAATATGTCAATTAACTATTATGGATTGGCTACAAAAGTAGCTGTTAAGTAACGGGAACCATTTCTTGACTTCCCCTGAAAAACTTTGTGTTATTATGCGAATTTGGCATCATCATTATCAATTTCCTCAAGATCAATAAAATCAATCACTTTAACTATATGTTGCTGAGCAGTGACCTCTGTTGTCCCATAAAAAAAAGGAAATATTTGACCATGATTTTGAGGCAAAGAAGTAAGTTGTGGTGGTAAAATCAAAGGATAAAATCTTTCCATGACTGTTGTAGAAGGTTGTATGGAAATCACAACAAGAGGTGTTGAATGAAGAGATGATTGCAAAGGAAGTGATGGATTGACAATAGAAGATGATGAAGCAGTTGTATGAAGAGGTGTAATAGTAGATGTAACAACAAATAAAGTATCTTTTTGGTACTGGACATAAGCCTTTTCAGAGGTTATTTGGAACCGATCAACCAAGCTTTGAAGTTTATAAAAATTTGACCATACCTTACTATCACCCTCAAAATATGAAGACTAAAAAAATGGAACATATGTTTCAACCTTAATGGGATCAAAAAATTCTTTTGAGAGAAAAGAACCTGAATTAGACTTGAATAAAGATGACTCAAATTTGAGGTCAAATGATAGATATTCAGGAGAAACCAACCTTGCAGGCAAAGAGGTGGATCTTACAAGTGGAGGTGTGCATTTTTAACTTCTTGAGACAGTGACCTCTACTTTTTCAATATCCTCTCAGGGTCATTAACTATTGGTGAAGGATTAGGATCGAGATTGGACCTCATATGCCTTTTGGGAGCCAATGTTCTTTTTATTTTGTACTTTGGCTCGAAATGACTAAATCAACCTTCTTTGAGTGCTAGCACATGTCACCCACAAGTATAGCCTTCAAAAAACTATAATAAATATCCCCAGGGAATATTTGACAGTCGTTCCTCGGCAATAACGTAAAAATGTTAGGGTTCCTTAGTTTCCCAAGGCTAAGAAAGGAAACCAAAGAGGTAACCACAAACCAACTTTAGACTATGTATCTAGCCCTACCAAATAAATAAGGGATATCTCTATATAAACCTCACAGCCAATGGAAATGACTGGAGAATATAAGGGTTTTAGGCTAGTTATTAGCTCAGCAGGGTTTGATTATGGTTTTCTAGATAATAAGCACCATTTTTAGGAACTAGGCCTGGTATTTCAAAAGGTCAGTTACAGACATAAAATGAGGCATGGTGGGTGTAGTTAATGGCACAATTTGAGTTTGTCATTTCAGTTTGGTGAGGAAGAAGTAACGTAGAAGGAGTAAAATGAGCATACACATATGAATTTATTTACTTAGCAGATAAACACATCTATATGAAAATATCAGATAAAACAAAGCATATGAAGCAACGTATCATGTTTAAAACTCATGAGATTAACACAAGAAGAACATAGACGGTTTCTTGAACAACTTGATCATCATATGCATAAAAGAAATGGAGAAAAATAGTGTCACTAATGTTAGTGTTTGTCAGTTCTTCCAGTCACCGATGATCAAATGTGCTCTTTCAAAGTATTTTTTAAGGTTTTAGGTCAAATTTTTATGGTTTCAATAGGTTTTCAAATAAAAATTTGGTCAATGGTTAGTGTGTCTAGGTGTGTTTCTACTCCTTTTAGTTCATGTTTTGGTCATGCCATCACTCATTTTGAGGAGTCATCACTGAAATGTCTTCATCACCATCTCAGTCACATTGCTATGGTAATCATTCTGCTCATCATTTCATGTAGTGTCATCATTAGGTCATAGGGTCAAAAGCATAAAAATAGGTTATTTCACCATTAAATTCAACATTGAAATGAGTAGTAATAGTGAAAAATATTCAATAAAGGTTTCAAAAGTGTAATTTCATTTCCATCATGTAATATGTCTCAAAAGGTTCTAAAAGTTGCATTTCTAAATAAAAAGGTGAAAGGACATGGTGGGGCCACTGAAGCACCAAAGAAGAAAATCGATTTCCAAGCTATTTAAAGACTAAGGGAGCTTCTTATTTTCTCATTCCAACTTCTAAAGATATCACTTATGCTCTGCAAGAAAGACCAGTTTGAGGAGAGATAAGGTGACCATTACAGGGGTTGTGTTCACTCTTTCAGTGGAGACCATTTCCACAGCTACAGGGATTCCAAACAGTTGAGAAACTTGGTTCAAGGGTAGAGACCTAAACATTGAAAACTACAAGATGTATTCGAAACCTGCATACAAAGCTACCCCGGAACACATATTTCCATTCAGATGCTTGCTTGACAAGTATGAAATTAATCATGAAATAATTTACAAGTGAGGGTAGGTTCTCCTAGTTATATCAGTATCATGTGAGGCTCTTGATGCATTTCACCGGTGTAAAAGTACTCAACTTGCCTCATTACCTTTACAGAAGCATGGTAAAGATGTCAGAGAAGGTACACAGACTAGGAGAAGATCATCATGCTAGTTTGTTTCACCATGGCTTGGTGAAAATCCTGATTTCCCACCATCTCACACAGATTAATTTGTCTTGGGATGGTTTTATGTATTCAACCTTTCTTATTCCTTCTCCATCTCAGCCAAGCAGTCACTCTACACCTTTGACTTCACCAACACATCAAGAGGTGGCTTCCAAAAGCAAACCTACCAAAATAACTCCTAGGGAAGAGGTGACTCAAACATATGTTAGATGAAAGAGGCTTGTGTTTTCTCCATACATTGTTTAAAGGGCCAAGCCTACATCAAGTGAGAAAGAAACATCATCACATCATGATGCACCATTGTAGGATGAGGAACCAATTCACCTTGACATTGATATGGAAGATTTAGAAATCCATGAGGAGTACAAAAAAGTTGAGAAAATCATCATGGAGAAGGAGGCTGAGATTAGAAAGCTCAGATACAACTTTTCAAAGTTAAATTTCTTGGTCTCATTCTTGCAACAAGAGAACATGCAGCTAAAGGTAAATCAATTGCTCTTAAACAAGCCCAAAGCAGATTTAATAAAGGATGATGCCAAAGGTAAGGAAGTTGTTGAGGTTGATGATTTAGAGGATCAAGAAGAGTGGGTTAAAGAAAGGATACCAAGAACAAGAGGTCTCAAGAGGGCACTTGAGTAGCAAAAAGAACCATCTCTACCAAATGGTCAGATGATTGTTGATGAACTCATTCTGGCAGAAATTGAAAAAGATAGGGAATATTGGCTTGATAGGGTAAATTTCCACTTGGAGAAGCTTCTCAAGAGGGAAAACAAGGACAACAACCTACAAATACACATGGCCATGCATTATTATACAAGGAACAAGGTCTCCCAAATTAGAATCAAGCAAGTGAAAAAGAAGCCGAAGCAAACCTTGATGAGGAAAAAAGAGAAGGATAAGCTTGACTTGCTTGCTGAGGCATCCCTCATTGCATGACACATCATCACCTGGCCTCATGGGACAATTTTTGGCAAGTTTTGAAGAAATTTTGTGAAATTATGGTTTTTTTTTACTTTTGGCCTAAATTGGAAATATCAGTTAAGCCAAAAGCACAACGCCTTGGTGCTGCGCTTTTTCCTCAGACCTCCAAATGCCAAAAAATCTACCTTGCTGGATAGATAATCACTCATACATGAAATATATGTAGTTTTGGTGCCTTGTCAGCAAACTAGTTGAAAGAAAATGCCCAAAAATAGGTAAAAAAAACACTTTTTGCCACCTTTCTGGACTAGGCGCTACACTTTTGGGAGTAGTTTTGGGAGAATGAGTTTTTCTATGTCTTGGAGTGTCCATTTTACTTTCTTGAGGTGTCTAAAGACAACTAGACATCCTCAAAATTCCATTGGATCCTTTAGAGCTTGATTTGGAGCAGCGGAAGGCCTTCAAAAGTCCCCTCCAAGGTTGGCGTTATGCTTTTGTCCGGTGGCGCTGCGCTTTTGCCTGTTAGTTAGAATTTCGATTTTTATTCAGTAAAACTTAGTTTTATGATGTAATTCCTCTAATTTCAAGTTGAAGTGATGTAATAGAAGGTTAATGGACTTGTTAGAGTCATTTTGGTGTAATTTTGGACCTCATTGATGAGGAGCAGGTCTGTCAAAGTCTATTTGAGGAGAGTTTGTTTAACCTCTTAGTCGTTAGGTTTTTGTTGAGAAATTCATGTGAGTTGTTCCTACACTAAGGGATTCAGCCCCTAAGAGAGGGGAAGTTTTTTTTAGTCTATATGTATGTGGTTTTCAGTCATTTTTATGGTTGGACATCAGAGGGTGAAAGTCTTGTAGCTTGTACTTGATCATGTGTAGAAATTATATAACTTATGTGTTATATGTCCAAGAATATACGTATCACACTATTTTTTTTTCATGTAAAAATACGAATCTATTCCACCATTGATCATTTGCGGAAATTAAATCAAGATTGCAATGCACACATGAAACAATAAAAATTCACACACATTAACACAATTGTTTAACGGGAAAGCCTAAAGCTGAAAATCCCAACTATACGTATATAATATGTCATAGAGATCATGTAACAATCCTCATACAAAGCTGATCATATCAAGCTCTCGATGCAATACAATCGCCACACACTAATCAGGCCCGATATTGCAAATCCAGGCACCAATCTTTGCCACACCTTCACTTTTTTAACACTCTCTTTAGCAGTCCTATTTGAAGAATGGCTCTGAATGAAATCGAATTGGTCCAGCCTTGCTCACGCAATCCTCATTGGCATCTCTACTGAGTGTTGGATGCAATCAATGCATCACTATAGTCACAACTGATAGTCATCTTGCCCTTTCACCTATCTCTCCACTGGTCTCCACTGAAACTGTCCATGCACTGTAGTTAACTGATGTATTCTTCGGTTGATTAATGAGTTAATATTTAGTGAATTAATTATTAATTAATTCACACCACTCTCACTAGTGTATCAATCAGTTAGACTAGATACAACTAGCTCAACTGTGTCTAACTGAGTTAAACTGAACACAACTCCACCAACTACTTCTATAACTCCACCAAACTGTCACATGAGTTCTAACTGAAGTCCTCCATGCAATAGCTCCAGTAAACCCTTAGGAATAGCATAATTCATGCATTGCTTGTTCCACATCATGCCTTAGCGAAGTGCTCCGAGAGAATAAGATAATGTTTAGAGTCCAAATATTATTAAGAGCTAATAATATTCGATATATCTATTTTTAGACTGCCAGTCTAAAAATAGACTCCGCCCAATATGTCTAAAAATAGAAGTCCATCTATTTTTCCAACTTGACCAACCATCCACAAATAGCATCCTGCAACTCATATAATATGATCACCATGTCTAAAAATAGACATACACCTAAAAATAGCCTGTTGTCGAGGTATAAAAGGTATCTTTTTAACACCTATTTATCTCACATTAATTATCAATCTGGGAGCGACTTTTTATTTCAAGAGTGTACTCTGTCTGAGGCTGCAATTCATCCAAGAGCAACGCTGTGAAGATGTAGTACAGAATTCTAAATTCAATAATAAAAAAATTCTTGTAAAGGAACCTAATTACAAATGGAAATGCTCTGAAACTTGAATTAAATCAAACTGTAAAACATCGATAAGGGATACAATAGCAATAACTCTTTCCCTTAGAAATCGATGTAAGATAACCAATCTGGGGACTTGGGAGCAATAACCTCTGTCCTCTACAGTTGGTGATCTTAAAACAATCGAAATGAAATCAAACTCGAACTACTTGCTGATAAAGATAACTGAAAGGAACTACAAAGGCTAAAAATGAACAACAATCTTGTAACTTCTACGCATACACAGCAACTGTAACCAAACTATCAGCTAAAGTAAAGCTATGAATCAGAAATAAGCAATAACTAGAAATGGAACAACAATATAATTTGAACAGCAATTACAAACTTAACTAATATCAATACTTCAATCTATCGGCGGCCAATACTGCAGATCAATCAATCACAGAGAATAATAACTTAAAATCGAATACAGAACAAAAAAGCTTTCATAATGATAGCAGGATAAATGAACAACAAATTAAATAGCAATGCAATTCGTTAATAGATCTATATTCAATCTAACAGCAGTCAATCAACTTTGTAATCAAAATAAACAGTAGACACACTTCACACAACAAAAATAAAAGAATAAAAATACAAACAGTGGATCACTCCACCAGGGTCGGGCCCTCAACCGTCGGTGAAAGCGCCGCTGGGCTACTGCAGAGCTTGAGAAATGGAACAAGAACGCCTCTTTGTATTAATAAGACATGAATAGATTTTACATCAGTTTCTCTTTGCTCACAAGAGTCAAGTTATTATAGTGTTACAAAGGGAATTCAATAATCATCCATTGTTCTCCATCCTCCCCAATACACAACACATGCTCTCCTTTTATAATCAGAAAGAGGAGAAATTAAATAGCAAATATGATCTCCCATAACAATATTGGATTGTTCCCAACAACTTGATCAACCAGAAAATATATTTGCAACAATATTTCAACAAGAGCAGGGTGAATTTGGCTTTGCAGCTGAGATTTGGAGGACGACCACAACAATAAATCTAAGAAAATCGTGCTCAAAGAACCTTGTGTTTCTCTCAATACAGGCCGAATTTGGGCAAACCATTTTTAACTAAAGTTAATTGGGCCCATTCTGGACAAAACCCATGTTCCAGATTTTCCATATTCTTCTTCGTTTGCTCATAATCTCAACCGAAAAACTGTCACTTCTTATTCTAGCGAATTTCTGAGTTGGAATATTTCATGATGATTTCGAAATCAAATCTACAATATGGCAAATATATTGGAGGCTAAAATGGTGAGTTATGTTACAAAATATATTAATGAACCATCATTGATAAAATTATGAATAATAATTATCAATTTATTAAAAATAAAGGAGAAGAAATAATATTCATCCATAAGAGCATAAATCATTATAAAATGGATTTATATGATAAATTATAATAAATGATATGATAAAGAAGAGTAAAAATGGATGAAATAAGTGTTAAAAAGTGGTTGTATTCACGGCCCAACATACCCCAAAACTGAATATATTGCATGTCCTCATGCAATCCAAAGACAAAACCCATGTGTTAACCAAGTAAAGAAAATTGTTCATCCCAACCCATGAAATGGATGGAACAAATGCATGTTTTCTCAAATAATGAATATTCAATTTTAGCAATAGAGGCATAACAATTTTTACAGTTGACGTTTAACTATATGTATATGAAGTTGCATAAAAATATGACATAAGTAACAACAACCCTCATTAATCATTTTCTCAAAAATCAGATCGTTTTGATGCACAGATCATGAGATATAAACAAAATGGTTGTAGGTGATAGTGCATAATTTTCGAAATTTTATGAACTAATTTAGCGTGAAATTATCTGGGTTTGTGTATTTTAATGATACTTCTTTGTTATCTAGAAATCACAAAAATTCAGTTCATAGTTTTAAAGATATATGCAAATCAATTTCTGCACTGTACAAAAATGAAATTGTATGCCTTAAATGAGAAAGAAAATGGAAAACATCCATCATGTGTAGAAATTCCCCCCCCCCCCCAAACTGAAGAATTAGCATGTCCTCATGCGATGCTAGAAAACAAAGAAAGTTGGTTGCTACAATCTGTTAAAATCTATGTTTGGTGTAAAACAACATGGAATAAGGGAGGTGTTGAGAATGAATAAGAATATCCATGGATGATAAAGAATATTATTGACATGGTCACAAGAAAGAAAGAAAATAAAATCAACACTCCCCCAAACTGAAAGATAAGACGTGTCTAAAAAAAGGGAAGTGGTAAAGATATGAAATGAATGATAATAAACAATGCTCAATGGATTTTCATGAAATTCTCCTAAATTCATAATAAATCAGAAAATTATGTTATTTTACCTCAAGTGTTACCTCCGAAAAAATGTGGAAGGACATGTAGGGAATGGCCTTTGTTAAAGCTAATGTAGGCTGAGTAAATACTGAAAGTGATGCAAAAGGTACAAGCCATGCAAGCACATCATGTCTGAAGAGTTGTGCACGTTCACGAGCCTTCGTTGTTAATTGCAATAGTGTGGTCGTGATGCGAATAGAATTTCCCCCCATACTCGTTGTTCTCCTATAAACAAATCATAATTCTGTATGAAATTTTCTTGAATCCACAGTTTCAGTTTGGAATGGCAACAGATAAGATGCATGCAAAAAAGTTCAAGCAGAAAAAAATTCTGTAAAAATGCAGTATCAATATTGTGGCAAATCAGTAAAATAGAAAAGTAGCATATTGCACAGCAATTGTACAGCGTGGAAAGGCATACATACTTATGATACAATCAATGAAATTATAGCATTTACTGAAATTCATGCATGTGATAAATCGTAAACAGATATAGAAGCGTTTGGTAATGATTCAAGGATAAGGAGAAGAGACAACTTAAGATAAACATAAGTACAAATGCGTTTATTACCCACTTAAACTAATGTGATCTATTTATGATGATTTTCATGTATAATAGGTTCAAAATCAGAGGTTAAGGATTCATACTTTTATCTGATATTTAAATAGAGATATAGGAAAAATGGTTTAATATTACTATTGATGTGTATAAATGTGACTCCAATACCATCAATAGAGCTCTGTTGCCCACAGGTGTCCATAACCTTGACAGAGTTGCTCTCTCACCCTTGGAACCGTTATCCTTTATTTATGCTGAGGAAGTGCTTATGAATTGTCATAACGGAGGCCATTGTGCTCGCTTGGTGACCAGATAAATCACAATGCCATTCACTGGGAAGAAGTGAAAAGTGGGCAAGCCGGTTCGTGATGAGACCTCCTGTTCCAAGGAATTCTTGATTTTTTCAATTGTCCATTGGACCATATCCCTGGTTTGGTGGCCATGATGGGAATGCCAATTCACTTGCTTCCTTATGAACATGGTAGGCTGGCTCTTGATGAGACCCCCTATCTTCCATCTGCCAAATTATAAAATTATTAATGAAATATGTAAATATTTTTCTTTTCATATAGCACTTTCCTATTTATTCATAAAAAATGGCTCAACACTCCTTAAGAGTAGGGATGGTGGAAGAAGTCTGAATAGCTCAATAGAAAATAATATGCCCTTGTTCCTACTCCATAAGTAAAAATCAAATAAATTTATAAAATATGGGAAAGAATCAACATGATAAATATAATCGATCATATGAATTTAGTGGCAGTAAGACAACAAAATTATGTTATTGATTATGTCCCTTTTTCCTTTTTCTTATCATTACTAAACAACTTTATTTAAAATAACAATTTCTTTTGATTTGCTGATTATAGTAAGCTTTAATTTGAATGATTGTGTATCATTTCATAAATTGTATGTTTTCCTTTCAAAAAGTCATGAAAAATTCAAAAAAAGTTCTAAAAATGTTTTTTTTTTTTAATAAAAAAAACAAGAAAAATGCACTCAAAAGGTGTTGTTCCTTTGGAAAGGAACAACAAAGACAATCTGCAAAAATGTTGTTCCTTTGGAAAGGAGCAGTAAGAATAATCTGCGAAAATGTTGTTCCTTTGGAAAGGAACAACAAGAATAATCTGTGAAAATGTTGTTCCTTTGGAAAGGAACAGCAAGAACAGTCGGTGTTGTTCCTTTTGGAGGGAACAACAAAACTGTTGTTCCTTTTGAAAGGAATAGCAAAAACATGCAACAAAAATATTTTCTTTTTGAAAAGAACAACAAAACTAATCAGCGAAAATGTTGTTCCTTTTGAAAGGAACAACAAAAATAAACACATAAACGCACTACTTCTTAAGAGGAACGACTGTTGTTCCTTAAGAGGAACAATAACTGTCCGTTAAGAGGAACAACAAACAAATATAAACACGCAAAAAAGAAAAAAATAAGAGGAAAGAACAAAGCTAATATGCAATCCATTGCCAAGAAAATCCAATAAAATAGAAAAGAAAGTTTATGTATAGGTTTCAAGAAAAAATATTTTTTTACAGAATTGGTGCCACTGAAGAATTTCCTTCTGCAATTGAAACTTGCATGGTGGGGTATTTATTGTTCAATTTCCACTGGAGTGGAAATTATAATTTTAAGAGATTGACCCCTGAAGCACAAAAACATAAAAGAAATCAGAAAAAACAACACTTTTATTAAGTTACAACAATTATGATGTTATTTCTAAGAGAAAATCAAATCTATTAATGGAAAAAAATGATCTTTTGAAAAATGTTTGGCAGTAATGACATGAATCTTGAAATGGGAACCAATTCCTCATTTCTTCTTATTATAAATCTATTAGGTAATGAACTGGATGAAATGCCCTTGTTTCACTAAATTTTTTAGGAATCGCTCGTCCATAAATTGACCTTCTTTGTTCTCCTAAGACCTGCAAAAAAAACGAGTGTCTACCTGCAATAAAACATTAAATCGTAGAGAAAGAGAGGTGCATGGCTCCCCTAATCCAAGAATTATACAAAAAAACTAACAAGTAGTTACTCTGTAGAAAAAATCCATGGACAAAGTAAAATTAATTTATTACGTGCAGGAGAGAAATGGCCAATCATGCTAACCTGCAGTGTTTCAATCATAAATTCTTTGTTTTTCGTTTGATTCGAGTGATTCCAAAGCCAAATGAGAGCTAATTCGAAGGTTTATCTCCAATAGAAACATGTTTTAAAAATTTCATGTAATGGTATGTTAAACTTGCTTAGAACAACCTTCATAATAGAGTTATTTTCGATTTTCCAACTTAGACCAACAGTTGGTATTTCAAGCATAAATTATTCGTTTAATGGCGGATTGAACTGATTAAAATTGGACCTTAAATTATATTCATTTATTGATCTCCAATAGAAACAATCTTTTAAGACAAGAAGAATTGATGGGTTAAATATGCTAGGGAACAACCGAGAAAACAGAGTTTCATGAGTGTTGATTTATGATAGGCAGTCAATATTTTGGTCATAAATTCCTCATACGATATCGAAATTGAATGATTCAAATTGCGTTGTAAGCTAGATTCATGGAATAATCTACCATAGAAACAGGTTTTAAAAATATAACCATTTAGGCCTCCAAACACTGACTGTCCCAACTCTGTTGTTAAGCTGCCTAATAGACACCCTGTCAATGTTTTGGTTCTAACTTTTTTGTTTCAAATCCAAATTGAGTGATTAAAATTGGGTTAGAAAGTAGACATAAAGGGCTACTTAGGATAGAAACAGGTTTTAAAAATATTCACTTTCGGTCCCCCAAAACATGACTGTCCCAACTTTGTTTTCAGGAATTTCATCAAGCCCACAAGCCAAAAAAATGATATTCGAACAATTTTTTTCATATTGATGATAGAAATGAATATGAGTGTTTGTAGAATTTTTATTTGCAATATAATTAATCTACATACATAAATAAATTAGAATATTTATCATCAATGTTGATTTCCACAACGTGTTGCAACAAATAAACAACTATTTTTACAAAATTAAAATAATAAAAAAGAAAATGTGTTTATTTTATTTCCTTATTTATTTTATTTTCTCCACTAATCTACTCTTCTTTGAAAATCGAATATGCTTATGTATAAGAGTATTCCCAGTGGAGCCATTTCCAAAATAAGGCCTCTAGTGTGTACATACCCAGATTTGGAAAATGCATGTTGATAAATAGTAGGGTATGAGAGGCCAACTTCCCTTCTTGTAAAAAAAATTGGGCAAGAATTCTCAATTTCTTGGAAATCTTGCTCAGTCTCTTCTGTTTGGATATGTACCTTAGCAAAAGCTACAGATGGTGACTCTGTGGCCTGAAGGGAAGTAGTAGGTTGTCTAGAAATAACTTTCCTAGTTCTTACTGATGGCTGAGATTCAGTTTTCTTAAGAATTTCGTCATTAAGGTCCTTCTCCCAAGGGTCACCAGTCCCTTAGGTTTTTCAGGTTTGGGAGGAATTTTGTCTTGTTTATATTTTCTAGTCATTTAAAAAAACAAGCCTCCATTCCTACCAAAGAAATTTTTTTTACCCAATTCTACTGTGAAGCGGGCAGTGAGCAAGTATGTTCCTTGCTCGGTGCGTAGGTTCTTACCTTCCGTCTTTAAAACCCAATTCTTCCCAAGCAGAAAAAAGGTCAAATGTGCATCACTCATTCTAAATAGCATACACTCTCTCCGGCAACGGCACCGAAATGTCGAGGTATAAAGGGTATCTTTTTAACACCTATTTATCTCACATTAATTATCAATCCGGGAGCGACTTTTTATTTCAAGAGTGTACTCTGTCTGAGGCTGCAATTCATCCAAGAGCAACGCTGTGAAGATGTAGTACAAAATTCTAAATTCAAGAATAAACAAATGCTTGTAAAGGAACCTAATTACAAATGAAAATGCTCTGAAACTTGAATTAAATCAAACTGCAAAACATCGATAAGGGATACAGTAACAATAACTCTTTCCCTTAGAAATCGATGCAAGATAACCAATCTGGGGACTTGGGAGAAATAACCTCTGTCCTCTACAGTTGGTGATCTTAAAACAATCGAAATGAAATTGAACTCGAACTACTTGCTGATAAAGGTAACTGAAAGGAACTACAAAGGCTAAAAAGGAACAACAATCTTGTAACTTCAACACATACACAGCAACTATAACCAAACTATCTGCTAAAGTAAAGCTATGAATCAGAAATAAGCAATAACTAGAAATGGAACAGTAATATAATTTGAACAACAATTACAAACTTAACTAATATCAATACTTCAATCTATCGCCAGCCAATACTGCAGATCAATCAATCACAGAGAATAATAACTTAGAATTGAATATAGAACAACAAAGCTTTCATAATGATAGCAGGATAAATGAACAGCAAATTAAATAGCAATGTAATTCGTTAATGGATCTGTATTCAATCTAACAGCAGTCAATCAAATCTGTAATCAAAATAAACAATAGACACACTTCACACAACAGAAATAAAAGAATAAAAATACAAACAGCGGATCGCTCCACCAGGGCCGGGCCCTCAACCGCCGGTGAAAGCGCCGCTGGGCTACTGCAGAGCTTGAGAAATGGAACGAGAACACCTCTTTGTATTAATAAAACATGAATATATTTTACATCAGTTGCTCTATTCTCACAAGAGTCAAGGAATTATAGTGTTACAAAGGGAATTCAATAATCATCAATTGTTCTCCATCCTCCCCAATACACAATACATGCTCTCCTTTTATAATCAGAAAGAGGAGAAATTGAATAGCAAATATGATCTCCCATAAAAATATTGGATTGTTCCCAACAACTTGATCAACCAGAAAAATATATTTGCAACCATCTTTCAACAAGAGCAAGGCGAATTTGGCTTTGCAGCTAAGATTTGGAAGACGGTCGAAACAATAAATCTAAGAAAATTGTGATCAAAGAACCTTGCGTTTCTCTCAATACAGGCCGAATTTGGGCAAACCATTTTGTGTTAAATTTAATTGGGCCCGTTCTGGACAAAACCCATGTTCTCGATTTTCCATATTCTTCTTCATTTGCTCATAATATCAACCGTAAAACTATCACTTCTTATTTCAGCGAATTTCTGAGTTGGAATATTTCATGATGATTTCGAAATCAAATCTACAATCTGGAAAATATCTTGGAGGCTAAAATGGTGAGTTATGTTACAAAATATATTAATGAACCATCATTGATAAAATTATGCATAATAATAATCAATTTATTAAAAATAAAGGAGAAGAAATAATATTCATCCATAAGAGCATAAATCATTATAAAATGGATTTATATGATAAATTATAATAAATGATATGATAAATAAAAGTAAAAATGGATGAAATAAGTGTTAAAAAGTGGTCGAATTCATGGCCCAACACTTGTGTGGGCCCCACCTAGTTTAGGTGATTATTTTCCAACTAGGATCAAGGATGATGTTTCAGGATGCCTCCTTCACTGTTTCTTGTTGCAAACTTCAACATCATGTTTTCTAGGAAATAAAAGGACAGTTGCAACTGTTATTCAAGAATTCTTGTGTTGTGAGTTTTTGATAATACTTTCTATCTGTTATAAATTTATATGAATGATAAAGTAGTATCCTTACCATATCTTTGATCTTCATTGATTTTCCTAAGAGGTTTAAAAAAAAATTATTTTAAATAAGCTATGTTTTGTTGGGAATCTCATTTTGTGTATTTTATCTTCTTGATTAATGTATTAAAGGTATACATGCACATTATGACCTTCTTGCTAATTCAACTCTACACTACATCGAACAAATCTTGAGCTATCACAAAAGTATACCTACCCTCCTCTTCTATATTTCTTGCAACTGAAACCTTTGATGTTTTGCCCTAGTTCCCTGATTTTCATTCCTGATCCAAAAAAAAACCCTAAAATATTTAAAACCCTAGAGCTGAACCATCTATCCTAAAATCCATTCTTGTACCAGTCAAATCCTTGGCTATTATTTTCATAGAGAGAGCCCTCTTTGGTTTGGTAGGGCTATCTACCAAACTAAAATCTTGGTTTGAGGCTACCTTCGTTGATATCCTTTCAACCTTGGGACATTGTGGAGGCAACTGAAACCTTTGATGTTTTTACCTAGTTCCCTAATTTTCACTCCCAATCTATAGAAATACCCTAAAATATTTCAAACCTTAGAGCTGAACTATCTAGCTTAAAATCCATTCTTGTACCAGTCAAATCCTTGGTTGTGATTTTCATAAAGAGATCCCTCTTTGGTTTGGTAGGGCTAGCTACCAAATAAAATCTTGGTTTGAGTTTACCTCTGTCGATATCCTTCCAACCTTGGGACATTTTGGAGGCTAACAACTAACCACATCACAATAATCCCATAAAAATGGTTGCAACTGCCTATAAATTACTTCTACACATAATCAAGTACACTAGTGCCAAACGAGTATGAAGTTCAAATATCCAACCCTCTCATTGACTTGATTCTGAGTACATATAGAAAAAAAACAAGATTCCACCTCTAGGGGTCAAATCTTGATCCATAGAAACTAATTAATGAATCTAATGACTCATTGCATAATCCTAGGGAAGTTAGAAATAACTTTACCCTTTTTTAGCTAACTAATTGAGCTTATCTCTCAAGGAATTAATAATACGATTATTTACAATATGACCATTAATAAGCCTATTAATCATCAAACAACTCATGAGCCATATGTTACATTGACTTAGTTTTAACTTTGACCTCCACGTGTAGTGAAAATTTCCCAAACACAGAAACACAAAAAAATAGCTAGAAACACAACAAGTATAGAAAAAGAGCAAAAAGTTTTTGGAAGCTGACTTGCAGGCCTTCCCAGATGATTTTTTTACTGAAAAATACATGGATGGAAATATGAATATGTCTTCTACATAACAGATTCATCAAGCACTATAAACACTGGCTCCAAACCCTTGAAAAATTGACTTGAAGTCAAACTATCCCAAAAGCACAACGAGTGGTCTGAAAAAGTGGTAGAAAGGTAAAAAATAGGCATTATTTGGTCAATTTCTGAAAATTTGTGAACTTTCAAGCATCCCCATGAACTTTTCTGACATCCTTATGCTATTACACATCTGCACCATGAAAAATTTTAAGAACGTAAATTTAGCTTAAAGTTTAGAAACCTTGGTGAATCTTACAAATCCATAGTATGTAAATTGTAAAATTTTTGGTGATATTTTTGCAGAGATATTTATATATATAATGATTTTATATTAGTATATATAAAATATTGGAGATTTTTTAGGTAAAATAATTTTGTACTATAAGATGTGGGCGAATCATTTTTAGAAAAAAATGGAAATTTGTGAATTTTATTTTTGGGAAAAGCATGGAAAATTAGCCCACCTACGAATATTAGCCTCTCAAATTTTCCCTGATCTGCACATGCTTGAATTATGAATTTGGGCCTCCTAAGAAAAATCACAACAAGTACTCGTTGCGTTTATGTTGACCAATTTCTTGTGTGCACAAAAAAAAATTCAAAATCTTCAAAATTTGCCTCATTTCCTTGCTTTCAATAATGCCTTCAAAACAACTAAGGATGCATCAACCAAGAGGTCTAGGATTTTCTTCATTTTGAGTTTTCTTTGGGTTGCTTTTGAGTTTCTTCTTCATGTTTTTCACTCTAACCTTGCAAATCATGTTCCTAGCATAGTAGTGCCTTGTCATATTTCTTTGCATGGTAGTATCCCTATTTTCCTTTTCAAGTAGCTTCTCCAAGTGTACATTCACTCCGTCAAGCCAATATTCTCCATTTTTCTCAATCTCAGCACTTATGGAGTCAAATGTAGTATCTTGGGCTTAAGGAGTAGTTATAGTGTCTTGAGCTTGAGGAGGAGATGATTCTTCTAGATTATATTCCTTCCTAGCCATTTCTCTTGTCTTAGGTCTCCTAGGATGTGTTTGAAAATTCTTTCCTTCCAGCTGCTCAACATCAATAATGGCCTTACCTTTATCCTTTGCTGCCAATGTTTTACTTGCTGACGGATGGTCCTCTTGTGGCTTGCTTTGGTGCGTTAGAGCCTATCTCAACTATATATTTTCTTGCTGTAAGAAAGCCACCATGAAATTGGATTTGGATATGTCATCCTTCAGCTCTTTAATATGTGCTTCCTTCTCCTTGATGATATCTTATGTTGCCTTATCTTTATTCTCTTCTCCTAGGTTAGCCATCTCAACTTCTGGAGGTACCTCTTCTTCATTATTCAATGGTGAATTATGTATGCTCATAGGTGGTCCCTCCCTCATGGTTTCCAACTGAACTGCCTCTTCAATAACAACCTCCTTAGGTATCCTTTTTTCTTGAGATCTAGTTCTAGGATTAGTTATTGTCACTCATGGAATACTTGATTTTTAAGCTCCCTGTGGTCTTGATGGTGATGAAGGAGAGATTTTACTATTTGGTTGGCTTGAGAAATGAAGAAGTGTAGCTGACTCTAAAAAAAATTCCCATGACATATTGATCTGACTCAACTGGTGGATGACTATGACTTTTATTAGAGCATGATGGAGAGACTTGCTTGGTGATTTCTTCCTTTGGATTGCACCTTCTCAGTCATTATCACCAAAATTCTAAATATATAGTTGGGTAGGTTTAGGGCTTGATAGAAGTGAAATGCATCAATAATCTGATATGATACCGATAGAACTTGCTAAACCTCCACGCACAAGTGAAATAATTCATGATAATATTCATCAAAGGGATGTACTTGTCAAAAAAGTGTCTGCTAGGAAAGATATCAGAAGGCGACTCCTTGTACTATGGCTTCAAGAAAATATTATAATGCTCAAGGTCTAAATCCATCCCCTTAAACCAAATTTCACCTTCATTAGAGATTGTGGTTGTTGAAGATATGATCCCTGCTGACACCATAATGTTCACCCCTGCAATTGTGACATGATATCTTTTGAAATAGAGTGCAAATAAACTTGTTATATCATGATTATAATACACTTCTTGCACTTTCCTACAAAACCCTAATATTTTCACTGATCTCTACCATGTTTGAATTTTCTTTGATAGGATACCCTAGTTTCAAACAAGAATGGGTAAGGGGACTTGAGCTGCAAAACAGGGGTGAAAACGCAACAAATTGAGGGGAGGAAATGAAGGGGAAATAGGATAGGATAATTTCTGAAGAAATTATGGGGTGTAGGGAAGTGTTTTAGGAAGACAATGAAAGTGTAATTCTTCAACTTGAGTGAGCGAAAGGGGGTGAAAAAAGGAAAACACAATCTGAGTTTAGAAACACAACAACTAGCTAGGGTAGTGATATAAAATGATAAAATGATTGAAATTAAGTGTGGGGAATTGTGGGAAATGTCTAATGAGGGATATTTTGGATGTGTAGGCTTACAAAAATAGGAAATATCTCTTGAAAAGAAGCCAAAGACAATGAAATATAAAAAATGCAGCAAAACCGCAACATAAACCCGAGGCACTAATTTTAATCAATTTTATGAGGAAATTGAATGAAGCAAGGGTTTGTGAAGGCTCCACTTACTTGAATAAAGATGTTTGAAGCACTGAGATGAAGTTTTTAGCCTATTCTTTCCTCCTTATGCCTCCAAAAAAAAGCGCAACAACAGTACCAGAAACACCACAAACTGATAAACTAAGAAATTGGTAATGGAATTCAAATTTCTAATGGTTGTGGCAAGTGTTACAATCACAGAGAGGAGATACTGAAGCTTTGGAAGGATAGAATGAAGTCTTGAAATACTTTATGTTCCTTTATAATTCAAAAACTCAATTTTGGCTTGATGAAAACATGACATCATGTGTACTTTTGAGAAAATGACTATTGACTGATTTAACATGCAACATTATTTCTTCAAAAGGAAATGTTACATTGATTCTTTTTGTTCCCTAATTTCTAACTCCCATGATGATGAAAGATGGATGACATGACTCCCTTGCTTTATTTTTATGACTAATATGATGATGACCATCAAATGTGAATCTTAGACCATAACCTGGATGATGACCCACTGACTCTTCTGATGACTTAGGATAAGGGAAAAATGACCTGACCATGATGGACCATGGTGACCTTGAACAAGTGGAGGGAGTAGCAATGATCTAGATAATAAACAATGACCATATGACAACAAAGAGATGTCAAATTTTATCTAAAACATTTATTTGAAAATATAATAATTTGACCCTAAGGCCTTATCAATCACATGGAAAGGGTACATTTGATCATTGGTGACTCATAGACACTAACATTGGATACAAATGGGGATGTCAGCTCCTTTAGGAGGTGTCAAGAACACCGTAGACCAAGTAGTTCATCCATTGGTCGATGGAGTCAAAATAAAAAGTTTGACACTTAAATGAATGACTAACAAAACTTAAGAAAAATTGAAATTGACTTGACTTTAAAACTTCAAAAAGAAAAAGAAAAAAAGATCAAAGAAGCCTTATGGCCTTCTCCTCAGGCTTCAAACTTCTTTGATAGATCCTTTACTCTTTGACAGAAAATAAAATGATATTTACATTGGAAGTGAAATCCTTTCTACAAGATCAGGTAAAGTAATGATTGAGGAGACTACCATTCACCGGTCCTCCTGGAAGTGATTACCCATCAAAATATTCTAATATGTAGGTGTAATGTTCCTAATCTAGAACAGCTAGCAATCCATGGCTGGAAAACACATTTTCCAGAAATGGAGGCAGCCGGATTTGAAACCAGGACCTGGATCCCTTAGATCAATGTGTCTAAGAATGAAATCCAAGATATGGCTCCAAAGAAATCCTTCTAAGGTGGTTAAACAGATCTACCACACTTAGATGTCCTTAGGAAATGCCCAGTGAATGGTCTGCAATAATGTAAGCACAAGAGCTGGAATGACAACGTTATTATACAACCATGAGCATATGAAGATCTGAATAGCCAATGAATAATGTTATAGCAGCAAAGATAATACAAGTTCTTGAGGAAACAACCTCTCAAGAAAGGCAATGCAAACCTCAACAATACATGTACATGAAAATGGAGAATATTGTTATTTCTGTATAAACCCAAGCTATGAGGACGTATTTTATAAGATGTAATTCTCCATATTACATAATAACTGAAAGATATGACAATATATGGCTCAAATAAAGTTGGGGAGAAAAGCTCTAACCCCTGAAAGCAACAATACAATAATCCTCCAAGGGATTGGCTGAAATACACAAAATGGAAAAAATGCCAAAGTTGCTAGACATCAGTTGCAACTCAAATATGGAACTGAATAGAGAAGGCTGAAGATGATGAGAAATATGAAGTAGACCTCCTCCAATGGATCTCCAAAGTGGAAGGCTGATCCTTACATTTGAGATCTCACCCTCCAAAAAAACTGCAAACCCTCACTGCAGATACTCCATGAAAATAACGTAGTCACTAAGAGTGACTACGCAGTGGGTGGAATAGAACACTATGGCCAAGCGCCAAGATATGCAAATCAGCTCCCAAGCTCCTAATCTGATCTCCCAAAGAAAGGAAAGACTCTCTCTCTGAAAAACAATAGATGGAAGAGGGGTTGTGGAGTCTCCACTGCAACACCTTGCAACACAGAGTTATGTTGCTGCAGCAAAAAATGTTGTCCTGGAGGAGGATGCTTTGGCCTTGAGCCAAGAGATTTTAAGAATGAAGAACCAACCTTCAATAGGCCTCTCAAGAAGGTGAGGAAATATTAAACAGGAATTCCCTGGCAATTCTTTCTAAAAAGCAAAGAATGCACAATGTCTGGATAGACATGAAATGAATATCATAAGCATGAATAACAATGGCTCTCCAACTCTCCATATATAGCAAGTGAAGGCTCTCTCTCCATGGGCCCCATCGATTAGGTTTTCCTCTATAAATGAATATTCCCTCCTCTATCTCTGCGCTGTCCCATGTAGTGCTTTCCACCTCATATCATGCATTGTTTGACTTGGTCAAACTTAACCAAGCCTCTTTGTAAAAGTCTCCTTTCACACATGAGGGTGTGAAATCTAGTTCCATGGCTGATCCCTTTTCATGCTAGAGGGATTTTATCTATGTTTTTATTATGAATGGGCCTCTTCACCCAATTATTCATCTCCTAAGTGAAAATTAACTAAATTAATATTCCAATTTATTGAAGGAAAAATTTGGAATATTACAGTCCTCCCCTCCCAAATGTTTCTTGTCCTCAAGCAACTGCAAGGATAGAACTGGAAAATCTCCACTCAAGGCATGGAGTCTGAAATGTGATGAGGAACATCTCCCCCATGTGGATCCTCCATCCCCAAGCAATCATCCAAACAAAATGAACCACCTCCCAACAAGGCAACTCCTGAAAATCTCCTTCTACCTCAAGCTCCGGAAATGAAGGTGGGCTGAAAATCTGAACTTGGAAAGCATCATAGCTTACCCCATGCTGTCCTTATCCCCACTTATGTAAATTTTAGTGTTTTTTCTGATCCTGGGATGCAAAATTATTGCCCTCAAATGGAAAAGTGAAGAAAAATCCTCCAAAGAGTTCTCCTCCAACATTGAAGAACAAGCTGGCCCAAAACAATCCATCCACGATGGATAGGACAAGATCATCATAGAGTATCCCAATGAGAAGTTTTCTGCAAGTTATACATGATGATACATGACTCAAACAATGTCTCACAAGGATACAATGCAGTTTCATCCACTGCAATCTCATAAAGGAATATGGCAAGCGACATACAAAATCCATCACATCTACTAAGGAATAGTAAATGGCTGAATATAACAACAATACAAGACCAAAAACTTGCCCATGGTTGTACAATGGATGACTATCAAGTCCATGGTACACCTTAAGAGAAAACACACATGTATTAGTGGTGGCCATATCTCCTCCCATGCTCCCATTAGAACATGTAGTGCAGAAATTGTGGGAATTTTCTCCCCTTAAGTACACATCCAACTCATGTGTCTCTCTCATAATCATGCTTCTTATACAAATATGATCCATATCAGAAACTTAAGTCATGATCAGAAATAAAACAGGGAAAATGCTGAAGTTTTCATGTGTTGCAAGAATGTACCAATAGTTTTCCCAATGGTGACAGCGCAGTTTTCCAAACTGTTGCTTCAGAAAATCATATGGCAAGTTGTTTTGTGTTAGATGAATAGTTATGTATGTCATGATAGCTACTGATAAATAGAAAATGGATGAGTATATCAAATAATCATACATGAAAGAAAACACTTGCCCAAGGCCATATAAAATATGGTTGTCTCCATCATACAAGTTGGCCCGATTTTGTCCATGGAGCTCAATGAAAAATTTGCCCTTTTGTGGAGCAATGCACTGAATATGAATGGTAAGAGCATCAATATGTGGTGTTAGATAATCCATGGATGTAAAAAAAATATTATTACCATATTTTGAGAGAAAAATGATGCATGTGTATATGAATGATCCCTCCATAGTAGTATGGCACATTCCCAGGAAGAGAATTGAACCATATGGGGCATAAAGATCACCCTCCTTATACTTGGAAATACAAGTCAAGAATATCATAGCAAGTGAGGTCATACCAATGTAATAGATGTCTCCAACCATTACTCCATCAATCTCACCTCCTCTTTGTCCTCCAAGTGCATCAAGTGTGAAGTGATCATGGGGAAACTCCATCAATAACCCCAAGCTCTCAAGTGACAACGTTGTTGGCCTCTGGAAATGATCTCTGGCCAACTTATAGCTCCATTATTTGACATGCTCCTTGTCAAATATGTCTCCCATAATGCTGAAATACATAAGAATTCCCTCCCAAGGTGGAAGTACCACTCTCTCATCAAAATCCAAGGAGATAATGCCATCTCCTCCTCCTACAACATCATGCAAAATGTGAGAGTAAATCTGCTCTTGCTCTCCCAAGAACAAGCAAAGCAAAAAAATATTTCACTGCTTCCCCATACTCCCATCATACAACTCATGTGATGAAGAGACAATGAATGATATGAGTATCACATCAACACCATGCATCCATACTCTATGCTGCTCAATGATGCAAGTATCCATCCTCCTACTCTTAGGAAGAGTGTTTGCCAAGTGATGGCCAAACTCTTTCAAGAGTAACCAGCACAGCCAAGCCTCCTGCTGCCCAGTATCATATATTTTCAAGTAGCCTCCCAGCTCCTTGCTCATCAGCCACATCTACTCAACCAATTGTGGATGCTTCCTTATTTTCTTCACCTTGGTACTCCTCCCATGAGGGCTACCATCTTCCCAAATCAAATTCTTGTTTTTGCGCTTCATGGGATTTTGAATGCAAGCTTCTCAAGGATCAATGAGACCCTATCAAGACCCAAATAGGTGGTAGGAAAAAACCTCCCATCATGATGTGTGTTAGCCACCTATAATATTTTGTTATACCAAAAAGGTGGCTAAGACTTTTTGAGCCTCCAAGGAACAAATTTTATCACTAAAAATTTTTGGCTCTCGAAGGCTCCTTGAAGGCCTCATGCCTCTGTCATCCTTCATTTTACTATTTCCATTTCATGCTGCGAAATTCTACTAATTTCGTAAGAAGAGGAAATTTCTTTGAAAGACCTTCATTTTCCCCCTTCTCAAACCTTCATCTTCTTCCCTTTTTCTGCACAAAACTCCCTTGTTTTCATAAATCCTCTTCTTCCATTTATGAAAGTCATTCTTCCAAAGTTAAAAACTCACTTTTTAACTATGTCAGAACCCCCATTTCCATTGAAAAACCATGAAAATTTCATAAAAAATTCAAAGTTTTTCTATGGACTTAAGCCCCTTTGGGCTAAGTCCTAAACCACTTCCCCACATATGCCCTTATCATAAAAACCAAGCACCAAACCCATATAGCGCTAATCGCATCGCGAGTTTTCATGTGCGCAGATCTTTTTTCCATCATCGAAAGTCCCGATGCGATTGAACATTCTTGTTTAAAAATCCCCTATCGCATTGTTATTTTCATATTAAACATGGGTCCACCTCGGCGCTTAAACCTTTCTATTTTTCATTCCCGAATCTGTTTTTTATTTTGAAAAACCCAAAACCCGCTTATCCAAAGTTTTAACTTAAAACTTAAAGTCACATGTTGAAAATATCTAATGGGTTGATCAAGAAGACCAATCGCGCAATCGCGATCGGAGAATTCAAATGGGTAGATTGAAAGACCCGGCCCGAGGGCCCAATTGCGATTGGCCCTCATTTTTTATACGCTCGGCCATATCACATTTCATATATCCCACGGCCCCGCAATCGGGCGCCTGTTCCCTTTACATATAAATATTCCGCCCCGATCCATGCAAACTTTTTTTTTATATTTAAACTTTGGGTTTCATATGTTATAAAGTTCTTTCCACCGGTTCACTCCAGAACTAATCCCCGCCATTGATCTAATGCCGATCAAACGGCCATCGCTCCGTCGCATTGGAAATTTCAGTCGCATCGCATATTTAAAATTGCATTCGTTTTTGTTTGCCCTTCCGATTTAATCTGGATCGTCCACGTGTCCAGATCGGACGGTCCGGAAATCACCTCGCCTTATCTCTTCTCCCGCTCTTCTTCTGTCCTTTTTTGCGCAGATCTCCACCGTTGGATATTTTCATCCAACGGCTACGCTCCTTTCCTCCACGCCTTCCGAAGCAGTTTTAAACTAATTCCGTAGGATTTCTTAATTGTTTTTTGTGTTTTGCAGGTTTTTATAATGGTTTTTTTCGCTGCATTGAAGAGAAAGGCCGAAGGCCGGGAGAGACGTTTCCTGTGCCTTCTGACTATTAAAAAGAACCATTCACAAGTTAGAATTCAATGATTTATCAATGTTTCATGAGCGTTGATAGCATAAAAGCCTTGTGCGGCCCTGCACATCGACAAGACACTGTTTTATTCAAAAGAACAGTTAAAGAGTATCAGTTTTGAAGATAAAGCACATCAGATGAAGATTGAAAACATTTTTATGGGGATTACGACTAAGACGGTTATCAAAAGCCTAATCCCCAACTTGAAACACAGTTTAAAGAAAACCTAAAGTGTTTTATCAGACGAAAAGCCTCCAACGCCACATCTTGAGGCAAATTGATTCCTCAGCTACCACAGAGCCACCTGTTGCCTCAAACCTTTCAAAGCAGAGGCCGAAGTTAATGAAGAAAATCAGATATTTGCCTCCAGCACAGCCAGGGAGTTACCTCTACAAAGAAATCAACGCAGAAAATATCTACAGAGTTACTCCACACAGCACACAGAGCCTCAAAGTCAAATAAGACTCCCATCGAGTTTTACATTCATAATTGTAAACATTAATACAGTAGTCCACTTGTAAATTTCTCCCTCGAGCCCCTCAAAAGGCCAAGAAGTCTTGACCCTATATTAATTATCCTGAGAGATATTTTCTCAGATCACCTCCTCATTCTTCTATAAATACCTCAGTAGAAGATGAGAAATTGTTGGTTGTTAATGTAAATTGCTGAAGCATTATATTGTAACTGAGCTGAAAACTCTTGATTGTAGATAGGATTTCACTGGCTCTTGGAGCTCTGCTTGTAACAGATAAGTTAGGTTGTGAAGAGAGATGGATTAAAACACTGGATCTGAAGATTGTAACTGGTTTGAAGCATCAATACAAGCTGATTTATGGGATCCTGGTCTATGTTGATGGTGATGTTATTCTCACTGTAACTTGTATTTTGTTTCTGTTTTCAATTTGTTTCATTTTCCACTATAAAGAACAGTTTAAACAGGGTTAGGACCTACTGTATATCAGTAACCTTCTCTGGCTGAAAAACCTTTATTTCAACGTTTTCCCTCAACTGTGTTATTTGAAAATGATTTAATTTAGTTTAAGTACAGGGATGCTGGCGTTCCCTCATCTCTTTGTCTCAGCTGAATGTTATTTTTAAATGTTACTTTCAATATATGTTGTGTGAAGATGAACTGAGGAAATTAAGGTTAGCCCTGAGTCCCTTTCTTATTTGCTCAACTATTTGATTGTTTCCCTTAGGATGTGTTAAAAGCTGACTAGTTTCAAAGTACTTATCAGATCTTAGACCATTCTGTGTTATCTTTGAGTTTCCCTTTGTTTTTATATGTTTTCTATCAAAAGTGTATCAAAGGCTGGATAGTTTCAAAGTACTTACCAGATCCTAGTTTTCTTCTATGTTTTTCTTAAGTGCCTGGTCAAAGGCTGGCTAGTTTCAAAGTACTTACCAGATCCTGGGCTGCTCTTTGTTCTGCATCTGTCATTTCCCTTTCTTATTGTATCACTCCATTCCATAAATACAACTTTAAAGAGATCCTTAGGCATAGATGACTTGCCCCTTAGACCACTCTTGGACCTGATTGTTTCAATTAAATCCTCTTATGACTCCATAGCCCAATGGACTGAAAACCTGCCATCATCTTTCATCCTAGCTAAAGCTTACTCTTTTTGCTTGCAACTTCTCACTTTTGAACCTATTTGCATATAGATCTTTCCGCCTCAGACAACAACTATGTTCAACCATCCAAAAAACCAAACAAACCCTTGGACTTCATAACTAGCCTAATATTATTACCCCAAACTTCAAAGACAAATCCATCTTTGTACATATTGGAGAGATCCCTCTCCGGATTCAGGAGGGCTAGATCCTAGAATCCCAAAGTTGGTTGAAACGATGTTAACTCTGTGATCGGACTTTTGCCAATCTTGCTTATTACAGAGACCTAACATTTCTGGCGACTCCACTGGGGAATTGAGTTGAGTTTTCATCTTTTTTCCCTTTTTTTTTTTTTTTCAACACAAACCTTGAGAGTAAAAAGCAACCTTTTCAAGCACTACCAAGAAATGGTAATCATGATGAAACTTGTTTGAATCAGTGACAAACTAGGTCAACTCTAGGATTCTCTTAAGTTTTCATCTAAACCTTGGAAAATCAGCTAGCTTAGCCATTAGAGTAGACTCTCTTTGTCTCACAACCGTAGCTAAGTTTTGAAGCAAAGTTAGGACATTCTTGCAAACCACAAATAAAAACAATTCAGAAAATACCAAAAAGAACTTCAGATTGGTAGTAAAACACTTGCTCTTACATTTCACTTGCCATTGGATGTGTTTTACTTCATAATCTTAGACAGATTCTGGAAAGGGCCAAGTAGCCTCCGGATCTCATCCTCTTTTAGGGGTGACATATCTGGTGAATGCCCTCCCAGTCAATCTCTGGTTAGAGTTTGTTGTGTTTTGAGATATCCTTAAAAAGGAATGTTTCACAAGCACTGTGGTGGACAGTATACCTCTTTGAAAACACTCTAGAATTTCCACCTGGCAACTCCACAATCCTGAACAGACCTTAAGACTCCACTGGGAAGAACCCTTATCATTGTAATATCCTTCAAACTCAGTTAGAAGGCTGTAGGATTTAAATTGTGAAAACAGATTAGTCAACCTCTCAAAGACTGTCATATCTGGTTGAACTTTTCCTGATTATTTGGGTCTAAAAACATAGCATAGTGGCTCCTAGAAAGATTCACACTAGAGCCCATCCTGACCCTAATCCAACTGAGATAGTTGATAACCCAGAAAGTATCCTTAGGAAGTCTCCTAAGATAGAATCCTCAACTATTTTCAGATCTCACATAAGATCCAATTCAGTCCCTGAAAATCTTTCAGCTCTACAGAAATCACAAACTGACTTATTGAACCCATTTAGGACTAGGTCATTTGGTGATTTAGATCAGCTAGATTCTGAGTCTTCACCTTCATCTCCTGAAACAAGTGAACCCCTTGGGAATAGAGAATCAACCCCTCCTGATTTACACTTTCTTCTTAACTTAGGTGTCTCTCATCCAAGATCATCTCAGCAATCTACCGTTGTTCCATCCACTTCTGTTCATCCTTCATCCATTGTTTAAACCACTTCATTTCAGCCCACACCTCCTCTTTTCAACCCACCCCCACCACATATCATGGCAGCATGGTATGCTCCCTTAGTCCTTCCTGTACCATTAGTCAATCTTCCACAGGACTATCAGTCCAAAATCCCATTATATGATGTTAGCAATGCTACAACAGCATCACAACATGTGGATAAGATGAATGACTACTTTGACAGAAATGAAATTGATGATGATTCTGTCAAGCTTAGACTTTTTGCTCAAAGTCTGGGGGGAGAAGCAAGAAAATGGTTCAAAGGTTTAGCCCCCCATAGTATTAATGATCTCCAAGGCTTCCATCAAACGTTCTTAAACAAATGAGAAGTGAGGAAGAATCCTCTTCAAGTCCTTGCTGACTATAACAATCTCCATAGGAACCCAGGGGAAAGTGTACAGGCTTATTGTACCAGATTTAACAGTGTGTATAATGCACTTTCCCCAGAATTAAAACCTCCACAAGGTTCAGCTTTAAACAAGTTTCCTGAAGGGTTTGATGCTGATATGACCTATTCATTAAGAGAAAGATATTTTGCAACCCTTGAAGATATGCAAAGAGGTGCTCTTTCTGTGGAAGTAAACTTAATGGAGAAGAGAGCAAGGATGAAAGCTGAAAAAAGAGTATCTTTCAGAGAGGAATCCACACCTTCCACCTCAAGCTCAAAAATGGAAAGAATGATGGAAGAAATGATGAAGAAAATGAGCATTCTAGAGAGAGCGCAAGCAAGTATAAATCAAAACGCTCCTCAAAACAGAAACCAAAACCAAAATCAGAATGTTAGAAGGAATCAACCTCCAAACAGACCTAGGGATGATGATCAGCAGACCACTCCTCCCTTTCATCAAAACTATTTAAGTGAGGTTGAGGAAACAGATGAAATAATAGAGGATAATGATATGAACCTATTTGGGGTAGATGATGATGATTTCGAGGTTCATTATGATAAGAAACAAGGTCTTTATACACCTTACGACGACAAAAGAGATGATAATGAAAATTATCATCAAAAAATGGAAAATGCTGTCACAGAGCCTTCAAAGGAATATGAACTCAGAAGTAAATCTAATCAACAAACCCCCAACAACAAAACCTCTGACAAATCTTCTCAAAGCAGCACTGCAACCAAGCCTAAGACAGTCAAACAAAAGGATAAAATAGTGGCTGATAATTCTGGTAAAGGTAAAGAGAAAGACACTCAAAATCTTGAAAAACAGAGTGCAAACATCAGTAGTGCTAACACTTAAGCTAGTACTCCTATTTTAACCATTGTGTCAAATATAGACAAAAAAAATCAGCAAGTTGTTGTGGCTGATAAAGTGGCAGTAAACAAGGCTGAAACCAGCGCCTTAAAGAATCAAATTCCTTTCATTTTGGAACAGGAAATCTCAAGAATCAAAATTTCTGTTCCTTTGACTGAGTTATCTGCCCAACATGTATATAGGTCCAAAATTTTGAAGGCTTTGAACATAGAAGAAAATGAGGATACACTCAATCTTAATGACGACCAGCCAGAGCTTATTTTTGGTCCAAAGATTGAAGGTAAGTTTCAAGAGGGACCTGTCCCTCCCTTCTATGTAAGTTTGAACATTCATGACAAAATTCTACACAATGCTATGCATGACTCAAGCACTTCCCATAATTTAATGCCAAAATCTGTAATGGAAAGCCTGGGTCTTGAAATTACCAGACCTTACAAAGACCTGTACTCCTTTGACTCAAGTAGAGTTAAATGTCTAGGATTGATCAAAGACCTTTGTGTTAATTTAGCCCAAATTCCAACCAAGTGTTTGGTCATGGATGTTGTTGTGGCTGATGTACCCCAGAAGTATGGAATGCTTTTATCAAGATCTTGGGGGGCTAAGTTACAGGGGACCATGCAAATGGACATGACCTATGTGACTATCCCTGTTTTCAATCAGACTATAAGACTTTACAGGGAGTCCCACATGCAATACACAGTGACAAGTCAAGACAGGCCTCAAAACTCTCCTCTGTATGCTGTAAGTACGAGCCTTGATTCTTTTATCATGTTTAATGATGAAAGCCTCACAGAAAAAATCATTTCAACAGAATTAATGGCTGAAACGAAGGCAGAGGAATACAACACTAAACTGTCAAGACAGTTTACTGTATCTAAAAATCATAGCAAACCAAACACAGGTCTTGAACTACGAATCATCAATCCATTAAACTTAAATCTTGACAGTCAAGAGAGCAATCCTCAACCCGATGAAAAACTTGAGGAGTCAAATCATACAAAGGACATGCACCAAACTAATAAAACTGAAAATGATCCTCTTTGGACTATGTATTTTGATGGGTCATGCACTAGAACAAATGCTGGTGCAGGTGTCTGGATTACTAACACTGAAAACAATCATACAGAATGTATTTCATGTAAATTAAACTTTCAGTGTTCCAACAACATAGCAGAATATGAATCCCTTCTCTTAGGCTTGCATCTCTTGAAGAAATTAGGAGCCAAGAGAATAAAGGTGTATGGGGATTCTGAGTTATTAATTAGGCAAGTCCATGGGGAGTATAATGCAAATCACCCCAGACTTAGGGCCTACAGGAATGATGTCATGGATATTTTAAAAACATTTGAGGAATCCAACTTAAGTTTTGTCCTGAGGAAAAGAAACATTGCAGCCCACAATTTAGCCTTTGCTGCTAGAACCTACCCAATGATATATGATGACACATCTCAGATAAAATTCAAACCAGCTGTCCTGGATAACAAGAAATATTGGCAGGTTTTTGATGGAGATAAAAAAATAGAAGACTTCATGCAATTCAAAAATGAGTTTGAACTCCATAGCTCAGATTCAGACTATGATACAGACTGCAGTGAAGAAAATTTTCTTGGTGAAGAAGAACCGTCTCCTGAGCTTGTAGATATTAACCTTCAGACTACCAAACTTAGAAACAAAACAGAGTTGAGTGCAGAATCTAAAACAGAGGAGTTGAAAACTCTGCATTCTAAGGATGATAGTTTGCCCAAGGGTTTGGCCCCTCTAGAAGAATTGTTTGATTTTAATGATGTGGCCAATAAACCTAAACTGGAACCTGTAGAAACTGAGGTAGAGGAATGCATTATAGGCAGTGAGGAAAAATTGAAAATGATAAAACTGTCCAAAACTTTGCCAGCTCACATTAAACTCAAATACATAGAGCTGTTCAAAGAATTTTCTGATGTTTTTGCATGGAGTTATGAAGATCTTAAGTCTTATGACACTGAAATAATACATCACAAAATCCCTCTTAAAGAAAACCAAACACCATTCAAACAGAAACTGCGCAGAATAAACCCTGTCCAGTTGCCATTGGTTAATAAGGAAATCATGAAGATGCACGATGTTGGTATTATTGTCCCTATTAGATATTCTAAATGGGTATCTAATCTGGTGTCTGTTAGGAAAAAGACTGGAGAAATCAGGCTTTGTATAGATTTTAGAAATCTGAACAAAGCTTCATTGAAAGACAACTACCCTTTGCCCAAGATGGACCATATTTTACAAAGGGTGGTGGGGTCTAAAAGAATCTCTTTGCTAGATGGCTATTCAGGGTATAATCAAGTCTTAGTCCACCCTGATGATCAATTACAGACAACTTTTACTACACCCTGGGGCACCTTCATGTATGTGAAAATGCCTTTCGGTCTAATGAATGCTGGAGCAACCTTTAAAAGAGCCATGGACATAGCCTTCTTGGAAGAATTGGGTTTCTTCATCATTATCTATCTTGATGATGTAACTGTGTTTTCAAAAACAGATGAAGAACACTTAGAACATTTGAGGAAAGTCTTTGAGAAGTGCAGAAAGTTTGGGATATCTTTAAACCCTAAGAAGACTTTATTTGGTCCCAAGAAGGTAAACTTCTTGGGAACATTATTTCAGAGGAAGGTATAAAGATAGATCCAAAGAGGATTGAGGCCATCTTGCAAATCTCTCATCCTCGAAACATAAAAGAGTTGCAGTCTTTCATTGGGAAGATAAAATTTTTGAGAAGGTTCATCCCTAACCTAGCTAAGCTCCTTAGGAATATCACAAACATGTTAAAGAAGGAGCAAGGGGTAAAATTGACCTTGGAGGCAAAGACATCCTTTGAACTGGTAAAACAAGCATTAACCAAAACACCGGTTCTCATAAGTCCTAATTTTTCAAAATATTTTTATATCTTCTCGTTTGCATCAGAACATACCATAGCTGTTGTCCTTTTACAGAAAAATCCACAAGGACAAGAGCATCCTATTGCATTCTTTAGTAAGGCATTGAGGGATTCCCCTTTGAAGTATAACATTATGGAAAAGCAAGCTTTTGCTTTGGTAAAGGCTTTGAAAGACTTCAGGGTATACATCCTTCACTCACACATTATTGCCTTTGTCCCAAACTCAGTTGTTAAAGACATTCTAACACAGGACCCAGATGGTAAGAGAGGTAAGTGGATTGCTATTATTCTTGAATATGATTTAGAGATAAAACCCACTAAGTTCATCAAAGGCCAAGGTCTAGCTAGATTAATGGCTGAATCAAATTGTGAAGTTCTTGATATTAACATGATTAATTCTTTGGATAACCAAGAAGAATTCTCAACTCCCATTATTGAATACCATTTTATGAATTCTCCTTGGTATGCTGATATTATTTATGTTTTTCTTAATCTGAATACACCTCCTGGTTGATCAAAAACAAAGGCAAGGTTCCTGAAATTGAAAGCTGTAAATTATTGCATTATTGATAAATGTCTGTATTGGAAAAATGCAAGTGGTCTATTGCTTAAATGTTTGCCTGAGTTTGATGCAGAGAAGATTAAGCGAGAATTCCATGAAGGAGAGTGTGGAGGTCATACATACGCGAGTCGACGGCCCGACAAAATTTTGAGGGCTGGTTTCTATTGGCCTACTCTTTTTCATGATGTCCACATAAGATGACCACTGCCCCACCCCATAAGTACCAAATTATTTGAAGGCAAGAGAAAATTACTACCCCTGCCTCTGCATCCAATTACTATTGAAACCCCTTTTCAACAATGGGGAATTGACTTCATAGGAGAAATCCATCCACCATCTTCTGCCCAGCATAGGTGGATTCTCACTGCCACAGACTACTTCACTAAGTGGATAGAAGCCATTCCTTGTAGGCAGGCCAATGATTCAGTTATCATAAAAATTTTGGAGACTAACATCCTCTCCAGATTTGGCTTTCCTACCAAGATCATCACAGACAACGCAGCAGCATTTGGATCAAAGAAAATGGTTGAATTCTGTCACAAGTATCAGATAACATTGGGACACTCCACAGCATATTACCCGCAAGGTAATGGACTTGCAGAATCTTCCAACAAAAGCTTAGTGAACATAATCAAGAAACTATTGGAGGACAATAAAAAATCTTGGCACACAAAGCTAATCCATGCACTTTGGGCTGACATATTGACTTTGAAGAAATCTATTGGTATGTCACCCTTCCAGCTTGTGTATGATACAGATGCAATTTTTCCTAACAGCCTTGGTGTACCAGTTATGAAGTTAATTCAAGAGTTGCAGACTGAAGAAAATGACATAACCAGAATAATAAATCAAACCATTCATCTTCAGCAGATCAGGGAGGAAGTGTATAAAAAAGCATTGCAGAAGCAAGATAGTATCAAGGAGATATTTGATAGAAGAACAAAGGCCAACAATTTCAAGATTTGGGACAAAGTTTTAAAGTGGGACTCAAGAAGGAAAGAAAAGGGCAAACACGGAAAATTTGACAATCTATGGCTTGGCCCTTACTCTATTCATTCAGTTGCTGGTAATAATGCATTTTTATTACAAGAACTGGATGTAACATAATTGTTTGGGGGTCCTGTCAATGGCAGGATGTTTAAGCATTACTTCTCTTGATCCATTTTTATGTTTTGAAGCCTTTTACCTTTTCCATTGTAAATATTTCATCCACCATTGCATTCAAAGTTATGAAAAATAAAAAAATACAAAAACAGAGAAAAAATGAAAAGAGGGCAGAAATGAAAACAAGAAAGGCAAAGCCCCATGCCAAAAAAGAGAAACAAACATGAAAGTGTGCAAGCTCAAATGCCACTCCTCAAAAACACACGTCTAGTTAGTCAAACTGTTTAATCTTGACTAATTAGCTTTAAATTTTTTCTGCTGATAGGATAGTGAATTTGATTTACCAAACTGTTCAATCTTGGCTTATCAGTAGATAGATTAGGGTAGAAATGAAGGTTCAAACAAACTCAAAATCTGAACCAAAGTTTCCAAAAGAGGACGACTCAAAACTGTTTTATTTTCTGAGTCACGAAAGAGAAAAACTGGTTCTAAATTGCTCAAAACTTGAACCAGAAGAGAGGAAGAAGACAACTCAAAACAAGTTCAAAACAGAGCTGTGAAGAAAAGAGAAGGCCATGATGAGAGACTTTCAGATCTTAAAGCCTTCCATTTTGTTTTTACTTTCCTACAAATAATAATCTATGTGCAGCTTTTTTTTATGCCATAGATCACAGCAAGTCAAACAACTTAATCTTGACTTGACTGTTTTTCAATTTTTGTTGTAGAATTTAGAGAATAAAAATATGTTGGACAGTTTAATCCCAACAGATAATAGAGTAGGTAGAGAAGCATCTGAACTCAACTGTTTAATCTGAGTTCAGGGAGAAATAAGGATGTAGAAATAGATTAGATTTCTTGCTTTCAAAAGAATAAAATATTGAGAAAAGAGTTTGCCAATCCAAGTGCATTCTGATGAAGAAAAAATGTTAGATCAGTAGGATTGGGTAGGTAGAAATGTTTGTATTGATGAAAGTCCATTGTTTTCATAGCGGCTAAATGTGTTTTCAAAGAAGATCCTCCCAGCAAAGGAAGGGCAGCCCAATGGATCAGGCACAAGTCAGCCTCCCAGAGAATCCAAGTCTGAAGTTCTTGATACCTTCAAGAAGGCATCATCCCCAAGTGGAGCCATTGTTAGCCACCTATAATATTTTGTTATACCAAAAGGTGGCTAAGACTTTTTGAGCCTCCAAGGAACAAATTTTATCACTTAAAATTGTTGGCTCTTGAAGACTCCTAGAAGGCCTCATGCCTCTGTCCGAAATCTTCATTTACTATTTCCATTCATATACGAATCCACGTGAATTTCGTAAGAAAGAGCTATTTGAAAGACCTTCATTTTACCCCTTCTCAAACCTTCATCTGCTTCCCTTTTTCTCCAAAAAACTCCCTTGTTTTCATAAATCCTCTTCTTCCATTTATGAAAGTCATTTTTCCAAAGTTAAAAACTCACTTTTTAACTATTTCAGAACCCCCATTTCCATTGAAAAACCATGAAAATTTCATAAAAATGCAAAGTTTTTCTATGGACTTAAGCCCCTTTGGGCGAAGTCCTAACCACTTCCCCACATATGCCCTTATCATAAAAACCAAGCACCAAACCCATATAGCGCTAATCGCATCGCAAGATTTCATGTGCACATATCTTTTTGCCATCATCGAAAGTCCCGATGCGATTGAACATTCTTGTTTAAAAACCCCCGATCGCATTGTTATTTTCATATTAAACATGGGTCCACCTCGGTGCTTAAACCTTTCTATTTTTCATTCCCGAATCCGTTTTTCCTTTGAAAAACCCAAAACCCGCTTATCCAAAGTTTTAACTTAAAAAATTTAAGTCACATGTTGAAAATATCTAATGGGTTGATCAAAAAGACCAATCGCGCAATCGTGATCGGAGAATTCAAATGGGTAGATTGAAGGACCCGGCCCGATGGCCCGATTGCGATTGGCCCTCATTTTTAAATACGCCCGGCCATATCACGTTTCATATATCCCACGGCCCCACAATTGGGCGCCTGTTCCCTTTACATATAAATATTCCGCCCCGATCCATGTAAACCTTTGTTTTATATTTAAACTTTGGGTTTCATATGTTATAAAGTTCTTTCCGCCGGTTCACTCCAGAACTAATCGCCGCCATTGATCTAAAGCCGATCAAACGGCCATCGCTCCGTCGCATCGGCAATTTCAGTCGCATCGCATATTTAAAATCGCATTCGTTTTTGTTTTCCTTGATTTAATCTGGACCGTCCACGTGTCCAGATCAGACGTTCCGAAAATCACCCCGCCTTATCTCTTCTCCCGCTCTTCTTTTGTCCTTTTTGCACAGATCTCCACCGTTGGTTGCCTTCATCCAACGGCTACGCTCCTCCCCTGCCATCTGAAGCAGTTTAAACCTAATTCCGCAGGATTTCTTAATTGTTTTTTGTGTTTTGCAGGTTTTTATAATGGCTTTTTTTGCTGCATTGAAGAGAAAAGACCGAAGGCAGGGAGAGACGTTTCCTGCGCCTTCGGACTATTAAAAAGAATCATTTACGGGCCGGATTCAACGTTTTATCAATGTTTCATGGGCATTGATGCCTTAAAAGGCCTCGCGCGACCTGCACATCGACAAGACACTATTCTATTCAGAACATAGTTAAAGAGTATCGGTTTTGAAGACAAAGCACAACAGATGAAGATTGAAGACAGTTTTTATGGGGATTACGGCTAAGATATTTATCAAAAGCCTAATCCCCAATATAAAACATAGTTTAAAGGAAAACCTAAAATTTTTTATCAGACAGAAAGCCTCCACCGCCACATCTTGAGGCAAATTGATTCCTCAGCTACCACCAAGCCACCTGTTGCCTCAAACCATTCAAACAGAGGCCGAAGTTATTGAAGAAAATATGATATTCGCCTCCAGCACAGCCAGGGAGTTACTTCTGCGAAGAAATCAATGCAGAAAATATCTACAGAGTTACTCTGCACAACACGTAGAGCCTCAAAGTAAAATAAAGCTCCCACCGAGCTTAATTCATAAATGTAAAACAGTTAATACAGAAGACCACTTGTAAACTTCTTCATCAAGCCCCTCAAAAGGCCAAGAAGTCTTGAATCTGTATTAATTTCTTCGAGAGATCTTTTGTTAGATTTCACCTCCTCATTCTTCTATAAGTACCTCAGTATAAGATGATAAATTGTTGGTTGTTAGTATAATTCTTTGGAAAGCTTTGTAATTTTCACCTAATTTGAAAACTCTTGATTGTAGATAGGATTTCACTAGCTCTTGGAGCTCTGCTTGTAATAGATAAGTTAGGTTTTGAAAGAAAGATGAATTGACACACTGGATTTGAAGATTGTAACCGGTTTGAAGCATCAATACAAGTTGATTTATGGGATCCTGGTCTATGCTGACGGTGATGTTGTTCTTACTGTAACTTGTGTTTTATTTCTGTTTCCATTTTGTTTCATTTTCTGCTATAAAGAACAGTTTAAACAGAGTTAGGACCTATTGTATACCAGTAACCTTCTCTGGTTGAGAAATATTTATTTAGATGTTTTCTTCTATCTGTGTTATTTGGAAATGATAAATTCAGTTTAGGCATAGACATGTTGGCGTTCCCTCATCTTATTTCCTTGACTGAATGTTATTTTTAAATGTTACTTTCAATATATGTTGTGTGAAGATGAACTGAGGAAATTAAGGTTAGCCCTGAGTCCCTTTCTTATTTGCTCAACTATTTGATTGTTTCCCTTAGGATGTGTTAAAAGCTGACTAGTTTTGAAGTACTTATCAGATCTTAGACCATTCTGTGTTATCTTTGAGTTTCCCTTTGTTTTTATATGTTTTCTATCGGAAGTGTATCAAAGGCTGGATAGTTTCAAAGTACTTACCAGATCCTAGTTTGCTTCTATGTTTTTCTCAAGTGCTTGGTCAAAGGCTGGCTAGTTTCAAAGTACTTACCAGATCCTGGGCTGCTCTTTGTTCTGCATCTGTCATTTCCCTTTCTTATTGTATCACTCCATTCCATAAATAAAAATTTAAAGAGATCCTTAGGCATAGATGACTTGCCCCATAGACCACTCTTGGACCTGATTGTTTCAATTAAATCCCCTTATGACTCCATAGCCCAATGGACTGAAAACCTGCCATCATCTTTCTTCTTGATCAAAGCTTACTCTTTTTGCTTGCAACTTCTCACTTTTGAACCTATCTGCATATAGATATTTCCGCCTCAGACAGCAACTATGTTCAACCATCCGAAAAACCAAACAAACCCTTGGACTTCATAACTAGCCTAATATTACTACCCCAAACTTCAAAGACAAATCCATCTTTGTACACACTTGAGAGATCCCTCTCCGGATTCAAGAGGGCTAGATCCTAGAATCCCAAAGTTGGTTGAAACGATGTTAACTCTGTGATTAGACTTTTGCCAATATTGCTTATTACAGAGACCTAACAATGTGTATGGCTCAAGGAATTTCCAACACAAGCATGAGAGATGTTATCCATCCTAAGATTTCCTCCATCTTCTATCTGCTCTTGTGAGAAAGGAAGGAAAGAATTGCACTGCATGGTGTGTTGAAGTGCACCTATAATGAGATCTCTCCTTGAGATCTCCCTCTCATCAATAGTCTTCCAAAACCAATGAGGTCTTGGATCTGAAAGTAGAAGTTCCTCTTTGAGCTGAGAGGAGCTCATTGTGAAAGTGTCATCTTGAAGGGAGAAAGGGTTTCTTACTTCAAGATGTCTACTATCAACCTTCATGGCTTCAAACCCCAACCTCCAATGTGATATACAATCCAACAATGGCTCTTGAGAATGATGGTTTGATTCCTTGAATATTTTCATGTTGCACAGTGTAGTGCAACCAAGCTGCTCTATGGTAGCAGTGTGATTTGACCCTTGGTCATTCAAAATCAAATCTCCACAATTTTCAAAAGAAGTTGCTGCAATAATAGATTGTGGAAATATTTTCATACCTTGATGTGCATTTGGAACTTCTTGTAGGGTTGCAAAATTTCCCTCATCCAAAGTGTTGGCTGCTCCAACTATTGATGCATGTGGCTGCTCCTCCATGAGTGTGACAGCATTATCACAAGGCTCCTCAAGTGGTGGTGTGATCTTCTTTCCCTTTTCCCTTTCACCATCAAAGGTTTTGATCAACCCTTGGATGAATTCTACAAAATTTTATCCCTTGCATGGATCAAGTGGTTGCTCCACCAATCATAGGCTTCACCCTCCATGTGCAGCGCTGAGATTTCAACAGCTTCTTTCCCTTCTACAGGATGTAGTAGGAAAAATTCCTCCAACTCTCTCATCCAAGTTCTTGCAGTAGATGACCCATTAAAGGTAGACAACATAAATCTATTGCCTCTGATCCCTCTTCTGCTACAGGGTCTCCTTTCTTCTTTTAGTTGGATGAAATGAGGAAAATATAGAGCCTCCTTGAAGGATCTAGGTTGAGATCTGTACTCAACAAGGTAATCACTTAGAATCTGATAATCCAAGTGTCCTCCATGCTCAATGTCTTCTTCTTGATGAGAGTAGGAAGTGCATGTACCTTCCTCTTCTATTTCTTCAATCTTCTTGACCTCCTTGGAGAGGTCTTCTCTGGATCTGAATACTGATGAGAAAAATCTCATCTTCTTCAACATTATGATCTTCTTGGGCTTAGACTCACAGGCTGAGCCAAGAAAGTTGCTTCGATACCACTGTAATGTTCCAAATCTGGAACAGCTAGTAATCCATGGATGGAAAATGCATTTTCTAGAAATGGAGGCAGCAGGATCTGAAACCAGGATCTTTATCCCTTAGATCAATGTGTCTAAGAATGAAATCCAAGAGATGGCTCCAAATAAATCCTTCTAAGGTGGTTAAACAGATCTACCACACTTATATGTCCTTAGGAAATGCCCGGTGAATGTTCTGCAATAATGTAAGCACAAGAGTTGGCATGACAACGTTATTATACAACAATGAGCATATGAAGATCTAAATAGCCAATGAATAATGTTATAGCAGCAAAGAATATACAATTTCTTGAGGAAACAACCTCTCAAGAAAGGCAATGCAAGCCTCAACAAGACATGTACATGAAAATGGAGAATACTGTTATTTCTATATAAACCCAGGCTATGAGGACGCGGTTTATAAGAGGTACTTCTCCATATTACATAATAAATGAAAGATATGACAATATATGGCTCAAATAAAGTTGGGGAGAAAATCTCTAACCCCTGAAAGCAACAATACAACAATCCTCCAAGGGATTGGCTGAAATACACAAAATGGAAAAAATTTCAGAGTTGCTGGACAACAGCTACAACTCAAATATGGAACTGAATAGAGAAGGTTGAATATGATGAGAAATATAAAGTAGACCTCCTCCAATGGATCTCCAAAGTGGAAGGCTGATCCTTACACTTGATATCTCACCCTCCAAACAATATGCAAAGCCTCACTGCAGATACTCCATGAAAATAACGTAGTCACTAAGAGGTACTGCGCAGTGGGTGGAATAGAACACTATGGCCAAGTGCCAAGATCTGAAAATCAGCTCCCAAGCTTCCAATCTGATCTCCCAAAGAAAGGAAAGACTCTCTCTCTGAAAAACAAGAGATGGAAGAGGTGTTGTGGAGTCTCCACTGCAACACCCTGCAACACAGAGTTATGCTGCTGCAACAATAGCGCTGTCCTGGGGGAGGATGCTTTGGCCTTGAGCCAAGAGATGTGAAAAATGAAGAACCAACCTTCAAGAGGCCTCTCAAGAAGGTGAGGAAATCCTAAATAGGAATTCCCCGAAAATTCTTGCTAAACAACAAAGAATGCATAGTGTCTGAATATACATGAAATGAATAATCATAAGCATGAATAACAATGGCTCTCCTCATCTCCATATATAGCAAGTGAAGGCTCTCTCTCCATGGGCCCCATCCATTAGGGTTTCCTCCATAAATGAATATTCCCTCCTGTATCTCTATGTTGTCACATGTAGTGCTTTCCACCTCATATCCTGCGCTGTTTGACTTGGTCAAACTTAACCAAGCCTCTTTGCAAAAGTCTCCTTTCACACACGAGGGTGTGAAATCTAGTTCCATGGCTGATCCCTTTTCATACTAGAGGGATTTTATCTATGTTTTTATTATGAATGGGCCTCTTCACCCAATTATTCATCTCCTAAGTGAAAATGAACAAAATTAATATTCCAATTTATTGAAGGAAAAATTTGGAATATTACAGTAGGAATTTTTCCCTTTAAATGATAAAATATTGTAGTGTCCTTTCCACAGGTTGTCGAACTTACTATGCTTGCCTTTATCCTCATTTCGGGCATCCCACTGGAGAATAAGATCTCCCAAGTTGAAATCATCAGCCTTAGTTTTCTTATCAGAAATGTTGTTAATATTCTCCTAGAGCTTTGAGGTGTTATTGAAAACTTCTTCCATGTAATGCTGCAAGTGGATCATTTGATTAATTCTTCGTTGAATGTCATTTGGATCACTTTCAATCTATTATAGGATTTTCGTCACTGGCATTGATAAGGAAGTTGGAAGCACTATATCAACACCATAGACCAGCTGAAAAGGTGACATGCCAATAGATTTCTTTGTGCTAACTCTGTCTTCCCATAGAGCATTATTTGAATTTTTGTGCCAATTCCTTTTGTTCTCTTGCAACATATTTTTTATTATGTTCACCAATGACTTGTTTGATTATTCTGCCAACCCATTGCCTTGAGGGTAATATTCTTCTGAATTCCTGAGTCTTATGTGATATTTATCACAAAATTCTATCATATTTTTGGATTTGAAGGAGGTTGCATTGTCAATGATGATTTTATGTGGGCAGCCAAAATGGGACAAAATATTACTCTCCATAAAATGAATAATTACCGTGTCTGTAGCTTGTGTCGTGGTGATGTCCTCAATCCAATTTGTGAAATAGTCAGTGGCAGTAAGTATCCAATTATGATCAGCTAATGATGGAGGATGAATCTCACCAATGAAGTCAAAACCCCATTGCTGGAAGGGTGCTTGAACTGCAATTGGTTTCAAGGGAAACGGTAATAATTTTTTCTTTCCTTGGAAAACTTGGCATTCATGACAGCTCATGACTATTTTATATACATATGAAAAAAAACACCAGTAAAAGGCAACCCTCAATATATTATTTGCTCTAGTTTTCCAAAAAAGGTGACCACCACAATCACCTTTATGGAAATCATTCATCACTTTCTCAACTTAACTTTCTACCAAATAATATAAAAAATAAAATCCCTCCCGGATCTTTCCAATATAAAAAATTATTAAGAATACAATACTTAAGAGCCTTAAATTTCAGATATCTAGCTTTACTCTAAGGAAAACCCACTAGAGGATTCAAATTTTGCAGCACATGAACTATATCAGAATACCATGGCGATGAAATAAAAATTTGAGATACCTGAGGTAATGAATCAACCTCCTCCTCCTCAGAAAGTGCACAATAAAGTTGATGACTAAAGCATGTAAGTTAGAGTCCACCATGAGCTTAGCTAAGCCTTCAACTTTGATCAGTTTTGTAGGTCTAATTTCTAAATCATATTCCAACATAGTAGCTATCCACTTACCATGTGTGCCTTCAGGATCATTCTGTGTTAACACATCTTTGAAAAAAACATTCAAAACATAGGCAAGAAAATGGGAATGAAGGATATAATCTCGTAAATCATTCAAACCTTTAACTATCACCAATGCCTGATTTTCAATGATATTATATTTCAAAGCCCCATCTCTTATTGTCCTACTAAAGAAGGCAATTGGCTGCACTCTTTTATGATCTTTCTTCTGCATGAGGACAAGAGCTAATGTATGTTCAAATGCAAAGTAAAATATGATGAAATCAAGTCTATAATATGGGCTGATAAGGATGGGAGCATCAGAAAATGAAAACTTGACTTGATTAAATGATTTTCTTGCCTCATCAGACCATTTCACCTCGATGTCTTTCTTTAACATATCAATTATTTCCCTTAAGTGTTCAACAAGGTTAGGAATAAACCTCCTAAAGAAATTGATCTTACGATTGAATGATTGAATTTCCTTCTTATTCCTAGGATAGTCGAGATTCTGAATTACCTCAATCCTTTAAGGATATACTCAAATACCATATTTGGACATGATATTACATAGCAATTTCCCTCCTCCACAGCAAACAAAATTTTCTTTAGATTCAACAATATGCCAAATTTTCTGCAACTTTGGAAGAATTTTTTTAAGTGCTGCAAGTGTTCTTCATCCACATTGGAAAAAATGCTATTTCATCAAGATAAATGACCAAAAAAACATCCTTATCATTGGAAAATGTGATATCCATCGCTCGTTGAAAGGTTGTGTTATAACTCTCCCTATTTCCCAAGGATGAGAATGGAGACTAAAGGAGGTAACCTCAAACCAATCTTTAGGTTTGGTAGCTAGCGCTGCAATAATAGAGAGGGATCTCTTAATGTCACTTTTACAGTCAATGAGATGAATGGAGATGTAATGATCTTAGTTTAGATATAAGCTCAGTTGAATTAGGGTTTTGTTTTCAGTTTTTACTGGATAGGAATGACCGTCAAGGAACTAGGTCTGACTTCAAAGGTACAACTACAAAGATAAGGATGAGGCCAGGTAGGTATACTTAGGAACATACTTAAATTATCATTTTTATAGGGTTTTAAAAGAGATAGCGATATTCATAATGAGCATGTTATATGAATTCATTCATCAGAGGAAGTAAAACACATTCATGAAAATCTTATAAAACAGAGCATACAAGAAAAATTTATGTTCATAGAATCATAAGATCACCATATAGAAGCATACATGTGATGGAAATAAATCATAAACATTAAATTGATGAGGTTACTGAGAAAAAAAAAATGCCAATAAGCATGTTAGCAATATGATGCAGAGTGTTGTCCTTGATGGCAACCCACTTGATAAAGATGATGGCAACCTACTTGATGAAAGTTGTACTTAATGGAAACTGACTTGATATACTATTTAATGATGTAAATCTAATGTGTCTATAGAGCAGCTCAGATGTAATGATGAAAGGAATTCCAGTATGTGCTAGACCAATGATGAAAAGTGTGTGTCTCAAGGCATACGTGGGTTTGTCTAGGAGAAGTAGCGTATGCATGCGGGAAAGTACGTGCCAAGTCGTGTATGCTCAATTGCGATCTAAAAGTGTAAAACCAGGGGTTACTACCATGGTATTGACCCATTGTATTGAGCGCTGGGTTGTCTATTTGACCCCATCCAGGAATACCCTCGGAAGAGGTGTGGTTTTGGCTCATGGTATTAATAAAGGGTAAACCTATATAAGGAGAAGAAAATCATTGTGTAAAAGGGTGTGCAGGTGTCTGGGCTTTAAATGAATACTTCACTCTGAATTTTATTTGAATGGTTGAACTCTGTTCTTAATCGATAGATCTGAATCTATGATGCACCCATGAATATGATGAAGATTCAAAATCTCTAGATCTGGAAATGATGAATCTCTAGGATGATCTGAAAAGAAGTATTGAAGACCTGGCGCAAATCTATTGAAGATATTGAAGAAATCTGGGTAAGTCCATAGATCTGATCTGTTCTGCAAAGTTTATCTTTTATAGATCTATACGCATATTCGTTTCATGAAAAACGCGTATATATGCGGATCTGTTTAAACAAAGGAGCGTATGGATTGTTAGGGTTTTTCTGAAAAGTGCACAGATGTATACGCGGGTTGCCTTTATTAAAAGCGCGTATATACGCGAGTCTGTTTGAAGTAAAGCGCGTATGCAATTTGAACTGATGGTTGCTCAAAGCTGATTGAGATTCTGCATATCTATTCTGAAGTCTGGGTTATCTCTGATATTTTGGTTACAGTGGTTTCACTATTCTGTTTGATGCTCTGGGAAAAGGACGTTTGCTGATAAGTGAAGGATTGTGTTGAAGCTGTTTTGATCCAGTTTGAAAATTGATGAAACGTGGTCTGCAGTGTATCTAAGGGTTGAAGCCTTCAGTCTGAAAGTAGAAGCTTTCTGCCAGGAGAGGCTGGTGTTAATAGCAGGGGGTTGTCGCTCCCTTCCAGGAGAGGCTAGTAAACGAGAGCAGGGGGTTGTTGCTCCCTTCCAAGAAAGGCTGGTAAACGAGAGAAGGTTGTAGCCTTCTGTAGGTGGGTACCTGCATGCTAGTATGAGTCTGCGCCAATACATGTTGTAAGAAGTTTTCTTAATAATAAAGATTGAAGACTAAGACGAAGGCAGCGGTGGTTTTCTCCCAAATTGGGTTTCCACCTAAAAATCCTGGTGTTCATGTGTGATTGATTGTGTGTGATGATTACTCTGTTCTGTCTGCACCTGTTTACTATTTTTTGAACATCTGATAAATGACTAATGCAATGATCTAAGTCATGAATTAAATGCATAATTAATTCACTGGATATACGCGAGTTGAATTCAGGAAAGTAGCGTATGGGTTTTTAAGAAGGAAATATCAAAGTTTTATTGTATGCACTAAATACTGATTCACCCCCCCTCTCAGTATTTTTCCAACAATTGGTTTCAGAGCAAGTCCTTCTGAAAAAGCTTAGCCGCTAGAAGGAAGATCAAGCAAGATGAGCAATCAAGATGGAACAGCATCTATCAAGCCTCCACTCTTTAATGGAAGCAATTTAATCTTCTGGAAAATAAGGATGAGATCCTATCTTCAGTCTATGGGAGCAGATGTATGGGCCATTTTTGAACAAGGATATCAATATCCAGCCGCAGTACCAACGGATCCGACGGAAAAGAAGAATTATGAAACAAATGCAAAGGCGGTCAATGCACTATTGGGAAGTCTAACTGAATCAGAATTTGTCAAGGTTATGCAACTGAATACAACAAAGGAAATATGGGACAAAATCATCCTAAGTTATGAAGGAGATGCAAAGGTAAAAAGTGCAAAACTCCAAACTCTCAGAATTGAATATGAAAATTTGAAGATGCATAATGATGAGAGTGTTGCTAGTTTCTTCTTACATCTTGATGATATTGTAAATCGTATGAGAAACATGGGAGAAACAATAGCAGAATCTACTTTGGTTGAGAAAATTTTAAGATCACTAACGACAAAATTTGAGTCAAAAGTTTCTGCACTTGAAGAAAAACAGGACCTTCAAAATCTTACTATCGTACAACTCCATGGCATACTAACTTCTTATGAAATGAGAAGAGGAGGACCATCTGAAGTCAAAGAAGTCGTCTTTAGAGATTCTACAAAAGGGAAGGAATTACAAGAAGCAGAAGGATCAGGATATATCTCAGAAGAAGATGAGGTAAATTTTGTAAAGAAACTTCAAATTGGCACAGGACAGTTCAGAGGTAAGCTTCCTTTCAAATGTTTTGATTGTGGAAGAGTTGGTCATTATGCTACTAAGTGTCCTTATAAAGAAACATCTGCAAAAGGGAAGGAAGTAGCAAGAAGGAATAAGCACCGGTCTAGCACTAGGAAAAGTTACTACACTCATGAAGACAGTGATGGGTTCTCTGATAGTGAGGAAGAATGTGAACAAGATCTTAGACTTCTCATGGCATTTGAATCTAAAGATGAAAATGATACTTTTGTGGATGCTCTAGAGGAAAATGATTTTCTTGAAGAAAACAATCAACTCAAAATTTGCTTAGAAGAATTTAAAATTCTCTTAGAAGAAAGGAAAATTACCATAGAGACTCTAAAATGAAGAAGCGAAGAAACACAATGAGAATTTAGAATGTGAAGTAGTAAGTCTAAGAAAAGAACTTGAGAAAGAAAAGACTCTGAATCTTAGATTTGCTAAAGGATCTGAACCATTAGATGAGATTATCAAGGTACAACGTTCTCCTCTTATAAAGACAGGTCTTGGATATACCGGAGAATCCTCTCAGGCTTCAACACCAAATTATCTAAAAGCTGCTACAGCTAGTTTACTACATTCAGCCACTCAGCAAGGGAATAAAGAATCTTTACAGGTAAAGCATGATCATCACAATTCAAGGAACACTAACAAGAATGTCTTTCAAAGAAGCTACAACCAACAGGTAAATTTAAATAGAAGATTTCATGATCGCAAAAATTTCTACTTCAATGGACAATGTTTCTCATGTCACAATTTTGGTCATAAAGCTGTTCAATGTGTTGCCTATAAAACCATCATGACAAGAGAAGCAAGAAAGAAAATGATGGATACTGAACCAAAGAAGAACACCTATAACAAATTTTCTCCTCTTGAAAATGAAGTTGAATGTACTTATTGCAATAACTTTGGCCATTTAGAATCTGAATGCAGGAGCAAAGTCCAGCCAAAACAGGATTTTCCTTCAAGTTCCAAAGTATGGAAAAAGAAGGAATTACAGGTTGAAAATTGTGGGATAGCGTTATTTGCAGAAGGTGAAGAAAATAAATGGTACATTGATAGTGGATGCTCAAGACACATGATAGGTGACAAAAGAAAACTTCTTGCATATAATGCTCTAGAAAAGGAAAAGAAAGTTACATTTGGAAATGATACCCCTGCTGTAATTAAAGGAAAAGGGTCCGTGTTTTTAAAAGAAAAGGTGAAGGCTAATGATGTCATGTATGTGGATGGATTAAGGCATAACATGTTAAGTGTAAGTCAAATGTGTGATCAAGGAACTGAAGTTGTCTTTAGTTCAAAAGAATGTGTGGTTCGTGATCTTGATATAGGTAAAACTATTATAAAAGGAAAAAGAACTCCAAGCAACCTGTATGTATTGAAGAACTGCAAAGATAAATGTTACTTGAGCAAATCTTCAGAAAATTGGCTATGGCATAGAGGGCTGGGGCATCTGAGCTTCTCTCAAATCAACAAATCAAGCAGACTTAAAGCTGTTCGTGGTCTTCCCAATATTACTCTACCAGAGAGTATCATATGCAAATCTTGCAAATTCGGTAAGCAGACCAGAGTGAAATTTAATGCCAAAGAAGGATCATCAAGTAAGCCTCTTGAACTTATTCATACTGACATATGTGGACCTATGAGGAAAAATTCACCACGTGGGGAAGAATACTATATCTTATTTATTGATGATTTCTCTAGGATGTGTTGGATAGGGTTGATTAAACACAAAGATGAAGCATTTGAAAAATTTCAGATCTTCAAAGCACTGGTGGAAAATGAATTAGATCTAAAAATCAAGTGTCTTAGATTTGATCGAGGAGGAGAATATACATCAAATGAATTCCTTGAATTTTGTGAACAACATGGCATAAAAAGACAATTCTCTATAGCAGGCACCCCACAACAAAATGGCGTAGCAGAAAGAATGAATAGAACAATTCAACAAATGGCTAGAGCTATGCTTGATCATTCTGGAACACCTGACATTTTATGGGGAGAAGCGGCACATACAGTAGCAAACATTCTCAACAAGGCACATGTTCGGGTAAATAGTGAAAAAACTCCATATGAACTCTGGTATGGTAATTCTCCCTCTGTGAAGCATTTTAGAGTTTTTGGAAGTAAATTCTTTATAAAAAATAATGATGAAAAGCTTGGCAAGTTTGAACCTAGATCAGATGAAGGGATACTTCTTGGTTACTCATCTACAAGCAGAGCATACAAATGTTACAATAAAAGGCTTCGAAAGATTGTTGAATGTATTGATGTTGTCATTGATGAGTCTCATGCAGCCCCTAAAGAAGAAAAAAAAACGACAGAAGAAGATGATGGTGACTATTGTCCTTCTACATCAAATAGGAATGATATAGACAATGGATCCAATGAAGAACTTGAAGATGATTTATCTGAAAAGGCTCCTTCCAGATATGTTCAAAAGAATCATCCAGAATCTTAGATTTTGGGAGATAAGGCAACAGGTGTACAAACAAGAAGGACTCTTGTAGGATCCTCTAGCTATCTGGCATTTCTATCCACTATTGAACCACACAATGTCAATCAAGCTAGCAAAGATGAATGTTGGGTTCAAGCCATGAATGAAGAGCTTGATCAAATTGAAAAAAAATGACACTTGGGAATTAGTACCAAGACCTGATAACAAAAATGTCATTGGAACTAAATGGATATTCAAAAACAAGTTAAATGAAAATGGGGATGTCATAAGAAATAAAGCTAGACTTGTTTGCAAAGGGTATACTCAACAAGAAGGTATAGACTTTGAAGAAACTTTTGCTCCTGTAGCTAGACTTGAAGCCATAAGAATGTTTCTTGCTTTTTCAAGTTTTTGACAAATCAAAGTTTATCAAATGGATGTTAAATGTGCATTTCTCAATGGTGATCTAGAAGAAGAAGTTTATATAGAACAACCAGAAGGATTCATTTTGGGAAATGATGAAAATCTTGTTTGTAGACTTAAAAAGGCTCTATATGGTCTCAAACAAGCTCCAAGGGCATGGTATTATCGTATTGACAAATATCTTCATCAAAAAGGATTTTCAAAGGGGTCTGCTGATAGTAACTTATACACAAAAATTGAAAATTATAAACTTTTGATTGTGGTTGTCTATGTTGATGATATCATTTTTGGAAGTAATGAAGAATCTATGAGTTAGAAATTCGCTTCTGTCATGCAGCAAGAATTTGAAATGTATTTACTTGGGGAACTAACATTCTTTCTTGGCTTGCAAGTGCATCAAACTACAGATGGTATATTCTTATCACAAGAAAAATACCTTAAGCAAATTCTGAAGAAGTATGGCATGGAAGAGTGCAAACCTGTAAGTACACCAATGATAACCGGCTGTAATCTCAGTTCTCATGATGATTCTCCCATGGTGAACCAACCATATTACAGATCTATGATAGGAAGTCTACTTTATCTCATTGGGACTAGACCGAACATTATGCATGCAGTTGGGATTGTTGGACGATTCCAAGCTAATCCAAAAGAATCTCACCTTCAGGCTGTCAAAAGAATATTCAAATATCTACAAGGAACTCAAGACTTTGGACTATGGTATCCAAAGAATGTTGATCTTACTCTTCATGCTTACACTGATGCAAATTGGGCTGGAAATATTGATGATCGGAAAAGCACTAGTGGTGGTGCATTCTATATGGGGCCCCAGTTAGTATCTTGGTTCAGCAAGAAGCAAACCTCTATTGCCTTATCTACAGCAGAAGCAGAGTATGTGGCTGCCGCATCATGTTGCACTCAACTTCTTTGGATGATGCAAACCTTACAAGATTTCCAAATCAAATGTTCACCTCCTATTTCCATTATGTGTGATAATACAAGTGCCATCAGTATCTCAAAGAATCCTGTTATGCCTTCCAAGACCAAGCACATTCCCATCAAGTATCATTTCTTACGTGAACAAGTGCTTGAACAAAAGGTGAAGTTGGAGTATGTTCCCTCCAAAGAACAAGTTGCTGATATATTTACCAAACCTCTGCCCAGGGAAGCGTTTGAATATCTCAGACAGAAGCTGGGAGTAGTCTCTGCCATGCAGAGGATCAAATCTGATTAAAATTCTGAAGTTTAATTTGGATACGCATGTTTCCTGAAATACAGTCGCGTATATACGCGAGTTCATACACAGAAAACCGCGTATGTGTGGTTGCTGACAATTTTTCTGGGTCAGCATTTCTTCAGCACAAGCTATGGTGTTGTTTGGTATCTCTGATACTATTTGGAGTCTCTGGTGGTATTTCGGCTCTTATATTTCTGTTTCATTCTCTGATTTTGGGTGAAGATGCCTTGATGATTTGCTATTGAAAGTGTTCAGGATGCACATATTTAGGGGGAGCATTAGCCTTGCTGAGAATACTACATTGTTGGCATTATGATGATTCTGAATTATGATCTCTCTCTTGAGATCCTTTTGTCTTGGGTATGAAGGGTCATATTTGTAATTTTATGAAAAGGTCATGTTGAGACCTATGATGTAAATTGTAATATTTAGTCATGTAAGGACTTTTTCAATGTGTAAACCCACTTGGTTGGGTAGTTGGATCAAAATGTGTAAACCCACTTGGTTGGGTAGCTGAGTCAAAATGTGTACACCCACTTGGTTGGGTACTTGAGTCTCGTCTGTAAATCTACTTGGTTGGATCTTTGATGTAAGTATGAGTCCTTGGTGATAGGAAGGTCATAGATTCATGTACTTCATTGAAAAACATGTTTGACGATCCGGCATGAACTCAGGGGGAGCATGGTAACTTCAATGCACATCAGATCTCTAGCGCTCTTCTTTCGACATGAGGAGAAAAACCTTGTGTTGGTGTTGATCCTCCCTTTGCCCTTGATGTCCAAGGGGGAGAGTGACATGGTGTTTGAATAGGGGGAGACTATCATTATGCTTAATGTATCTACCTGTTGTGATCAAACACCATCGTGGTTGCCATCAAGTCCAAAGGGGGAGATTGTTGGCAATATGATGCAGAGTGTTGTCCTTGATGGCAACCCACTTGATAAAGATGATGGCAACCTACTTGATGAAAGTTGTACTTAATGGAAACTGACTTGATATACTATTTAATGATGTAAATCTGATGTGTCTACAGAGCAGCTTAGATTTAATGATGAAAGGAATTCCAATATGTGCTAGACCAATGATGAAAAGTGTGTGTCTCAAGGCATACGTGGGTTTGTCTAGGAGAAGTAGCGTATGCACGCGGGAAAGTACGTGCCAAGTCGTGTATGCTCAATTGCACTCTAAAAGTGTAAAACCAGGGGTTGCTACTATGGTATTGACCCATTGTATTGAGCGTTGGGTTGTCTATTTGACCCCATCCAGGAATACCCTCGGAAGAGGTGTGGTTTTGGCTCATGGTATTGATAAAGGGTAAACCTATATAAGGAGAAGAAAATCATTGTGCAAAAGGGTGTGTAGGTGTCTAGGCTTTAAATGAATACTTCACTCTGAAGTTTATTTGAATGGTTGAACTCTGTTCTTAATTGATAGATCTGAATCTATGATGCACCCATGAATATGATGAAGGTTCAAAATCTCTAGATTTGGAAATGATGAATCTCTAGGATGATCTGAAAAGAAGTATTGAAGACCTGGCTCAAATCTATTAAAGAAATTTGGGTAATTCCATAGATCTGATCTGTTCTGCAAAGTTTATCTTTTATAGATCTATACGCATGTTCGTTTCATGAAAAGCGCGTATATACGCGGATCTGTTTAAACAAAGGAGCGTATGGACTGTTAGGGTTTTTTTGAAAAGTGCACAGATGTATACACAGGTTTCCTTTATTAAAAGCGTGTATATACGCGAGTCTGTTTGAAGAAAAGCGCGTATGCAATTTGAACTGATGGTTGCTCAAAGCTAATTAAGATTCTGCATATGTATTCTGAAGTTTGGATTATCTCTGATATTCTAGTTACAGTGGTTTCACTGTTCTGTTTGATGCTCTGGGAAAAGGACGTTTTGCTGATAAGTGAAGGATTGTGTTGAAGTTATTTGATCCAGTTTGAAAATTGATGAAACGTGGTCTGTAGTGGATCTGAGGGTTGAAGCCTTCAGTCTGAAAGTAGAAGTTTTCTGCCAGGAGAGGTTGGTGTTAATATCAGGGGGTAGTAGCTCCCTTCCAGGAGAGGCTGGTAAACAAGAGCAGGGGGTTGTTGCTCCCTTCCAGGAAAGGCTGGTGAACGAGAGAAGGTTGTAGCCTTCTGCAGGTGGGTGCCTGCGTGCTGGTATGAGTCTGCACCAGTACATGTTGTAAGAATTTTTCTTAATAATAAATATTGAAGACTGAGACGACGACAGTGGTGGTTTTCTCCCAAATTGGGTTTCCACCTAAAAATCCCGGTGTTCATGTGTGATTGCTTGTGTGTGATGATTATTCTGTTCTTTCTGCACCTGTTTACTATTTTCTGAACATCTGATAAATGAGTAATGCAATGATCTATGTCATGAATTAAATGCATAATTAATTCACTGGATATCCGCGAGTTCTGTAAAGGATATCCGCGTATATACGCGAGTTGAATTCAGGAAAGTAGCGTATGGGTTTTTAAGAAGGAAATATCAAAGTTTTATTGTCTGCACTAAATACCTACACTACCCCCCCCTTTCAGTATTTTTCCCAACAAAGCATACTATTGGAGTCCCAAAATTATAGCTGCATCATATCTTTGATTTCACTGAAAAAAATTGTACAATATCTCCACACTGCGAATAACAACTATCCAACCTCTAAAATGACGTGATTTGGACTACAAATAGAAAATAGAAGGGATGACACCTCATTGGGTCAAAAAATGATCCAAAATACATCATAAATGCACCCTATGTGTCATTACCTAGAATCTACGAAGGTTAGAAATAGTTCCCCCAAATTTAGCTAATAACTAGGAGTGTATGTATCCTTGATTAATTACATGATTCTTCAAAAATTTGAGGCAAAAAAAAAACTCTCTTATCTAGAAGACACCTCATAGGAAAACTTCAACCTCCAAATTTGGATCATTCTTGCTTGACACATGTCCAGAAGGAATCCAAGAGAGAAACATCACACCAGTTTGCAGAAGTGTCGAGCCTCCCAACAGAAGCGTCCCACCACTTTGAGGGTGATTTTGGCTGACTTTAAGGCCTCTTCCTACAAATTTTAAGATTGATATAGAAAATAAATCTATCCATCCCAACCTTGAAACTGATAAAATACCTCCTGGAAGACCTTCAAAAATCCATTTTCCAAACCTTACTCCAGAAGCGTCGCACACAAGCAAAGTCAATGGCAGAAGCATGAAAAAGAGGTCTTTTTTTATTTTTTCTCCAAAATTAGGGGATGTCATGATAAACTGAGACCATATATGTAAAGTAGAAGGAAAGATACATCCAAACATAAAAAAATTTCATCATTTGGAGGCTTTGAGGAAAAGCATTGCGCCACTACACTACGCTTCTACAAAGGTCAATTTTCTAGATTTTCCAAAAAATCACAAAAAATACTCAAAATGCTTAAAATATACTGAATTTTGTTTCATGAAATCCTTGGATGATGAAATAAATATCTAGGGATTCCTTAGCTAGCCAATCAAAGTTATCTTTCTCCTTTATCTTAATTAGGGTTTCTTTAAGCTTTTTCCTCAAATTCTTCACCCTAACTTTGGTGATTTGGTTCCTAGTGAAATATTGTCTCGCCATATGCCTCTAGAGGTTGTTATCCCTTTTCGCCTTCTTCAAAATATTCTCAAGATGCACATTTAACCTTTCAAGCCATAACTCTATCTTTCTCAATTTCAGCAGCGATCAACTCAGCAAAGGTTAGCTGACCTAATGGAAGAGATGGCTCTCTTTCTTATTATTTTTGCCTAGTTAACTCTCTTCTTCTTGGATTCCTTGGATTTGTTTCAGCCTCTATGTATTCCAACTAATCAACATCTACCACTGCTTTTCCTTTACCTTTGTCTGCCTCAAAATCTGACTTTGGTTTGATTTGGAGTAGCTGTTTCACCTTGAATTTCATGTTTTCTTATTGTAGAAAGGTAATCATGAGATTTTCCCTTGAGAGGTTTTCCTTCAAATATGCTATCTCTGCATCATTTTCCATTATTATGTCCTTAGTTGAATTTTATTTCACCTACTCTACCATGTCAACCTCCATAGTCTCTTGTTCCTCATGCTGCTGCAATGGTGACTCATCCTCATGCATAGGTGGCTGCTCCATAGTTTCTCGTTCCTCAACTATAGTTTTGGGCAAAAACACACCTTTAGTGGTCTTAGGAGAAAAAACCACCCTCTTACCCTTCTCATAGGTTTGAGTGATTTCAACCCTAAGCACCTTTGGAACCTTTCATGTTTACTTGAAGAGCCAACCTCCTTTGGTTGTGCTGATGCCGATGGCCTGTTATGAATGATAGGTGGAATAGTAGTAGGTATAGATGCAACATTATTCATAAAAGTTTCCAAAAACATATTAATTTATGAAAGTTGATTTAAGACTATAAGCTTGAAAAAAACATGGTGGAACAAACTAGGGTGATTATCTTTGCCTTTACTCGGTACCTTTTCGGTCATTTTGACCAAACTCCTGAATAGATAATTAGGAAAATTGAGTGGTTTGGTGGCAGTGAAGTGCATCAATAACCATATGTGGTAATGGTACAGTATTGAGAATCTCCCTTCACATGTAAAATAATTCATAATTAGCTTCATCAAAGGGGAATAATTATCAAGTAATTTCCTAAAAGGAAAGATGTGTTCATGAGCATGTTTGCAATGAGGTTTTAAGAACATTTTGCGGTTCTCAATGTCCAAGTCCATCCCTTTGAGCTATATTTCTCCATGGTTCTGGATACCTGTTGCTGAAGTAATAAAATATATTGATATGGTGAATTAAATACCTATTATGATATCCTTATCTCTCTTGGATATGGCGGCGAAAAGACTTTTCAATTGAGCATGACAACCTACTTCTTGGATTCTCTCACAAAACCTCAAACAACCATTGTTTTCAAAAGACCTCTTAGCATAAGGAGAAGAATTGATCTCCTGCAAGTTGGATGGCTCAAACCTGGAATGATGACCTCTCTTATGGACCTTCTTCTCACCCTCCATTATGTTTTTCAACAAGGAAAAGCCTAGCTTGATGTAGTGGACAGGGAAGGTGACAAATTAGGTGTTGGCTCCCTGTGATTTACAAGATTGGCAAGAAAAAAAACTATAGGGGCCACATCAGAACCACTTTGGAATCCTAGGACCTAGCCTTCCTGGATTTAGAGAGGGATCTCTCTATGTAATTTTTTATAGATGATATGTCTTTATGCTCTTGTTTTATGATATTAGGCTAGTTATGAAGTTCTAAGGACTTGTTTGTTTTGGCTGATTAATTGATAGGTTGACATATCAGTGGTGTGATTAATTGAGGGAGTATTTCAGTTGAATAGATAAGCCATGAGAAAACATTAATCCATTGGGATATGGAGTCATAAAATGATTTAATTGTTCATCAACTCTGCAAGGGTTTTCATAGGGCAAGCTAACTATATCAAGTGGATCTCTTAGATTAGATTGTGAAATGAAATAACAATAAGTCATGAAGGCAGTAAAAATATAGTCAGTTAAGGATCTTCTAGCTCTACTTCGACAAGAAAAACATTTTAGGTAACTGTTTGAGGCAAACCAAAGGACACGGCATACCATAGACTTCTTTGACCAAAAATTAATAAGAAAACCTTTAAGACAACAATCCAGCAATCCTAGAATTACTTTCAGATAAAGAAAACATTTAAGATAACAGTGAGTGTATATAAAGAGCAAGCTAGACCTATCTTATTTAACTAAAAACTATAAAACCTTCAAAGCAACATTTTGAGGCAGACGAGAGGACAGGGCATACCATAGACTTCCCTAGTTTAGACTCTACTAAGTATACTTCAAAGAAAGGCCTTAAAAACAATATTTCAATCTACACCAAAGGACAGGGCTTACCATAGACTTCTTTGGCTTGAATCTATTAAATAATTTCCAAGACAACAAGCTAGGTGGAACTAGAGAGCAATTAAGATTTCTCCAATCAGACCTTGCAGAGGAAAACATTAAGATAAAGAATGCAGAAATAAATAGGGTGCCAAGACAACATATCCTAATCTAAAATTTATGTTCTTTTATCAGACAAATAGTGGACAGAATGGAAAACAGAAGAAAAACAATGACAAAGAAGGAAAACTTCACCATTAACATAGCTCAAGAATCCTGTGAACGCGCTTGTATTACTGATGATAAAAAAAGTTACATTACTCCATGTACAGTAAATCTCTACAACTTAGAGCTTTCTCAAATCCAGCCTAGCAGTCCTCAACTAGCTCAGCAACAGAAATCAATCAAATAACCACCAACTAAGCAACACTAAAAATGAATCTTACATGCAGTATTTATCTACAAAATGAGGAGGTGATCCTAAGCTAGGGTTTCAGAGGCCATTTATTACAGAGTTAATGATTTTTTGACCTTTGAGACCATGTAAGGCCCAAGGCAAAATATCTGAGAATGATTCTTTGAAATAATAAATCCTAACTTAACTTTTTGAGCTAACTTTGGGAAATATTTGACTTTAAGGCTTTTTCAATAACTTTACAATAACTATTGGGTAGAAAAAAAATATCTCTGACTGTTTGTAATTACTACTGATGTTTTATTAAAAGAAGACAATGTTGTAGGTGGAAAAATATCCTTTGAAGAAGTAAATGTTGTGATGTGGTCATTCGAATCTGCCTTTATGTCGATCTATCTCTCTTTATCATTTAAACTCTGTTTAGGTATTTAAACTTTGGATTTTTTATTTAAATTCTTGTCTCACTGTCTTTTCCTTTAATTTTGATTTTAACTCTGTTTTGTGACTAGTCCTTTTAATTTATCTTTTGATCCATGATTAGCCCTTTAATATTCACTGATTTGTCACAGTCTTTTGACTGTCTTTCCTTCTTATTGTGACTTCTGTTTGTGTTTACTATGCAGGGGGTATTATTTTGTTTCTTGGAGGGTTTGATTAATCACCAATGATCTAGATTCATTGGGATTATGCTCGATATTTCGCCTCTAGTCCTTTCAAATTAAAATAAACCTCTGGATCGTCACCCAGACATTCATTTAAAAATTCCTGGACCATTGGAATGCATTTTATGCCTTTCTGCCATTAAACCTGCACATAAAACAAACAATTAAATTGAAAACCTGCGTGGAGGGATTTTTCTGCGCTTATTGGGGTTTTTTTGAGCTTTGGGGCATTGCAGAGGTGTTAATGGCAGGTCTGGGTTTCATCTCAGAGCAGCAAGGTTTTGGATAAATTGAATCGAAAAGCGGTAAAGAGTTTTGGCTCAAAGGGAGAAAGAGGTTTTTGGGAGAGAAGAGGGTGGTTTTCGCATGAAAGGAGGGGCAGTAATGGTATCGGGCGGAGGGGTGTGATACCATACAACGGATGACGTGTGGCAAGGGAATACCACCCATTTCACATATTTTAAAAATGCTAACCCCGACGTAATTAAATTTGTGATGATGGTTGTGGGTCGTTAGATCTGGGGGAAGGTAGATCGATGGTGGTCGGGTTCTGTGAAGCAGAGGATAGGTCAAAGGTGGGTCTGAGCGCCATATGATGTGGCAGGCTTCTTTTTCATGGAGCGCTGGGGTTAAAAATATATGTGGGGTTTATTATAAAGTGGGGGTCTAAGGAAAATATTAAATCAGGGGCTATACAATTGGCGGGGTTACGGTTATATGGGCGTGAGGGAGTGTGGGTTCAAAGTAGGGGGAATTAAAACCTTAAAGGGTCGGCTTTTTTTATATAAAAAGTAGAGTTTTAGATACAAAACAAAAAGGGTCCCGACAGGTTAATTTTTTATTTAAAAACAATGTAAAAATACATTTTTACACTGTTTTTAGTTCAAAGGAATAAAATGATGAAGGTGAGGGTTTTGAAGGGTTTTTAGCAAGGAAAGTGGGTTTTTAGTGGAGGAAATGAGTGAATGAGACTTTAGGTAGGAAGAGAGAAATGAAAATGAGATAAACAAGCCCAAAATGAGTCTTTCAAGAGAAGGAAGGTATTTTGTGTTAGAAATTATGGCAGAAATAATAAACAAATTTACTGAGATGAATAAACATAAAAATCTAGCAACAAATCATTAACATAAACACAAATGTTTATCTGGGAAAACCCCAAATCTCAGGTAAAACCCAACCAATGAAATTTCATTAAGCATTGGCCAAAAACCTGGCCAATCCGACCAAGTGAGCCTTCATCGCTCACCTCCAGGCCTACCATACAATGAAGTATTCCCAACCTTTTATAAGCTCCATTACATGCAATACCATGGGCTGAAAACCATGGGTGCACAATGCCCTGTGCCCCAAAACCACTACTATTTACCCTAGTCAACATTGACTCTATTCTGAGTCAATTTTACCTAACAATCCCCCCCTTAAACTTGACTTGGGGTTTCTTGACTAAATCCAGCCAAAATTGCTAAGTGCGACAACCCCGCTCACTCTAGCTCTTCCCCCTTCAAATTTTTACCCAGGGTAATTGTTAACTTGACATCCCCCCTATCACTTAGATCTAACCCAAATTTACTAGTGATTACCCAGGAGTACACATTCCATACCAGGTCTTACAACAATATGCCCATTTACATATAATAATTAATTCCATTATAATAATTTTATTTTTTCAATGTTTCTATTCTTTATATGACCATTCTCTACATTCATGATGTCCTCTCCAAAAAGGACATCATAGTTGTACATGAATCTGCCCTTACATCAATTTTTGTGGCACGGATCCGAACGTTCCAGTCCTCCATCTTAACTGTCAACTAATTTTAGGTGTAATGATCATATGGATAAAAAATTTCAGGAATAGAATAAGCTACGCCTTTTCTCACTTGGAGATCTACCTTCTGGCAGTGAGAGAACCTAGATCAAATCAACCAATTTGATCCTTGGATGAGCATCATGACTGCCTCCTCAACGAGTGACACGTCAGGTATATCTGTATAACTATTGACGGAGAGGGTGGTCCTATCCATCGTAGCCATAGTTGTAGTCACCTCCATCGAAGCATCCACCACCATGACCATTGAAAACTCGATCATTGCCCCATCCATGTCCTATGCCTGCAACACCGTTATCCTCCTCACCGTTGTGTCGACTCCAACCCACAAAAGTCTCTCTATTGGGATCAAAGAGCACCATTACGTATAGACACGATACCAATGACATCTCACCCGTGGTGCTGCAAGGCATGTATTTATAAGTAATAGATTCACCACCACAATCAATCCTCATTCATAGCATATTAAACTCTTGGATTGCATAGTGTTTAGGCAAATCCAAGCCGATTTGCACTCCAAAAATAGCTTGTGTAAGGGTTTTTTCTTTTCTACCAACCCATGGAGTGCTTTCAACAACCAGCACAATGAAGAAACCCGAGACCTATATTCAATTCCCATGCAGTATTGGTCGCAATTTTCCCTAGCTCAGCAGTCGCCCCTGAACATCTTTTCCTTTTCCTTCGACTGCGCAGAATCCACCTTCCACCTTCGTCTCCTCCTTCGTAGCCTCAGAAAATGATTGTGCGAAACTGAAGTATTTATTCTTGTGCTTGGCTCAAATATTGGAAATATCCTCTTGGATTCTAGATCTGCATCTAGCAGCAGATCCACAATTCATCACGACATATAGGGCTCTTAGTGATCATAGGGTCCTCCTGAGCTAGACAACGACAATGTCTACCTCGAGAGCTTCCATGTCAGGCCTATCGCTCTCCATCAGGGAAGATATCCTCATGTTTCCTAGTTCCATTGTTTGCAAAATTTCTGTCCATGGATCACTTCCAACAATCTTGTGTTGGAAATATGATGCAATGTGTTGTCCTTGATGGCAACCCACTTGATGAAGATGATGGCAACACTTGAAGAAGATAATGGCAACCTACTTGATGAAGTTGTACTTGATGGAAAATGACTTGATATACTAATTAATGATGTAAATATGATGTTCTACAAGTAGTACAGAAGTTGCAGAAGTAAGAAATATCAGTATGTGCAAGAGTAATGATGAAAAGTATATGTCATAAGGCATATGCGGGTTTGCTTAATAGAAGGCACATATGCACGCGGAAAATTACGTGCCAAGTCGCGTATGGTCAATTGCGCTCTAAATGTGTAAAACCAGGGGTTACTACCATGGTATTGACCCATTTTATTGAGTGTTGAGTTGTCTATTTGATCCCGTCCAGGAATACCATTGGAAGGGATGTGGTTTTGGTTCATGGTATTAAAAAAGGCTAAATCTATATAAGGAGAAAAAAATCATTGTGCAATGGGTGTGCAAGTGTCTGGGTTTGAATGAATACTTCACTCTGAAATATGTCTGAATGGAAAGGGTAACAGTTTGATATAGATCTGAATCTGTGATGCACCTATGAAGAAAATGATGAAGAAGGGAATCTAGATCTGAAATGTATTTGTATCTTCTAGATCTGTTTATGGGATGTTTAGATCTGAGATGAGGAAAACATCTATCTGAAGTAAAGGGTTAAATCTGTATTGAATATCTGATCTGAAGAAGTATGCTGCTCTATAATGTTTGAAGATCTATACGCTAGTTTGTCGTAGCGGAAGCGCGTATATACGCGGGTTTTGTGAAGAGAAAGCGCGTATGGGTTGGTCTGTAATGTGCAGATGCATACGCGAGTTGATGTGAATGGGAGCGCGTATATATGCGGTATCAGTGAAAGGAAAGCGCGTATGCAAAACTAGGGTTTGCTGAAGTTTGTGGTATGAGATGTCTGATCTGTTCTATTGGTTTACTGCTATCTGTCAATGTATCAGTTTGATGTATAATTGAGCTTAAATGTGTGGAGTGGGTCCAGTCTGAAAATATGATGAAAAGTGGCCTGCAAGTTGTCCTCTAAAAGAAAGCTTTTGGATCCAGTATGAAAATTGATGAAACGTGGTCCATGGTGGTGCTGAGGGTTATAGCCTTCAGTCAGGGGGTTGTAGCTCCCTTCCAGGTGAGGCTGGTAAATGAGAGTAGGGGGTCGTAGCTCCCTTCCAGGTGAGGCTGGTAAACGAGAGTAGGGGGTCGAAGCTCCCTTCCAGGAGAGGCTGGTAAACGAGCGCAGGTCGGTGCCTGCGTACTGGTATGAGTCTGCGCCAGTACATAGTTGTAAGATGTTTTCTTTATAATAAAATATTGAAGGCTGAGACAACGGTAGCGGTGGTTTTCTCCCGACTTGGGTTTCCACCTAAAATCCTGGTGTTCATGTGTGATGCTTATGTGTGATGATTTACTCTGTTATTACTCCACATGTCTGTTGCTATATAAACATCTGATGAATGAATAAATTCAAAGATCTAAGTAATGAATTGATTTCTATTAAGATCTCTGCATATACGCGAGTTTTGTGAAGAGTATCCGCGTATATACGCGAGTTTGATCAAGTAAAGTAGTGTATGGGTTTTAGAGCATGAAAAAGTAAAAATATTTGAGTATGCCCTAAATACTGATTCACCCCCCCCCTCTCAGTATTTTTCCCAACAATTGGTATCAAAGCAGGTCCTTCTGCAGAAGCTTGATCGCTTGAAGGAGATCCGTCACCATGGGAAGTCATGAAGGAGTATTGTCTTTAAAGCCACCTCTATTCAATGGAAGTAATCTGTTATTATGGAAGATACGAACAAAAGCATATCTGCAAAGTCTTGGTGCAGAAGTATGGGCAATCGTGGAAGAAGGTTATCAGTATCCGGCAAGTATTCCTACTGATGCAGCAGAAAGGAAGAAATATGAAGTCAATGCCAAAGCAGTCAATGTTTTGTTAGGAATCATGTCTGAACCAGAATTTGCTAAAGTGATGCAGCTAAATTCAGCAAAAGAAATATGGGACAAAATCATTCTGAGCTATGAAGGAGATACAAAGGTAAAAAGTGCAAAACTCCAAACTCTCAGAATTGAATATGAAAATTTGAAGATGCATAGTGATGAGAGTATTGCCAGTTTCTTTTTATGTCTAGATGATATTGTAAATCGTATGAGAAGTTTGGGTGAAACCATAACCGATACTACCATGGTGGAAAAAGTCTTAAGATCTCTGACTTCAAAATTTGAGTCAAAAGTATCAGCTATTGAAGAAAGGCAAGATATGCAAACTCTTACTATTGTTCAACTACATGGTATTCTGACTGCTTATGAAATGAGACAAGGAGGTCTCTCTCAAATCAAATAAGCTGCTTTTAAGGTGTGTGCAAAAGGAAAATAAAAGGCAGATGTCAAGGAATCAAATTATATATCAGAAGAAGAAGAAGCAAATTTTGTGAGAAAACTCCAACTAGGAACTGGAATATTCAAAGGTAAGCTTCCCTTCAAGTGTTTTGCTTGTGGAAAAGTTGGTCATTATGCTACTAAATGTCCTTATGAAGATAATCATGGTAAAGGGAAACAATTTGAAAAGAGAAAGAGTTATTATGCAAATGAAGTATCAAGTGAAGATGAAGAAGATTCTGACCAAGATCTGCTAGTGCTCATGGCAAAGAAGCAAAAGAAGAAGGCTACTCAAGAAAAGAAGATATCTCAGAAAACATGTGTAGCAGAAAATGAAGAAGTGGAAACAGGTATTGATTGTTGTTCTTGTAATCCACTCACTTGTGCATGCAATGATGAAGATAGTGAAAGTACCAATATAAGTCTAGAAGCAAATCTCAAGATCAATGATGAAAGTAATTTTTGGGATCAATTTAAAAGGAGGGAATCTATCCTCAAGGATGTGATCTCTAGATTGAATGAACAGATAGAAACAATGAAGGGACAGATAGAAATGTATCAAAGATTGTAGGACAAAGTAACCAATCACAGTGAAGGACTTGAAGCAGAAATCATCTCTCTGAAAGCAGACCTTGAAGCATCAAATAAGAAGAATGAAGAACTTCTACAATCATTTGAAAAGGAAGGACGTGAAGCAGAAATCATCTCGCTCAAAACAGATCTAGAAAAATCAAATAAGAAGAATGAAGAACTTTTACAAATCTTTGAAGAGCAAGAAAATGGGTTGAAAGAAGAGATATTAAAATTGAATGATCAAGTTGAAGAAGGAAAAAGGGTTGAATAAAGCATGATGAAGCAATGCCAAAAATTGGAGGTTGAAGTAAACATTCTCAAAGGTAAATTAGAAGAAAAGGATAAACTCTTGAGGTTTCAAGATAGTACTAAGATTCTAGACAATATTCTTAGTAGTCAAAGGTCTCCATCTATCAAACTTGGTCTGGGTTTTCATGAAACGGTTAAAGGAGAATCTAGTTCACAAGGAAGTGCTAAAGATTCAAAGGATGTCAAAGCAAAACCTGAAGTGTTGAAAGAAACTAAAGGTCAACCTACAATCATGAATTCTCAAAGGAAATAATTCAAAAATGTTGAATGCTTCAAATGTCATAATTATGGGCATGTTGCAGCCAATTGCAGAAACAGGTTGTTTCAGTCACAAACAAACAGATTCTACACAGAAAGGTACTCTGGTTTCTTCAAGGGATATTGTTTTTCATGCAGCAAGTATGGTCATAAAGTAGTTGATTGCAATAGAAGGAAGAATAGAACAACACATTATGATCCTTATGCTTACTTTTCTGGTCACATAAGATGCTATACTTGTAACAAGTATGGACATGTAGAAAAAGAATGCAGGATGAATAGATCTGAAAAATTGGAGAACATCTAGCACACAATAAGAAAGTTCAAGCAAAGTTGGAAAAATAAGGAGGACCGGTCAGAAACGTAGGGAATATTGACCCTACTGCAGTCATCCGCTTCTAAAGCTTACTTCTCTTAATGATTGCAGGAGTGATGTGAGATACATTATAGGGATTAGTAATGTATCGTCACAGGGGGAGCAATGTATGGTGATTCTCATGATTGTTTTGGTTATTCTGGTTATGTTTATTTCTGACAGAGCATCTGATGTGAAGAAGACATGTACAGGAGGTACAACTTCAGGGGGAGATGAAGGAATGTGAAATTTTCAATGTGTCACTTTCCATACGCGGGTTCAGTGAACTAAATCCACGTACACACATGAGTTACAACAGAGACAGTCGCGTATGCACTAATGATAAGAAAATTTGTATGACAGCTGAAGATCAGGAGCATAGGTTCAGGGGGAGCATCAGTCTGACTACTAATGATTGTATTATTGGCGTTGTATCTGCTTATTTCTCAGATCTAAACGATGATGACATGATACATGGTTTCTTATGATGAGATTATGGATGAGCCCTGTTTGCTTTTTACTGAAGAGTATTCTTTGTTTTCACACCTGGATGAGATGGAAGTCTTATGATTCAGAGATAAGGATAGATCATGCAGAGATTGTTGCTGACAACTTGTTGTTGAAAGAGTTTCAGGTTGCACAAACTAAGGAGGAGCCTTGGTCATATGGAAAGGATGCTTGGATGCACTCTTTCAGGGGGAGCATTAGCCTTGCTGATTATAATGCATTGTTGGCATTATGATGATTCTGAAATAAGATCTCTCTCTTGAGGTCTTTCTGGTACTGGTCATAAAAATTCATATTTGTAATTTGATGAAAAGGTCATGTTGATACCTATGATGTAAATTTGTAATATTCATTCATGTAAGGACTTGATCAAATATGTAAACACACTTGGTTGGGTACTTGAGTCAAAATGTGTAAACCCTCTTGGTTGGGTAGTTGAGTAAAATTTTGTAAACCCACTTGGTTGGGTATTTGAGTCTCATATGTAAATCCACTTGGTTGGATCTTTGATGTAAGTATGAGTCCTTGGTGATAGGAAGGTCATAGAGTCATGTACTTCATTAAAAAATATGTTTTAATATTCAACATGAACTCAGGGGGAGCATGGAAACTTCAGTGCACATCAGATCTACATGGAGCATGGAGTCTACATGAGGAGAAAAACCTTGTGTTGGTATTGATCCGCCCTTTGCGCTTGATGTCAAATGGGGAGAGTGACATGGTGTTTGAATAAGGGGAGAATAATGGTTATGCTTAATGTATCTATCTGTTGTGGTGATCAAACACCATCGTGGTTGCCATCAAGTCCAAAGGGGGAGATTGTTGGCAATATGATGCAATGTGTTGTCCTTGATAGCAACCCACTTGATGAAGATGATGGAAACACTTGAAGAAGATAATGGAAACCTAATTGATGAAGTTGTACTTGATGGAAACTAACTTGATATACTAATTAATGATGTAAATCTGATGTTCTACAAGTAGTACAGAAGTTGCAGAAGTAAGAAATATTAGTATGTGCAAGAGTAATGATGAAAAGTGTATGTCATAAGGCATACGCGGGTTAGCTTAATAGAAGGCACGTATGCACGCGGAAAAGTACGTGCCAAGTCACGTATGGTCAATTGCGCTCTAAATGTGTAAAACCAGGGGTTACTACCATGGTATTGACCCATTGTATTGAGCGTTGAGTTGTCTATTTGATCCCGTCCAGGTATACCATCGGAAGGGATGTGGTTTTGGCTCATGGTATTAAAAAAGGCTAAATCTATATAAGGAGAAAAAAATCATTGTGCAATGGGTGTGCAAGTGTCTGGGTTTGAATGAATACTTCATTCTGAAATATGTCTAAATGGAAAGGGTAACATTTTGATGATAGATCTGAATCTGTGATGCACCTATGAAGAAAATGATGAAGAAGGGAATCTAGATCTGAAATGTATTTGTATCTTCTAGATCTGTTTATGGGATGTTTAGATCTGAGATGAGGCGAACATCTGTCTGAAGTAAAGGGTTAAATCTGTAGTGAATATCTGATCTGAAGAAGTATGTTGCTCTATAATGTCTGAAGATCTATACGCTAGTTTGTCGCAGCAGAAGTGCGTATATACGCGAGTTTTGTGAAGAGAAAGCGTGTATGGGTTGGTCTGTAATGTGCAGATGTATACGCGGGTTGATGTGAATGGGAGCGCGTATATACGCGGTCTCGGTGAAAGGAAAGCGCGTATGAAAAACTAGGGTTTGCTGAAGTTTGTGGTATGAGATGTCTGATCTGTTCTGTTGGTTTACTGCTATCTGTCAATGTATCAGTTTGATGTATAATTGAGCTTAAATGTGTGGAGTGGGTCCAGTCTGAAAATATGATGAAAAGTGGCCTGCAAGTTGTCCTCTAAAATAAATCTTTTGGATCCAGTATGAAAATTGATGAAATGTGGTCCATGGTGGTGCTGAGGGTTGTAGCCTTCAGTCAGGGGGTTGTATCTCCCTTCCAGATGAGGCTGGTAAATGAGAGAAGGGGGTCGTAGCTCCCTTCCAGGTGAGGTTGGTAAACGAGACCAGGGGGTCGTAGCTCCCTTCCAGGAGAGGCTGGTAAACGAGCGCAGGTGGGTGCCTGCGTACTGGTATGAGTCTGCGCCAGTACATAATTGTAAGATGTTTTCTTTATAATAAAATATTGAAGGCTGAGACAACGACAGCGGTGGTTTTCTCCCGACTTGGGTTTCCACCTAAAATCCTGGTGTTCATGTGTGATGCTTATGTGTGATGATTTACTCTGTTATTACTGCACATGTCTGTTTCTATATAAACATTTGATGAATGAATAAATGCAAGGATCTAAGTAATGAATTAATTGCATATTAAGATCTCTGCATATACGTGAGTTTTGTGAAGGGTATCCGTGTATATACGCGAGTTTGATCAAGTAAAGTAGCATATGGGTTTTAAAGCATGAAAAAGTAAAAATATTTGAGTATGCCCTAAATACTAATTCACCCCCCCCCCCCCTCTCAGTATTTTTCCCAACATCTTGCACCTAGGTTACATTAACATTAACCAGAAATTCCATTTTACTTGTGTTATCGCCAAAGCCATGAACTCGCTCATGCTATCAAGTCCTTCCACTCGGCTCTCCACCCAACATGCACTCGTCTTCCTCAACGATCTATTTCCATATATAGATCACCATGGAGTACAAACACAAATTTCAAACTTAGTGCTTCCTTTGACATTTTAGATCTACAATCAGATCTCTCCATCCACAAGGCCATATAAACCTTGGCAATAGAAACGTCTCTCTAAAGCCAAAATGGCTCCGATACCAGTTGTTATAAATTACGACATAAATAATAAACAAATTTACTGAGATGAATAAACATAAAAAGGCAACAAAAAATCATTAAAATAAACACAAATTTTTATCCGGGAAAACTCAAAATCTAGGGAAAAACCCAACCAATGAAATTTCATTAAGCATTAGCAAAACTCTTGGCCAATCCGGCCAAGTGAGCCTTCACCGCTTACCTCCAGGCCTACCTTACAATGAATTCTTCCCAGCTTTTTATAGGCTCCATTACATGCAATACCATGGGCTGAAAACCATGGGTTCACAATACCATGTGCCCCAAAACCACTACTATTTACCCTAATCAACATTGACTCTATTCCGAGTCAAGTTTACCTAACGTTTTGAGAAGGCAGAGATGAAATATAGTGAAAAAGGCTTATTGAGGATAATGAAGGAAATGAGATTTATAAAGATAGATGATAGACAAGGAATACTATCTTTAGTTTCTTGTAATAAATCCATAGTCACCTAGTGAATCTGTAGAATACAGGAGGATAATAGTGGCTCCAGTTGGGGAGGGCAGCTCCTTTAGGAGGTTTCAAGAACCTCAGAGATCAAATCTCTGGAATTTGTAGATCAATGCTTTGATTTGCAATTTGGCAGACTTTCTCTTTCTTCATTTTGTTGATTTTTTGTTGTTCTTTTGAAGCTGTGATCTTTAAAATCTGAAAAACATGATTGCTTCAACTCAACTCTACCTACCCATCATACTTTTCCTAACATTTTTTTTCATTTGGGTGCATTTAGATTAGCCAACCCTTGACATTAATTTCTTTTGAAAACATGAAGCTATCTACTTCTACACTTATATCATCCAAAGGCTCAGATTAGACTAATAAGCTCTTTTATTCTCTAATCTGAAAACAAGAAATTGAAAACATGACTGAATCAAGATTAAGCAGTTTGATTTGTCACGAGCTGTGGCATTTTGGACAAGCTGCACACAGATTTTTATTTTGCAAAATGTAAAACTAAAAAATTTGAGGGTTGTAATCTGGAATTTGTTATTTATCCCTCTCTTTCTCTTTGGTTCAGTTTTGAAATTTGGAACCAATATCTTTCTTAATCTAATCTACTGATAAGCCAAGTTTAAACAGTTTGGAAAATATTCATTCACTATCCTATCAGCAAATTTTTTTAAACTTGTTCAATCATGATTAAGCTGTATGACTGAACATGACTTTCCTTTTCAAAATTAGTGGCATTTGGACTTGCACATTTTCAGAAATATACTTTTTTGGTATGGGGCTTTACCTTTTCTTCTTATCTGCTCTTTTTTCTTCTTTTCTTTACTTTATGTTTTTTTTTCTGATCTTTTATTCAAACAGTGTTATATACAATAAATAAAGCCTTAAACTAATATTTTTAACCAAAATAATGCTTGAGCATCCTACTATTGATAGGACCTCCAAAAAATTATGTTCCATCCATCTCTTGTAAGAAAAATGCATTGTTACCTCTTGCAGAATGGATGATGTATGGACCTTTCCATATATTTTTCAGATTTTCAATGCTTGCCTTTGTCTTCTCTTCTTGAGTCCCACTTCAGCACTTTGTCACCAATGCTAAAATCATTTTCCTTGGTTCTCTTATCAAACAACTTCTTGATGTTTTCCTGTACTTGTTGTGTTTTGTTGTACACTTCTTCTCTAGTTTGCTACAATTGGACAGTCTGGTTTATTCTTCTTAGCATGTCATTTTCTTCAGACTATACTTATTGGATAAGCTTCATGATTGGAACTCCTAAACTTGTTGGAAAAATTGCATCTGCTCCATACACTAGCTGATAGGGAGACATTCCAATTGATTTTTTATTTTTTAATCTGTCTACCCATAGTGCATGTACTAGTTTGCTATGTCATGATTTCTTGTTTTCTTCCAGCAAGTTTTTGATGATGTTCACTAAAATTTTGTTTGAGGATTCAGTCAACCCGTTACCTTGAGGGTAATAAGTTGTAGAATGGCCCAATGGAATTTGATATTTGTGGCAAAAGTCCCCATTTTCTTGGATCTAAAAGCAGCAACATTGTTAGTGATAATATTTCTAGGACAACCAAATCTAGAAAAAATATGGTTTTCAAGGAATTGGATGATTACTAAGTCTGTGGCAGTTCTAGAAGGGATGGCCTCTATCCATTTTGTAAAGTAGTCAGTTGCAGTGAGGATCCATTTGTGTTGGGCAGAGGAGGCAGGATGGATTTCTCCAATAAAATCTAGGCCCCATTGTTGAAAAGGAGCTTCAACAGAGATAGGATGCAAAGGTAATGGCAACAGTTTTCTTTTGCCTTCAAATATTTGGCACTTACGATAGGCAATTACCATTTTATGGATGTCTTGAAAGAGGGTGGGCCAATAGTACCAAATGATTTTGTTGACAATATTTTTCCAATAGAGGTGGCCTCCACATTCTCCTTCATGAAACTCATGCTTGATCTTATTTGCATCATTCTCAGGCAAACATTTAAGCAATATACCACTAGCATTTTTTCAATACAAAATTTTATATACAATGCAGTATTTTACAACCTTCAACTTTAAGAATCTAGCCTTATTTTTTGAAAAACCAAGAGGAAAATTAAGATTAAAAATCACATATAATATATGAACATACCAAGATGAATTCAGAAATGGTTCTTCAATAAGTGGAGTTGCCAAATCCTCCTGTTCATCTAATGCATCAATCATATTCATGTCCAGTGCTTGAAATTTTGTTTCAGCCATGAGTTTAGCCAGCCCTTGTCCTTTGATTAGTTTATTGGGCTTGTGTTGGGGCCTTTGTTTTGAAAATAAAATGGTTTTGAGTCATGGATAACAGGTGGCAGAGCGCAACCATGGTAGATAAGGAGCTATCATGGTTGCAGAGAGCTGGAGAGTAGGTGGTGCAACAGTTGTGGAAACTAGCACAGATGGTAGGAAGGAGCGACAAGGACAGGTAGTGAAACTCCCATTGATTAGGGAGATGCGACGAATAACAAAGCGGGAAAGGAGGGAAAGCTGATAGTCACATTGGCTAAGGAAAAAATAGGAAATCAACAAGCATAGACAGGGAGGTTGGTGCAGTAGAGGGCTGAAGAATAGAGCCGTAGGAGAGCTCTGTTCTGTTCTATTCTATAATGTTGTAATCAGCCCTTCTATAATCAACTCTAAGGAGTAATGCAACTATCCACTATTGATAATGAAATATACTTCTACCTAGGTTTGATGTCCTGAGTTATGTGATAAGTATTTGTTAGCCTCTCTCACATAACAATAATAAATCCAAAATAATAAATTAATTAATTAAATATTCCATGTTAGGAATATGTGCCTAACTCTTGGGTTGTTCCTCAAAGATTGGAGTTAGTTTCGCTAACTCCTATCTTGGTGGGTGTTTGGTGAGAAATTAACTCAACCAAAGGAGTCTAAGATAGCATGGACTATCTTAAGACATTGTCTCTCATCTATTTAAATTGTAAACTAAATTCTTTTAATAAGAGAGAATAGGTGAGGAAGCCATGAGGCTTCAGTCCTTTCCGCCAATATTTTGTGTATGATTTTTATGTTTGTTTTTATGTAAAATGTTTTTCTGAGTTGATTTAATTTTCTACATGTGGTATCGGAGCCATCGGCAATGGTGGAGATTCAACTTTGCAGGCTTTTGAGAAAATAAATTGGTATGCAATCTATTAAATTTTTTTTGAGAAAAGAAATTTAATTGTGATTTATTTCTAAATTTTTTAAATATGAATATGCGCCCTTTTTCAAATGTCATGAATCCTACATCATGAATCCTGTGAGTTTCACGGAAGCCTTATCATTGAGGGCCATGCTTGTTGGCTTTTTGAAATGAAAATTGATACAGATATCAATCAGGCATGAAGTTGGTTTTTTTATTTTTTATTTGTATCGTGATATGTGCAAATAAATGATACACCGTCTCTGAAAATAAATGAAACTGTCTCTGCAAATAAATAATACTCCATCATTACTATAGCGAAGGTTGTCCCAATGGTAGTGAAGCGAAAAAATGAGACATGTCATTCAACTAGCATTCAATAAATTGAACTTCTCCATTAGTACTCCATGATGCTGAATGCCAGAAGTGAATTGTGCTGTGATCTATTTCAAAGATTTAAAGAATGAATTCTACATCTGGCATCTATGTTGAGCACTCAAAGAGGATAGCCTCACTTTTTTTTGCATTCTGGGTTTGAATTGAAATTTTAATGATTACCAGTGGAAGCGTTGAACCAACTTTTGAACTGAGTTGAAGCGTTGCTATCTCTGCAACGTTGGATGTCAGATGCCACTAGGGCAACAGCTGGATAGAACTTATCCTAGCCAACAAAATCAATACCCATAGGTACAAATCGAGACTCATTTGAGAAATATTTGTCCTTAAATTCAGTGGCACCTACCCGGATCCATCGACTCTGCCTCATATTTCTATTCATGAATACGTCGCGCTCCTGATGTCGCTTAACATAAAATCCTTTGTGTTAGTTGAAGCTGATATTTTTTGCAATAAAACTATATTCTGGCTTTGAAATTATAGAGCCATTATCCTCGGTTGTATAAGGCATGAAAATTCCAGGTGGTAGGTGTAAAATGTTGATGTGTAAAAATATTATTGATTCGTCTCTGTCATGATGCAAGGCTGTAACAGAAAATATCTCAAGGAGTCTTCTTATGCGTTATTGGTGATTGCTATGACTGTGTTTTTTTTTACAATGTTATGCAATTAAAAACACATAGCAATGACGTGATTTTCCTCTCGGGCAAAATTGTAACGATGTGTTTATATGAAGCTTCAGAATTGACTGCAGCAAAAAGAGACTACGAATTGTTGTGGTTGAGGTTGCTGTTGAGTGAACTATGACATTGAACCAGTGAACCACCCAGTGAAGAATGTATAATCAAGCATCAAAAGAAAAAAATGGAGCTCTATCCTGTGTGAAGACAAGACAGTGAAGATTTCAACAGTAAATTTATTATTTCACGATGGGCTCCTTGTAATTATTTTCTTGGTTTGAATATTTTTTCTCTCCAGAAATATTGATGTCTCTTCCGCCAGATTGAGTTGAAAGTCTACAACAAAAAAATAAACCATTGAGTTTCTTCAACTAGAGTCGCAACTTCAAAGGATTGAATTGCAAGAAAAGTGTGATACTTTCAATTTTTTGAACCATCCAGATGATAAGTCATTAATTCAAACAACTTCAAGTGTCGAAGTTGTTCCAGTTCCAATTTCTTCCAAGCCCATCATCAAGCCATGGGAAGAAATTCAAAATAACAGGAATCGACGCAGCTTAGGATATGCCAATGATGACACCAACTTGCATATCCCAGATTATTCCAAGCCAATTAAGTTTGTCAGTGCAGGATTTCTTGCACAAATCACCTCAACAAGTTATGAGAAAGCTGTAGACAACCAGCAATGCATGCAACACAAAGTTGCAGACAAACAGGATTGCACACAACCTGAAGTTGAAGTCCAACCGAAATGTTCTCGTTGTCAAAGAACCGGTCATATGGAAGATTAGTGTTTTGATCTCCATCCTTGTCGCCATTGTGGCAAGCCCAATCATTCCTCAGAAAAATGTCCCAACCAACAACAAAAAACCAGATTGAAAATACATTATGAATGGATCAGCCCTTGGAAATGGTCATCCACAGTCAAAAGATTGTCTCAGTTCTACAACCGAATATAATCACACATAGTGCAGCCAACAGTGAAAAGATGATGGTACTCTAATGCAGTTGAACGGGGGAGTACACTAGTGTAAAACTCCTACACCTAAAGGGGGGGAGTTCAGGAATAATTTCCATAGGATTGTCTCTCCTTTCAGCTGAAAAAGGGGGGAAAATGTCAATGAAATTGACAGTGGTTGTCAGACTGAAAGTATCGAAAAAACCAGCAAAAGAAGCCAATGGGAATCTTCAACAACCAATGGGCATAAAAAAAATTTCCAGTGGGCAGTCGACAGCAAAGAAGCAGTGAGAAGTTTTCAACACAGCAAAAGCAACAGTGAGTTGTTTTTGACATCATCAACCAGTGGGAATTCAATAAATTTTGTTAGTGGACAAAGGATGCTGATTTCACATAAAGGATAGATGGATCCTTTTGCAACTTGGCACGTGATGGAGTTGTCAAGAAACATTCAGAGATGAATCATACATACAGCTGACTCATGGTCTCTTCAGATTGAAGATTTTTTCAGCATCAACTTGAGAACTTGGAAGATGGTTCCTCGTTCTTATTTTGGATTTATCCTTGAAGGGGGGAATGTTAGCCTCTTTAATAAGACAATTATAAATCCAAAAATACATAAATTAAATAATGTAAAGTTAGGATAAATATATTTATTAAATTATAATATTTAATAAATATTAGAGATACTTAGAAATAGTATTTTGTTAGTAAAAATAGGACTCTAGAATAGAGTCGTTCCTAGGCTCTAAAATAGGAATAAAGTTAGTAGAATGGTTAGAAGTTCATTTATTGTAAATGGAAATTTGTTAGTTTTCCAAGTGATCCATAACTAAATTAAGTTAGAACATAGAGCTTTTTTTTTTCCACAGAAAAAAAAAACGAACTTTCTATTATATATAGAGAGTCTCTGAACATATTCCAAGCATTTTGGATCCAACATAGCCATTCCCTTTGCTAAAGGAAATGGAACATAGCTGCATAAGCACCTGTACAAGATGTTAGCAGCCCTATAAAACCAACATATAGCCATAGTGACCAAAAACGTGCTTCTCTTTTTCGCTCATCATCAAAGCAGGAGATGAGAGCAAAAAAGGAGGCAGCACATAAAAAGCATAGCTCCACTATCACCAATAAGAGCTGGCAGTAGAAACTATCCTAGCCCCATAAAGTACACAAACACTATAATAAAAAAGGGAGCCCAGAACCTCCTTACATAAGGAAAACAGTTCTGGACTCTATAGAGTAGCAGTTTTCAGAATTTATAAAGTCAGCTATACAATACAGAAAAAAACATTGAATAATTACACAAAAGAAGGTTGTTCATGGGCATGAACAGTCCCATCCACCACTTCAGCTACTGCCCAAGACCCCAGAGTGAGTTGAGCACCTTCTTTAGATAAGAGATCTGCTTGCTGGTTCCTCTCCCTGTAAATGTGAACAACAGAAATCTCAGAGAAAAAATTTTTTAGACGTCGAATCTCCTTAAGCAAAGGTAGTAAAATAAAATTCCTGCACTGCTGAGTCCCATTGAACCAGTTTAATACATTTCGAGAATCACCAAAAATCTGAATTTGTCTCATTTGTTTAGAAATAAGCCAGCAGAGAAGCAAATGAAGAGCTTTAAGTTCAGCAAAATTATTAGACCCTTGCCCAAGGCCGACAGAGGCTCGAAGAGAGTTTTCAACAGAAAGATGAATGACCAAGCCAGCACCACAAATATCATTTCCACCAGAAGCACCATCAAAGTAGGCCCATGGAACTGACTCATTTATATTTTCAGGCTGTATATTGCGAAGAGATCTTTCAGCAGCAGGAGAAGGAATACTTTTGAAGATTGCAGCTCCCTCTGCTGCCAGCCTAGCTATGGGAAAAGAGGACTCATTGAAAATTATCTTATTGCAAGCAATCCAGGTTCCCCAAGCAATTAGAAGAGGGAAGGCCCTGATTTTATTATCCGGAGCCTCCTGCCACCATGAATTCTAAGCCTGAGGAAGATCTTATCCATGCCATCTCAGAGGAATATTAGTCAAGCGCAAAGATTCTGCCCAAAGACTTGAGTTAAAGGGGCAAGAGAGGAAAAGATGTTGAAGAGTTTCTTCATCAGACTTGCAGAGAGAACACCAGCTCGGCCCCTGTTTACCTCTCTTTTGCAGAAAATCCTAGGTTGGAACCTTGTTATGAAGAATACACCAGAAAAAAAGTCTAGTTTTAGCTAGACTTTTAAGTTTCCAAAGAGATTTAGACCACCAGCTAGGATTCCCCCAGCCTTCTTGCATCATAAGCCATTTATACCCAAATTTAGGGGAGTAGAAGCCTGTCTGTGCATGCACCCATCACAATTTATCAGCAGAATCTGAAATTCTGATGGAAGAATGCGAAAGATCAGCTACATACTTATTCCATTCGTCCATCCACCTATTTTCAAGATGCAAATCTGTGCCAGACAGCCAGCCTTGCTTGACGAGGGAGGTAGTCCTGGGGTCCGCCACCTGATTCAAGAAAAAAATGCCTTCTGAGTTGAGGTGAATAACTAACTCCCGGGACAGTGAGAAATTAGGCGAACAGCCTACCCAAGGATCACGTCCCACCCGAACTTGATTACCATCGTCGACCTGCCATGCCAAGCCTCTCTCAATTAGCTATACAGAACCCACAATAGCTTTCCAAACAATTGAGGCATTTTTGGAGGATTTGACTGGGGACCGAAACCAGTCCAGAACAGAGCCTTGACTGATATATTTGTGTTTGATGACCGAAACCCAGAGGGAGTCAGTAGAAATCAGACGCCACGCTAATTTGGCCGCCAAGGATTTTGCAAAGGAAAACAAATTTTTTATTCCCCATCCTCCCCACTCCTTCGGTTTTGCAATTGAATCCCAAGCCACCCAAGGGCTGACCGTGTCCTGTTTTGACCCAGACCAGAGAAAAGTTCTGCATAATTTATCAATGGAGGCCAAAATTCCTTTTGGGACCCAAGCCAGGCTGGCCCAATAAACTGGGATAGCCATCAGAACTGATTTAATTAAAACTAGGCGACCTGCCCTCGATAGCCACCTGAAACTCCAATGAAGAAGCCTTTTTTCAACCTTGGAAAGAAGCCATTTCCAGTCCCGAATTCTGTAAGAGTATGGTTTTAGCAAGAACCCCAGGTATTTAAAAATTTCCTGCAAAGAACGGACTTCAAAGTTCAGCAGTCTACGAATTCTGTTTACCTCATCACCCGAAAGACCTGAAGGAGTGATAGTTGATTTGAGAGTATTTATTTGAAGCCCGGTTGCTTTAAGAAAGAGCTCCAACAGAGGCTTTAAGGCACGACAGTCATCAATAGATCCATTAAGAAATAATAGAATATCGTCGACAAAAGGTAAATGGGTGATCCATAAGTTAGTAGCCACTTCGATCCCTTTTAAACTACCCAGTATTTTATCCTTATGAATCAGGAGGCTTAATCCTTCAACTGCCAGCAAGAATAGCAGTGGCGAAAGTGGAAAGCCCTACCTGAGGCCTCGTTCAGGAGTAAAAAAAGAAGTGGCAGCACCATTAATCAGGAGAGAAATATCTGTAGAAGAAACACAGCTCATGATCCATCTAACAAAATCAAATCTGAAACCAAGATGAGTAAGAAGAAGCCTCAAGTACAGCCAACTGAATCTATCATAAGCTTTTGATAAATCCAATTTGACAATAAGCCCTTTCCTACCACTCTTTTTTAGGCTATGCAAGGCTTCTTGGGCAACACCTACAGCTTCATGGATTTGACGACCATTAAGAAATCCAAACTGTTCCTGAGAAAGATGGGAGGAGAGAAAAGGTTTAAGCCTGGAAGCAATAACTTTCGCTATGACTTTGTAGACACAGGTGCAGAGAGAGATTGGGTGAAAATCAGCAAAAGAAGAAGGGTGGTCAGACTTGGGGATCAATGCAAGAAAGGTGGAGTTGAAAGGGCCAAAGACTTGACCCGTAGCTCTAGATTCTTCAACCACAGCAACAAGATCTTCTCCAAGCGAATCAAAAAAATGCAGAAAGAATTCAACAGTCCAGTCGTCCGGCCCTGGACTTTTGTCCTTTTTCATACCTTTAAGGATATCCTCAACCTCCTGTTTGGAGACAGGTGCCATTATTGCTTCATTTTCTTCCTCCTCCACAAACCTGGGAAACAGCTGCGCCACTCTGATTACTTCTGCAATGGATACTTCAGCTGGAGCTTTAAAGAGATCTTTGAAGAAGGTGATACCCAAAGAAGACAAGTCCTCAAAGGAGGTAGCCACTTCGCCATTCCCTTTAGGCATTTCCCAGATAGTGTTTGCGATCTTCCTACCTTTAGCATAGTTTTGGAAGAACTTAGTGTTTTCATCCCCCGCTTGAAGCCAAAGCGCCCTACTTTTCAGCCTCTAATTTTCCTCTCTTAGCTGAAGGATTTTTCTTCTTGAGGCCTCCAGTTCCTTGAGTCTGTTCCTCGCAGCTATCGAGTCATATCCTCCTCCTTCAGGATCTTCTAAGAGAGCAATTTCAGAGTTGACCTTTTTAAGTTCCTCCTCCTCCTCCTTCTTCAGGTTAGCCGCCCAAATCTTGGAAGCTGATTTCATTTTCTTCAAGTTATTCCAAAAGAAAGCACTCCTTGAAGAGTCAGGCCTGACTGGGTCAGCTTCCCAAGTGGAGGAAAAAAGCTCCTGATACGAGTCTTTTTTAAGCCAGGCTGGGTTAAAACGGAAAGGCGACCCAGGTTTCCTTCCAGCTCCTTTCACTTCAAGGAGAATGGGGAAGTGGTCTGAAACACCCCCTTCGTCAATCCAGTGTCGGTAGTCCGATAGAAGTTCCAGTAGAGGCTCACTAAGAAGAAACCGATCCAGCTTCTTCCCCACCCAATCCTGACCAACCCTTCGATTCCTCCAAGTGGGTTTCAACTTCAGGAGAGGCATGTCCACCAGGTGAGCAAGCGCAAGATGATTGAAGAAAAAATCAGATAGGGGGTCTGCTCTGGCCGAGGCACCCCAAGATTCTGCTTCCCCAAGCGAGAAATTGAGGTCACCTCCAATAATTAGGCAGGGGTGGGCTATCCAGGAGGAGCGAAAAACAGAAGACCAGAACCTCTCCCTTTCCACACAAGGTCCATAAATATTCAGGGAGAGCAAGGAGAGATTGAGCTCACTGGAAAAGAGTTCCATAGCTAGCATATTCTGAGACCCCCAAGAAGAAAAATATTTCAATTTAGTGGAATTGAAGCCTGAGACCACACCTCCAGATATTCCCACAGCATCAAGAGAAAAAAAATACCAACTAGGCATCATCTTAGATAAAGTAGAGACAACCTCCTCCCCTTTGCCCAGGGTTTCTTGAAGTAGAATGATATCAGGTTTTTGAGCATGCACAAGCTCTTTGAAAGCTAGCCTTTTGGCCTGGCTAGCTAGGCCTCTGCAATTAAAAGAGAGAACAATCATGGCACATCACCAGGGGGTGGTCGCTCTGCTCTAAGCACCCTGGAGAGAGTCATCTGCTTACCATCAGCGATGTCAACGACAGCTTTCGACTGAGCTATGGAGAGGTTAGATTTCATGCCTCTAGTCTTTCTGGCCCCTATTTCAACAGCGTTAGAGGCAAGTCCACCCACTACAAAACCCAATCCTCTCCTGTCAGCACGAGGTCTAAGATTGTAAGGAAAGGAATAAAAAACAGAGGGCCGAGGGCAAGGGCCAGAAGGATCAACCGGAGAAGAAGAGGGAGGAACAAGGGCATCAGGGACAGAGACAAAAACACTATCCATGGAAGGCAGGGTAAGATTTAAGGCCGAAAGAGCACTCAAAAGCTGCCTAGAGGGACCAGGCTCCATACAGACAGCAGAAGGAAAACAAGCAGAAGACAGAGATATGGGAGGTAAAGAGGGAGACATACCCGCCTGAGTCGCCCTGCCAAGATCAAATTCTGGAAGGGGAGCCAGTGGTTCTGCCTTGTCCTCGACAGGAGGAGAGGAAGGGCCGACAGCTTCCACCGAGTCTTGGACCACATCTGCCACGGGAGGAGAGGAAACCCTCTGAGCCGAAGAGCCCGGATCTGCTTCCACTTCCTGAACTAAGACAGAAGATTTCTTCGCCCTGTTCTGCCTTCTCTGTCTGTGCTTGCGCTGATGGCCCAAAGGGCAGTCCCGAGCCAAGTGCCCGGTCTTATGGCATCTGTTACACCTGAACGGAAGGTGTTCATAATCCAAAATCTGCAAAAACTCCAAGTCCTTATAGTGTAGCGTCATTGCCTCCGCAAGACCTTCACGGCGGTTTAAGCTCACCAGGATACGGGCCACACTCTTATCCTTAGTCTGCAGATAGGATTTGTCCGCTTCCAGGAAGGTACCCAGCGTATTACCAATAGAGATGAAGACTAAATCAGTCCAAAATTGCAGAGGAAGGCCGGGTAGCTTAACCCACACCAGGGATTCGGCCATTTTCTCTTTCTGCGCGTCAAAAAGAGGGGTCCATCTTCTGAAAAGCATAGGTCTCTTGCCAAAAAACCAATTCCCTTCAAGAACTCTGTCCACTTGTTCTTTCCTATCAAAGGTAATACTGAACCACCCTCGCGCCAGAATGGTTATATCAACCGGCAGGCCTGGAGAAACATTCCACATAAAGTGAGCCCATTCTGCAATGTAGGCTTCCGAATATTTCCTTCCCCTTACTCTTCCCACAACCATCATTTCGGAAAGATCCATGACGTTTTCAATACTGATATCCACTCCAAGCAAACATTTCGGACACACTTCCTTAGATTTGATGAACTCTGTCTTCTTCCGCTTAGTTCCCACAGCTTTCTTGACCCCTTCCTCCTCTACTGCCGACTTGACTGGAGGAAACTCGGCTCTAATAGTCTCAAGAAGGAAAAGTTTCAGAGCTTTAAGACCATTAAGAGAGGTATGCTGAGCTCCAGCCCCTGAAGTAGCTTCACACTCCGGCGCAACCCCTTGATTGTCAGAGGCAACAGATTTTGGGATGAATTCCACTGCCTTGCTAGAGGAAACCCTTGACAAAAAATCATGACCTCGGTCCCCATCCTTATCTGATTCAGAAAACCCTCCTGCAATGGGATTAGGCAGCAAGAGCCCCCCCACCACTCCTACTGGTGTTACCTTGGGGAGACCATTCTCTCCTTCCGCCACACAAAGCCCTCTCGAGCCCGCAAAAGAAGGTGTTCCTAGCAAAGCGAGACCCGCAGAGGGCTCGACCCTTGGTAAAAAGGAACCCTGCGCGAAGTGAAGACCTCTACACCCAGACCCTTCTTCGAAACCACCAGTACCAGCAAGAGGAAAGGGGTTACCTTGAAAGGCTGAGAGCTGCGAGACCGGTTCGTGGTTAAGGCCTACTTTGAAAATCTCTTTCGAAGACAGAGGGCAACATCTGTTAGGAAGATGCTGAAGCCCATAGCCAGAGCCGCTCCGTGGCTCGTTGAGATTATATCCGGCGTCCCTGCAGCCTGTCGAGAACCCTCCCAAAGCTGCTTCAGCTGCTAGATCAAGCGAAGATTGATTTGGGAAGTATAGATCTAGGTTCTTCTCTGAGATTTCTACCCCCCAAAAGGTAAGTAGATCCTCCAGCGTTGGCTCTAGCTCAACAGAGAAACTATCAAGACCCATTGTGAACAAAAGACTGCCCTCTTAAGCAAACCTGCCAAGGCCCTGAAAACTCGCTTTCCTCCAACAGCCCTAAAATCCAAAAACCATTCTACGTATTCAGATACGCGTCCACAAAGAGCCTCCATATTGAAGAAACCGGTTCACCACGAAATGTACCGGTGACAGAGAGGCTCGAGTCCGTGGGAAGCTGCACGGAAAAACCTTGACGTCTTCAGCGAAACCCTAACCTGCTCCATCGCGCCCCAGCTTTCCCTTATAAGTTTCTTTTTTTGTGAGGGTTCTATATGGGAATTCGTTAGAACATAGAGCTTATAAATAGGTTAGTTTCCTAATTTCATTGTAGTGAGAGTTTACGTTTGTAAACTCCTGCAATTTGTTATGTAATCTCTTTTCCATGATCAATAAAAGTATGTGTCTGAGGACACTTATGAATCTACAGTATTTGGTTATGATGAATGTATTGGCCGCTTTCAAATTTTAATTTTTCATCCTGAATATGCTCATGAGTAATATCTTGTGCAAAGTAGCTAAATCTATTTATAGATCCTAGTTCTGTTTGTTTTGCTCTATAATTGTGATCAATCGATATCTGATCTGTTCCTAACCTTACTAAGGTCACGACATGCCTCAGGTGAGACTCTCTGCTCTTCTAAGTAGGGTGAAAATTCCGGCATTGTGCTAGACTACTGCAGAAACCTTATTGGCCTCTCTCTTGAACCTAGGTCTTACTCAAAGACCTTCTTTCTCGCCAACAAATGGTTCCGTTGTTAGGACCTAAAACTTAATTTAGGAGCTAGATCATGGTATCAAGGATATTTGAGAGGGAAATACGAAGATGGTGGGATAACCATTAGATCAGTTCATAGTGCAGCAAGCTGAGTTGAGACAATAGAGGGAGAAAATTGTTAAGGATCGGGTTCTATTCTGTGAATCTGCAAGTGATCTCTATAAACGAAGCTCGTGTAAGATCTGTCACAAGTGGCTGCACGTGAATCTGGTAGCCCTCCATCAGTTAGATACCGATTTGATTCGAGTTGTATATTTATGGGTGCAATCTACCTTGGAAGGATATATAGTGGAATTTGTAGCTGAGTGTTACTAGTCCTTCTCAAAAGTAGAAGACTTATTCAGATCCAGATTGCGAGGAGAGTTATTGAAGGAAATTTCTTTGTGGATCAAAGCTTTAATGGTAGACGAGGGATTGATGGAATTTCAAAAATATGAGATGGAGACTTAAACCTCCAATACTGGGGGAAGGAGCTGAGGGAGAGATGCTACAAGTGAGTTGGAATGGGGAATAGGGATATGGATGTCGAGACCTCTATTAGGTTGAGAGAGTGACGAGCACATCAGAGGGCACAGATCACCGAGAAGTGGCGAGAAAGAGTGATGAAGGAGTTGGAGAAGCAAGAAAGTAGTCGAAAAAACAAGGAGAAGGCGCCGCAGATGACAAAGGAGATGGAAGGTCAAATGGAATCCCAAGGAATACGAGGGACCGTCAAGGAATTCAGGAAAGTGTATAGGAGCCTAGCCCAAAGAGAAAAGGGAGACAAGTCCAACATGGACGACGTGTGCCCCGAGGAGATGTACGATGTGGAGTTGCATGTTGCGATGGAGAAACTATTCCAAGAGGGGTCGACACCCATAACTCAAGGTAACTTGATTCCCTAAATTTCAAGTAACTCTAGTCCCGACCTTCCCCTGGTACTCTATCAACCACTAGGAGAAATTTTTGTTAAGTTACGAGAATTGAGTAAGTTGAATATTGTTCAGTCTACAAAAACGATACATACTAGTAGTAGTGCTAGTAATACAATTTCGCAGCCAAGAAATAGGGGTTTTATTCTAGTACCATCCACACAAAGAATTATGGCGGGATCATTTACCCGATGCCCATAGTTTTCAGGGAGAGGCAATGATTATCTGGAGCAGCACTGGTATCTCGCGAAGCCATATGGAGGACTCGACAGACACCAGAGGCAGTTAAGTTGATCGAGTTTCAAACTACTCTTAGGGAGAGAGCTCTTCGCTAGTTTGTTAAATGGTCTGAAGCTCATCCAAACCCAGTGATATATGATGTAAAGAAATAATTTTTTAAAGAATTCAAGTTACCTCAGACAGATCAGCAGGGTTTGTCAGAGATGTGGGAGATTAAACTATGATAAGGTGAAACTGCATGGGATTTGATGAGAAGGTTCAAGGATGTGATTGGAAAACTGAGTTACCCAATCGATTTGAATCATCAGAGAGATTGGTTTATCAAGGCCCTTCTTCCATTGACAAGAAATCCACTAACGCAACAAAGATCGATACATTACAAGATCCATCAGAGCAAGCCATGAAGATAGAGGCCATGGCAGGGTGTCCGAAAGAGTTCAAAGGAGGGGAAATAGCTCAAGACCCTTCTATATTGGGGTTACAACATTAGATAGCCAGTCTAACAAAAAATTTGAAGGATATCCAACCAATGCGACTTGCAAGACCCAACGTATGGTGTACACACTGCCTAATGGAGGGACACATGGTCACTGAATTTCCAAGGTTGTGGGGGAAGAATACGGGGGCTTCTGCAGCTGGGATACAAGGAACTCCACCAATAGGGGGATTTGTGCAGATAAACACTCAAGGGATATATCCACCACAACCCCACTACCGAGTTTTCCCTGCACAATAGAATCAGGCCGCAACTGAATACTGCAAGATATGCAAAAGCATTGGTCATCCACCCCGCCTATGCCCAATTTTGAAAAAATACTCCAACGTTCCAAACAACATATATTGTGAGTTTTGTGCTTCCACAACACACAACACAGAGTAGTGTAGAGCCCTGGATGCACTAGCGGAACGATTGGACAAGCCATCATATAGACTGAATGAGGCTCCCAAGGGACAAGGAGGAGGCATGAGAGGAGGAAGAGGACCTGTAAGATGCTATAATTGTGACCAAGAGGGTCACATAGCCATGGAATGTCCACTTCCCATAAGACCATGGTGCTCTCAATGTAGAGTCAATACGCATGCAACTGAAGACTACCCAAAGCTAATTAAAAGATGGCAAGAAATAGCCAGACAAAGAGGAAAAAATTTGGTAAATGCAGAGCCAAGAGCAGGAGAGGCTCAGGCTATGCAGAATGTAGCCATAGTGACGCGACGAGGAAAGGGAAGAGGGGAATATGCACATAATATAGACCCGATAAAGTTGATAAAGCCAACATATCCAAAGCCACGGTTCAGACCAGATAGGAAGAAGCAATACTTTAAAGAAGCAGTGGAAATGTTTTCCCAACTTGGAGGGAGCAAAGACATTGAGTTACCACAGCTGAAGATGGACAAGGAGAAACAGACTAATACAAGCACAATGATTGAAGAATGGTTCTAGATATTTTTAAAAATTGTAACCAATGCACCGATGTTGGAGCAACTAAAACAAAATCTAGAGATGGTGATGCAGGAAACCCCATAACCAGAAGAGGAAAATGATGCAACACAGAAATACATACGGAGAGTCAAAAGAAATAAGAGAAGAATAGGGAAATAATTCCATGTAAACACTCAAGTCGTGGGATTCCAAATTAAGGACACAATGCTTGACCTAGGATTAGATGTGAACATTTTTCAAAGGAAGACATAGGAAGCATTGGGGAGACCAAAGCTGACATATTCACCAATCCAAATCCACATGGAAAACTAGTACTGCATTATGCCCATAGGTAGGCTGGAGGAGGTCGAAGTCGATGTTGCGGGGGTAAAGACATACACATAATTCGAGGTGATAGACATCATGGGGGATAAGGATCCATACCCAAAATTATTGGGGATAGACTGGGCTTTCGAGAACTATGTAGTAATTGATTTTAAAAAGGAACTAATGATATTTGAAGATGGGGAACTCAGGGTCACTCAGCCACTTGACCCATATCAAGGATCTCGATATACAAAGATTGTCGACAACAGAGAGGATGCTCAACTTCTTGATAATCTTTATCAAATGACAGCAGGGAAAAAAGAAGATTATATCAACCCAACAGTGGGGGGGAATGTAAGTTGGAGAAGTGTTCAAAGCTCAGACTTGGGCTCAGAAATAACCTGGGATGATTGGCAGTAGGGGGGATATGAGACCAATAAAATAAGATGCGCTAACATCCAAAGAATCAATTGGATCAGAACTGAAGTAAGAGAATATATGACTTTATCAAATATGAATGATGTAAATACATTTATTGCCAAAATAGAAGATAAAGTACTAGTGGAACATAGAGTCCCACTCATGGATGTGGCTTTACAATCCATGTCAGCAAGGTGGTGGAGCAACCACCACAACTCTCTGTCGCGATGGGACAAGGTTGCAGCAGCATTGAGGGCTAGATTCAAGGAAGAGGAAGGACCAAAATTCATTGAAAAATACCAAGGGGATTCTGACCCTAGTAAAAATTTACAACATTGTGAGGACCAATGGAAGATAGTAGGGTTCCCAGAAGATCTATGGGTACACAAGTTTATACATTCACTAGATTCGATTCCATAGGCTTGGTACCTAACTGAAGAGAAGAAAATAGGAACCAGTACCTGGAAAGCAATTGCGGATCAGTTTACACAATGATTTTCCTTTGAAGGAGAAATAGAACCAATCACATAGGCATTTAAAGCCATTAAAAGGGTACTGTTTTTTCCCGAGATTCAGGAGGATGAAGAACAAACACTCTCGAAACAGAGTGTCAGACAGTCGATAGCATGCAAAAAGATAAACAGTGAAATGGATGATGTTGATCTAGAAGATCTTAGACATCTATATTTTTAAGAAAAAGAAGGGGAGAAAAATATTCAAGAAGAACCTACAATAGAAGGAATTCATCTGCTACCGTTGAAGACCAAGAAGCTGAACATTGGAACACCTGAAAAGCCCAAACTTGCGTCAATTGGTGAATATTGGGATGTAGAAACGACTAAGGAGATATTTAATCTGCTACGGGAATATGAAGACTTGTTCCCATCCTCAGTAGCGGAGCTGAAAGGAATAAAAGGAGACATGGGGGAATGCGTATAACTTTGAAGCCTGACGCAAGACCGGTAAAGCACAAACCATATCGTCTGAATCCAAGAGTGAAAGAAAAATTCAAGGAAGAGATTGATAAAATGCTGAAAGCAGGGTTGATATTTCTAGTGGAAGAAGCAGAGTGGGTAAGTCCTATAGTCATACAAAGTAAAAAGGAAAAGTCTAAAATTTGAGTATGTGTTGACTACAAGAGCCTCATGATCCATTCCCCACTCCGTTCAGTGATGAGGTGCTCAAAAATGTTGCAGGGAATGAAGCTTATTCATTTACGAATGGATTTTCAGGATACCATCAAGGAATGATAGCTGAAGAATATAAGAAGAAAACAACTTTCACAACCGAATGGGGCTCATTTGCATATCATGTAATTCCTTCAAGTTGAAAAACGCACCGGCAGTATTTTCACATATTGTCATAGCAACATTTCGCGAATATATCCATAAATTACTAGAATTTTATATGGATGAATGGACAGTTTATAGCCTGTTAAATAATCATGTAACATTGTTAAGGATAATGTTTGACAGATGCATACAACTCCAGATTTCACTAAACCTTAAGAAGTGCATCTTTGCAGTACCCTTTGGGACGGTGTTAGGACATGTTTCTTGCAAACAATGGGTTTGCATGGATCCAAAAAAAGTGGCAGTTATAATCAACATAGAGGCATTGGAAACCATGAAGCAGTTAAGGTCATTTCTAGGCCACACCAGCTACTATAAACGATTCATCTGCAACTACGCAAAGATAACAACCCCATTTGGGAAGCTGTTGCGGAAATTGGAGCAATTCATTTGGACAATCGACTGTACTACTGCCCTTAATACACTCAAATAAAAATTAGAAAGTGCACCCATATTAGTTCATCCTAATTGGGACAAGCGATTCCACATCCACATTGATGCCTCTAGCATTGCACTAGGAGCAGTTTTGGCCCAACTAGGAGATACTTCAGTTGATCACCCAATTTATTTTGCAAGTCGGAAGTTATCGACAGCTGAAAGGAACTACACCACAACATAACGAGAAGCTTTAGCAATGGTGTATTCCCTTCAAAAGTTTTGCCACCACCTATTTGGAGGTACGTTTAATTATTCACGGACCATTCAGCTTTAAGGTACCTAGTTAACAAACCGGTCCTTGAAGGAAGGATCTGTAGATGGCTCCTACTATTTTAGGAGTTCACCTTTAAGGTGATAGTTAAACGAGGAATATTGAATGTGGGGCCTGACCATTTTTCAAGGCTGGAAAATGGAGAAAATGGAGGGTCCTTGGATGATCAGCTGCCAGACGCTGATATTTTTAGACTATAAGCCATCCCAAACTACTTAGACCAGATAGCAATCTATCTAGCAATAGGACAGTGCCTGGCTGAATATACAATGACTCAGAAAAGACATCTGGTTTAGAGTAGCAGAGTATCAACTAATAGACAAATTTATAATATGGGGTTAGACCAAGTCTTGCGGAGATGTCTCCTGGACCATTAAAGGGAAGATATACTGTGGGAGTTTCATTATGGAATTGCGGGAGGACACGTCAGTGCAAAACCCACTGCGAGAAAGATACTGCAAGCAAGCTTATGGTGGCCCATAGTGCACATAGACAGTAAATAATTTTTAAATAAAGGCTATGTCTTCCAGAGAATGAGACGTCCATCACACAGAGATGAGATACCACTTCACCCTGTAAAAGCTTTGCAGCCATTTGGAAGTGGGCCGTTGATTTTATAGGACCGATAACACCTGTTGCAATACATTCGCAGGCTAGGTACATCATTACTGAAACAGACTATCTTACCAGGTGGGCAGAAGCAGTACCAGTGAAGGATTGCACAACAGAAACAACAGCCAAGTTCATATTTGAAAATATCATCAGCAGATTTGGCTGCCCCAGAAGTCTAACCAGCGATCAAGGTACACACTTTATTAATGCAACGATTAAATCTCTGTTAGAAATTTTCATGGTACAACATCATAAGAGCAGTTCGTACCATCCTTAGGAAAATGGTACAGTGGAATAATTTAATAAGATTCTCGAAAAGGGACTAACAAATATTTTCAATGTTGATCGAGATGACTAGGATGAGTGCATACCAACAACATTGTGGGGGTACAGGACAACTGTCAAAAGACTAAACAACCAGACTCCGTTCCAGCTAGTGTACGGGAGGGAAGCAGTGGTACCGGCTGAATTTTTCATACTGAGCCTGCTAATTGCATCAGCACTATATTTAAAAGAGGAAGACTCGTTGAAATAATGACTACATGAACTACAAGAACTTGAAGAGGACAGGTTTCTAGCGGAGTTTCATTTGACTGTCCAAAAAGGAAGATAGAAAGCTTGGCATGACCATCATATCAAGCATAAAACATTTACGGTCGGAGGAAAATTTTTACTGTATGACAGAAAGTTCCAAAAGTTCCCAGGTAAACTCAGAATTCATTGGTTGGGGTTGTGCCATGTGATTGAAATTTGAGATTCAGGAATAGTTCGGTTAGCATAGCTGGACGGCCAGGTATTACCAGGATGGGTGAATGGCACTCTGTTTCCTCCTTTGGCTCTAAAATTGATAGACCCAAAACTACATTCCATGTACTTGCGGCCACTTTTTACAGAATTCCAATCCGATGCTCAGAGAGAGAGCTATGAATATTTTCCCATGATCACCTCTTTGAGATGAAATTCAAAAGCCTCACAAATCCCTAACTTCCACAGATCATATCTCTGAAAATATTGCAAAACAATATCTGAAATTTTATGACGATGTTCCTCAGGATTACGGCTTCACACTCTAAAAATTTTAGCTTCTGAACCTTCGTAGAAAAACAGTTATTACGAAAATACCACGATGACCTGTTTAGGTTAAATTTAGGAGCCTGCAAAATGACCTAACTTTCACAGATCATATCTCCGAAAATATTGCGAACCAATATTTGAAATTTTGTGACGATGTTCCTATAGATTTTGGCTTTGCACTCTAAAAATTTCAGATTTTGAACCTTCGTAGAAAAATAGTTATAGTGAAAATGCCACGATGACCTGTTTGGAGCAGCGAAACCCTAGAATCTCAAAGCTCTGATACCAAATGTTGTGAAACCAGCTCCAAAAAGAGAAGAAAAGAGATATCAACGCCTTATAAATAAGCCACTTCGAGGGGGAAACCTCCAATACATTACATGAATGAACAATTCTTGAATGATTCAAATTACACAACCTCCTTTCTATATATAGGAGTCCATGGGGCCAAAATGTAATCCTAGTGGGGCCACAATGTAATCCTAGCCGACCTAACGATAATAATTTAAGGGCACAATAATAACAATATGGGGGTTACAAGGGTACAATAATAACAATAAGGGGGTTACACTAACAACAATAAGGGACTATACTAGTAATATAGGGACCTAACACAAACACTGGTCCACCCGCACTCCATCCAGATCAGCAACGATTTTAGACCCAGTCAAGAAAAAAAGCAAAACAAATGGAGAAAATGAGGTAGAGTTTAACTCGAGTACATAATTGGTACCCAAGGTTAACCAAACCCTGGTTGGACAAAGTAATTTCCATGATATTTTAATTCACGGGGGATCTTTTACCACAGATACAACACCTTGACCTAAGGAGCTGAACCCTTTTCAGCAAGAAAATTTGATACTGCAACAGGTTCAACCAACCACAAGCATGAATAACCTAGGGAATTAGCTTCCGCAATAGAACCAACCAACGTCACCACATGAACACTCAGCCAGGTCAATAGCCAGTGGTCAACCACTCAGAGAGAGACCGCCAAACCAAGATATATCTGGGGCTGAGAATATGCAAACCTGGGGCACATAACAACTGTACAATTTCATCCAGCGTGCAACACAACAAGCCTAAGGAATCCACAACGACCTCCAACAGAGGTTTGAATAGCAACAACTGCAGATTAGTGTGCTTACTGAAGAGCGCGACCAGTTGAAGGGCGAGAAGGAAAGTCTACAGGAGCAACTGGAGAAGGTGACAGATGTTTTTAAAGATCTCTGGCCAACTATGATCGTTGAGGGTGACAAGACACCAGGGGACATAACGGTTTGCACTATAGTCGAAAGATCTATCCAAGTGAAGACAACTTATGCGAATCTCAGCAAGGAGAACCAAGAGATAAAGGAAGTGCTCACAACCAGACTGACATTACCAAATCCTGCCATCGTATACGCTGAGAAGGTCACTGAGAAGCAGAAATAGGAAACTGGGATGCAGGAAACATTGGGTACCACGGTGAAATAAGCTTACAACCTTCTAAAACATTTGTACGAATGTTCAACCTCACTAACTGTGAAGGCTCAACCAATATCGGCACAACTGCAGCAGGTCTCACAAGAAATAAAGGAGGCCACAGACCCTGTTTGCATTAACCAGTTGTACAATCAAGCGGAGAAACTGGAGACCAAAATACAGAAGATTGAAGAGAATTCGGCTGCCGCCAAGCAGGTCCTCTGAGAACTAAGAAAATTGGTAAATAATACTGCAGAAACAATACAAAAAATGGCCGTTGAGGCTGAAATAAAAATTAAGTATTCACCAAGCTGCAGGCTATTGCAGGAGAAAAGGAAGCTGAAAGAATCGCCACAGAGACAGACTAGCTCATGAAGGAATGGTAATAGGCCATTACCGACTTCATCGAACTCAAATCATCAGCACTGGAAAAGGTTCCCGAGTTTGGGCCCTTGTTTGGACAGGGAAAGGAAAGGAAGAAGACAGGGCCAGCCACAGAGGCAGGTGGACCAATGGAGATCGAGGCAGCAGAAAAAGATTGACTCAGGATGAGTCAATAGCATGTGGTTGGGGCCTGTTGGGGCCCTTGTTTTGAAATAGAAATGGTTTTGAGTCACAGATAATAGGTGGAAGAGCGCAACCATGGTAGACAAGGAGCTATCACAGTTGCGGAGATCTGGAGAGCAGGTGGTGCGGTAGTTGCAGAAACTAGCACAGATGGTAGGAAGGAGTGACAAGGACAGGCAACAAAACTCCCACTGATCAGGGAGATGCAGCAAACAACAGAGCGGGAAAGGAGGGAAAACTGACAGTCGCATTGGCTAAGGAAAAAATAGGTAATCAACTAGCATAGACAGGGAGGTTGGTGCAGTAGAGGGTGGAGGAAGAGAGCCATAGGAGAGCTCTATTATGTTCTGTTCTATTCTGTTCTGTAATGTTGTAATCAGTCATTTTGTATTCAACTCTGAGGAGTAATGTAACTGTCCACTATTGATAATGAAATATACTTCTACCTGGGTTTGATGTCTTGAGTTCTGTGATAAGTATTTGGTTATGATGAATGTATTGGCTGCTTTTAAATTTTAATTTTGCATCCTGAATATGCTCATGAGTAATATCTTGTGCAAAGTAGCTAAATCTGTTTGCAGTTCCTAGTTCTGTCTGTTTTGCTTTATAGTTGTGATCAGTCAATATCTAATATGTTCCTAACCTTACTAAGGTCACGACACGCCTTGGGTGAGACTCTCTGCTCTTCGGAGTAGGGTGAAAATGCTGGCGTTGTGCTAGACTACTGCAAAAACCTTGTTGGCCTCTCTCCTGAACCTGGGTCTTACTCAGAGACCTTCTTTCTCACTAACAACTTGATTTCTAGATCATATTCTAATATAACAGAAATCCACTTACCCCTTTTGCCATCAGGATCTTGTGTTAAGATTTATTTTACTACTGAGTGAGGCACAAATGCAATGATGTGTGAGTGCAGAATGTAAACTCTGAAATCTTTCAATGCCTTGGTTAAGGCAAAAGCTTGTTTTTCCATTATGTTGTATTTCAGAGGTGTATCTCTTAATTCCTTGCTGAAAAATGCAATGGGTTGTTCCTGTCCTTTTATGTTTTTATGCAGTTGGACAACAACAACTGTATGTTCTGATGAAAAGGATAAGATGAAGAAATTTTTGGTAAAATCAGGGCTGATTAGAACTGGTGTTTGGGTAAGTGCTTGTTTTATCAGTTCAAAGGATTTCTTTGCTTATATGTTCCATTTGATTCCTCTTTCTCTTTTCAGCATGTTTGTAATGTTTCTTAGGAGTTCTGCAAGGTTTGGTATGAACCTTCTTAAGAAATTTATCTTCCCAATGAAAGATTGCAGTTATTTGATATTTCTAGGATGATTGATTTGCAATATTCCTTCAATCCTTTTTTGGTCTATCTTGATCTCTTCTTTAGATAAGATATGGCCTAAAAGTTTTCCCTCTTGGAGGCCAAACAAAGTTTTCTTGGGATTCAATGACAAACCATACTTTCTACATTTTTCAAAGACTTTTCTTAAGTGAGCTAGGTGTTCTTCATTTATTTTAGAATAGTCTGTGTTGTCATCAAGGTATATCACAATGAAGTAGCCTATATCTTCTGAGAAATAAATGTCCATGTCTCTTTGAAAGGTGGCACCAGCATTCATTAACCCAAAATTCATTTTCACATACATGAAAGTGCCCCAAGGTGTGGTGAAATTTGTCTTGTGTTGATCATCTGGGTGTACCAGCACCTGATTGTATCCTAAAAAGCCATCTAGCAAAGAAATTCTTTTAGAACCCACTACCCTGTGTAAGATGTGATCCATTTTTGGTAAAGGGTAATTGTCCTTTAAGGAGGTTTTGTTTAAATTTCTGAAGTCTATGCATAGCCTAATTTCTGCTATTTTCTTCCTCACTGATACAATATTTGAAACCCATTCTGAGTATCTCAGAGGGACTATTATTCTAGCATCATACATTTTCTTAATTTCTTTCTCAACCAGGGGTAACTTCACAGGGTTTGTTCTGCGCAATTTCTGTTTATAGGGCTTCTGGTTTTGTTTTAGGGGTATCTTATTTGAATTGTCTCTGTATCATATGATTTTAAATCTTCATAAATCCAAGAAAAAACATCAGTAAATTCTATGAAAAGCTCAAGATATTTTTGTTTTATATGAGCTGGCAGTGTTTTGGATAGTTTAATCATTTTGGGTTTTTCTTCTCTGCCTATATTGCACTCTTCTATTTCAGTTTCAGTGGGTTCCAACTTTGGTTTCTTAACAACATCATTAAAGTCAAACAATTCTTCTAGGGGAACCAGTCCTTTTGGCAAGTTATTAGTATTAGATCGCAGCACTTCAAAGTCTTCTTTTTCTAAATTAGTGCACAAATCTGTTTTATGTATGTTTTCTTTGTCGAACATATTTATATCAACAGTGTTAGGAGGTTCTTCTTTGTAAGATTGTTCCTCAGCAGAGTAGTCTTCTTCATACTCTGAGTTTGAATTTGACACTTAAAACTCATTTCTGGACTGCAGAAAATATTCTATCTATTTATCTCCTTCAAAATCTTGCCAGTATTTTATGTTATTAGGGACTGTTGGTCTATATTTGACTTGAACTGTGTATTGTTTTATTTGATAAGGTTTTTGACATGTGCTAGCTACAAATGCTAGACCATTGGTAAGGATTTTTTGATTTCTAGGGACAAAGGTGAGATCATATTCTGTGAACGTTTTCAAGAGGTCAATAGCATCATCTCTATAGGCTTTTAATATAGGATGCTTGGATGTGTATTCTCCATGAATCTGCCTAATGACTAACTCTAAATCTCCATGGACAATTATCCTCTTGGCTCCTAATTTCTTCAGTAATATGCAGTTCTAAGAGGAGTACCTCATGTTTAGCTATGTTATTTGTGCATTGAAAATTTAGCTTGTATGAGTGACCTTCTACATGATTTTTCTTTGTGTTGTACACCCATATTCCTTCTCCTTAACCAGTTTTTCTACAAGAACCATCAAAACTCATACTCCAAAATGGTTCAATTTCAGATTCATCATTATGTTGATCTTTGTGGTCCCCATTATGTTGTTTATAGTGACTTCCACTATGACGTATATCGTGATGTTCTCTAGGGTCTGCACTATGTTCACTATAATATTCTATTTGGGAAAACTGTTTTGGCTATTCTCCCTCATTTTCCTCTTCTTGTTCTATTGTTTGCTTATTTTCTGTCACTTGTTCATTAACATTTTCATCATTATAGAGGATAAATTAATCGAGGTCTGTGTGAATAGAATAAAGAGGGGAGTTATCTGTTTTTTCTTGAATGCTAATCATGTATTTCATGTGAGTTTACCTATATAAACTTCTTGGTTGACTGAAGACAAGGATGGTAGCATAGGTCATGTCCATTTGGAGGGTACCTTGGAGTTTAGCACCCCATGATCTTGAAAGGAGCATGCCATATTTGGGAGGAATATCAGCCACTACAATATCCATTACTAGGCTCTTGGCTGGTATTTGTGCTAATTTGACACATAAATCTTTGATTAGGCCTACACATTTAACTCTACTGGAATCAAAAGAGTATAAATCTTTGCATGGTTTAGTTATTTCAAGGCCTAATCTTTCCATTACTACTTTTGGCAAAAGGTTTTGTGAAGAACCAGAGTCTAACATGGCATTGTGGAGAATATTTTCATGGATGTTTAAAATAACATAAAATGGAGGAACACCTCCATCTTGGTATTTCCCTTCTACTTTTGGTCCAAATAGAAGTTCAGGTTTTTCATCATTTAAATTTACAGAATCAACATTCTCTCCTATGTTAAAAGCTTTCAAAAGTTGAGTTCTATATATGTCTTGAGTGACTAATTCAGTAAGAGTAATAATGATTTTAATCTTGGCAATTTCATTCTCTATATTGAAAGGTGTCTGATTTTTGAAATGTTTAAATTAGCCTTTTTAGACACTGTTTTCACAACAATTTCAGCTTGCTGATTTTTATTAGGAAAAATAGTTAAAACAATTTTATGAGGAGCACTAGCTGTGTTTCTAGTGCTTCTTTGGTCACCACTGTGTTTGGGACTAGTTTGGCTGTGATTTCCTCTATTTTTATGAGAACTTTCAGCCACTATGTTTGCATTTTTTTGTTGTCTTTTTAGGAATGTTTCCAGGTGTTTTTCTAGCAGAAATTTTAGAGGTCTTTCTTGTGGGAGTATCTTGGTTTTTCTTGCTTCTTAGGTTATATTGTCGATGTACTTCCATGATGGCATCTTCAAAGACTTGTTTGTAGTCTTTAGATTCTAGGCTTTCTTCCCCATATTGGTTTGGGGAAAACATGCCTTGTTCTTCCCCAGTAAGGAAAACAATATCCTCATTGTTTACTCCCATTAGATTTATGTGACCTTCCTCTGTTTCTTCAATCACCCCCCCATCCTCATCAGCATAGTTTTCCTAGAAAGGAGGCCTGATTTGTTGATCATGACCTCTTTGTCTAATTTGAGGGCGGTTTCTTCTAAAGTTTTGGTTTTGGTTCTAATTTTGATTTTTGTTTTGAGTTGTTTGATTTTCTCTAGGACAAGCTCTCTCATTTAAATTTATCCTCTTCATCATCCTCTCCATGGTTTTGACTAAGTTATCAATCTTTGTATCAGATGATGAAGGTGCAACTTCTTCCCTATATGTGACTCTTTTTTCATTTTTCATTCTAGCTCTCTTAGCAATCATATTGGCTTCTACACTTACTGCTCCCCTCTACATGTCTTCTAAGGTGAGGGGTTCTCTTTCTCTTAATTGATAAGCCATTTATGAGTCTTTTTAAGCCTAAAAAATCCTTGCTTCAACATTGGGGAAAACCACCCGGTCTGGACCTTAGTACAACTCCTTTTCCGTTTGGGATGGTGGCTCCGACTAGATAATATGGGACCAGTTTCCCAATGATATATGGGTTGATGATTAGTTGTTTGTATAACAGATAATGATAATGATAATTGATCTAGTCTATAACTTAATAAATACAAATAACTTCTACTTTAACCTGGGTATCCTCTGATAAATGCGATTCTGGATTTGTTACAATTAGATGAATAATCATATAGATGGCTTATTCATCCAAAAGAAAGATGCATTCACATATAATAATTACTTTGTTTAAGAAATTAAACAAAGTAATGATGATAACATATCACATTCATATATATATATATATATATATATATATATATATATATATTTCTCAAATATATTTTAAAAGATGACAATTCTAAGTTTTCAGAAATGATATAACAAAGGATTGTTTCACAGGCATACATATGTAAACAATAGCAATTAAAAAAAAAAATGTTTCATTACATAAGTAAAATTAAACAACATAATTATGATAGAAATACCAGATACATTTGTAACCTCTTGATGCAAATAACACTATGATCCCGCTATCTTACTTAGAACAGCTTCCAGGAAAAACAAAAATGCAAATTCTTGAAAACAATTTCCTCATAAAATTGCAGAATCGTGATCCACCATTAATAAGAATAATATATTCAGAAGTACAGAAGTGTAACTTCCCAAGTCAAAAATTAATACAAATTGAGGAACCCTTTCTAAATACATGAAAGGGGTTTAAATAATAATAAAACTAAAAACAAACTATCTAAAATATCGCTTGAATGCTTTTGGAACTGCCAAAACATGAAAATCGAAGATCCGATTTCATAAAAATAGAATGCGATCTCCATAAGAGCAGGTCCATTGTATATTTTTCACATTTGGTACGCGCAGCTGGCAGATTGATAATATTTCTTTCACTTCGGGAGGATGACTCAATCGGGAATGTAGCTGGCTAATGTATGTGGCATCTGAAATTTCTAGAATCATATAATTGATGGCATGGGAGAGGAATTTTGTAGTCATCTACTGACTGTGTGGTTTAACAAAATAGAATCAAAATGCATCCCATGTGAGTCCTTTCATTGCGCTGATCTGTTGGTCTTTGCTGGCTAAATCCTGCTTCCACTATTTCTCTAATTCTTTGACTTTTAGGAGTCTCCCTAGGATGCAATCGGAAATCAAATTGGCCATATACAAATTGTCGTTGATTAATTCCACTAAACTGTTCATTACAGCTCTTTCCCTAGAGGTATCCCGTTCTTCCTTAATTAACTTTGTTTCCCATTCTGCAAACAAAAATTCCTTGTGTGATTTTTGGATCTTGGGAAGATTGGAAGATATGCCTTGGTCTGTGTCTTGCCATGTGAGGAACCCCGAAAATTTCTCATCAGCATCTTCAAATTCAAGCCTTGTGTTTACTGCCTTTTCTATGAGTGATGTATCTATTACACATAGAGGGTCGGCCAGTGATATTTTATGACATAAAATATCAAGCTGTCGTGACAATGCTTTACTTAATTAGAGAGCTTCCTTTTGAACTGATCAAGCTTAGGATACTCCTTAAATTTTTGTATCTGTGCTTGTAACAAGGCACTCTGTTCTTCTTTGGCCATCTTCTCCTACTGAAGAATTACCTGTAATTTTTTTAGCTCTTGAGACAGCTGTTGTTCTTTGTGTAGAGCTTGATGATCAAGCTTTTGTTTCTCAACATTTAGTTTCTCTTTAAGCTGCTCAATTTTTTTTCTTTCTTCAATTAGCTGTTGTTCTAACTGTGCTATTTTTTGATGATCCACTATTGCCTTTTCTTCTAGCACCGCTATTTTTTGATCTTTTTCTTTTATCAATTAGATAACTTCGGAGAATCGTTTTGGCCCTTGATTTTCCGATCAAACTATTCCCATTCCTTCAAAAGATTTGAATGAATATATATATCGATGTCGGAAGAATCGCCATCTTTTTTACCTGTCTTTCCCTGTTCAGTTTGAGTATCAGCCTTAATAAATAAAAACAACTTCTACTTTAACCCATGTATCCTCTGATAAATGTGATTCTGGATTTGTTCCAATTAGATGAATAATCATATAGATGGCTTATTCATCCAAAATAAAGATGCATTCACATATAATAATTACTTTGTTTAAGATATTAAAAAAATTAATGATGATAACATATCGCATTCATATATATATATATTTATATTGCTCACATATATTTCAAAAGATGACAATTCTAAGTTTTCAGAAATGATATAACAAAGGGTTTTTTCATAGGCATACATATGTAAACAACAGAAATTTTCAAAAAAAATGTTTCGTTACATAAGGAAAATTAAACAACATGATTATGATAGAAATACTAGATACATGTGTAACCTCCTGATGCAAATAACACTCTGATCCCACTATCTTACTTAGAACAGCTTCCAAGAAAAACAAAAATGAAAATTCTTGAAGACAATTTCCTCATAAAATTGCAGAATCGTGATCCACCATTAATAAAATTAATATATTCGGAAGTACAGAAGTGTAACTTCCCAGGTCAAAAATTAATACAAATTGAGGACCCCCTTCTAAATACATGAAATGGGTTTAAACAATAATAAAACTAAAAACAAACTATCTAAAACATCGCTTGAATTCTTTTGGAACTGCCAAAACATGAAAATCGGAGATCCGATTTCATAAAAATAGAATTGTGATCTCCATAAGAACAGGTTCATTGTATCTTTTTCACATATAGTATGTGCAGCTGGCAGATTGATAACATTTCTTTCACTTCGGGAGGATGACTCAATCGGGAATGTAGCTGGATAGTGTATGTGGCATCCAAAATTTCTGGAATCATATAACTGATGGCATGGGAGAGGAATTTTGTAGTCATCTACTGACTGTGTGGTTTAACCAAATAGAACTAGAATGTGTCCCATGTGAGTCCTTGCATTGCGCTAATCTATTGGTTTTTGCTGGATAAATTCTGCTTCCACTGTTTCTCTAGTTCTTTGACTTTTGGGAGTTTCCCTGGGATGCAATTGAAAATTAAATTGGCCATATACAGATTTTCATTGATTAATTCCACTAAACTTTTCATTATAGCTCTTACCCTGGAGGTAGCCCGTTCTTCCTTAATTAACTGTGTTTCCCATTCTGCAAACAAAATTCCCTTGTGTGTTTCTTGGATCTTGGGAATATTGGCAACTATGCCTTGGTCTGTGTCTTGTCATGCGAGGAACCTCGAAATTTTCTCATCGGCATCTTCAAATTTGAGCCTTGTGTTTACTGCCTTTTCGATGAGTGATGTAGCTATTACACATAGAAGGTCGGCTAGTAATATTTTAAACCATAAAATATCAAGCTTTCGTGACAATGCTTTACTTAATTCGAGAGCTTCCATTTTGAACTGATCAAGCTTAGGATACTCCTTAAATTTTTGTATATGTGCTTGTAACAAGGCACTCTGTTCTTCTTTGTCCATCTTCTCCTGTTGAAGCATCACCTGTAATTTTTTTTAGCTCTTGAGACAGTTGTTGTTCTTTGTGTAGAGCTTGTTGATCAAGATTTTGTTTCTCAACATTCAGTTGCTCTTTAAGCTACTCAATTTGTTGTCTTTCTTCAATTAGTTGTTGTTCTGGCTATGCTATTTTTTTATGATCCACTGTTGCCTTTTCTTCCAGCAACGCTATTTTTTGATCTTTTTCTTTTATCAATTGGCTGACTTCGGAGGCTTTATCCATTGTTGTTTTTGTATAAGCCCTTGCATATTGAGATAATTTAGTTAAATCCTCTGAAGGATTAACTCCAGAGTCCTTCCAGACAAAATTCATTAATTCAACTTGGGGAGATGAAAATAGACCCTGATCGATTTTCCTTTTCTTCCTTTGTTTTCTAACTACAGCCCTATGCTTTGGACTGTAGAAGACATCCAAGGGTGATATATCTTCAATCTTTAATACAATTTACTCAGAAGGATTTTCTAGGATGATCTCAACATCTTGGGTATTAGTATTTCTAACTGCTCCTTCAATTGTAACATTGTTTACCATGGGCTGTTGTGTTGTAGGCGATTGCATTATAGACACACTCTGGGAATCGTTTTGGCCCTTGATTTTCCGATCAAACTATTCCCATTCCTTCAACAAATTTGAATGAATATGTATATCTATGTCAGAGGAATAGCCATCTTTTTTACCTGTCCTTTCTTGTTCAGTTTGAGTATCAACCTTATTTCCTGTATTCTTCTTTTCCTGCTCTATTTCGGTGTTGTTTTCTTCACTGTTTTCTTCCTGTTGCAGTAGGGAAGTAGTTCTCAACTGATTAAGAGGTATTGTTAGTAGTCTCTTGGTCCTGAACTGTAGGAACTTTTCCATGTCACTTGCTCCAAATTTTAAATTTTCTAGATGTTTAACTTGTGAAAATAATTCGGCCGAGGCAAACAGATCTTCAAAATCAGCATCTTCATGTTCAAATTTAGTGACCTGTACCATAGATGTAAATTTATAGGAAACTTTCTTTGAATCATACTGTCTTTTGGGGATGGATGCTAATTTTAGGTCTTTTATTTTTTTGGCTTCTTTCTCTGCATGTTTAAAATCATGTAGAGAAAAATATCCACATCGGAGGGGAAATGTAGGCCACATCAGTTTCTTTGAATTTTTTAGGTTTCTAGACATCCCTTTATCTGTTATTTGATAGGCTATTTCTTGGGCTAACAATTTATCAATAATGTACAAGGGTAGAACACGGGGATCAGTGATGCTTCCGAATATCCGTAGATAGGTGAATTTTTCCTCTCCAAACTAGCTTCCGATTGAGGTTAGGTCAATACTGGCCTCGTCGAATAAGCTTGGAGCGGGTTTGTTGAATATAGCTTGGTGAACTGGCATGATAAAGCCATGACAAATTCTGTATATATGGTCTTTATAATAGGCCTTACATAGATATTTTTGATAAATGTGGATAGGATTCGGGCTTTGAGGAGTCCATTTCCAGCCTAAGATAGGGAATTCAGAGTTGAAGCATATGGTGTCAATAATATAAGCACTCATGTAAAATGGGGGTATTACCCGGGTAGTCACATACCTGTTTTTCCTATAATCGAGGATTTTTATTGCCATTTTATCAAATAAAATGGTTGGCCAATCCATGATGTAGGAGTTAACAATGGCTTTGATTAAATGTACCATCTCAATAGAAAATTTTCCCGAGTTGACGGTTCCAAACAATCTACACATCATAGCTGCAGCATAGCAATAAGGAGATGCCAAGGATTCTACAGAGTACATACTCAAAGATTCGTGCTTGTGTTTTTCTAGAAAATGCCTCCAATATTTGATAGGATCTGACTCCACTTCATTTTCTTTGGCGAAGTCTTCCAAAAATTCTTTATTGTAGATTTTCCAAGGGTTTGGTAGGTGATACATATTCTTGATGTATTTTGCTTTGAAACACCTGAAAATCCTTCTATTTGACGTAAAGAATACCCTGTCTATTATATTTATACTTTCTATCACCCATCTCACCAAGTCATTATTCGGGAACACATTTTCGCGAGCTGCTATTTTGTGAAGATAGGAGCTCGCTATTTCCTTTAGAGTGCTTTCTGATTTTTTATCTGAATTTGTTGTTGGTTCTTCTTTTGATATTACAATTGGATCTTCTACCTCTAGTAGATTATAAACTCCTTCCCATGAATTTTTTCCCAGACCAAGATAAGTAGTATCGGTTACTAATACCAATTTAGCTGGTTGCTCTTTTGGAACAATGGGGACCTTCGCTTTCCTAGATTTCTTAGACATTTTCATGACTCGTAGTTGTTTCTTAGGTATGCACAATGAAACAAATGAGCATAATGGTGGAAAAATTCTTTTAAGAATGAATACAAAGCGGAGAGGAGCTAATGGCATTTAATCACAATAAAGATGACAGATTAAAGAAATATTATTCCATCAAAGATGAAATCCACGAAGGATTTCAACCATGATTATCTTTTAATGGTTTCCTCGTATAATGTGAGATTTTAATGCCATTATGGGATGTCTCGTCGCACATTCATAACAGTTTATTTTTAGAGTTAATACCATAAATTTTACAGAACTCTGATCAACGATAATCGCATATCGGAGATCGAAAGTCTCAAATGTTAGGCTTAAGTATTTCCATTTCATATCTACGATTGCGATTATTTCTGAGCTAGAATGGAGGGCACGGTGCTTTTTAAATCATATAAAATCATCGACATTTCTTTTATAAATGATCTATTTGAAAAAAACATGTGTATATTTAATACTTTATGTTTTCATTTACAGGAAGCGTGTTTTTGTAATAATGATATCGCATAGCAGATTTTTTAAAGGAGTGTCTTTGGATATGAGTCATGCGTTTTAGTGATGAGCAATCATGATTTAACTTATCTCATCGGGAACTTTAAAAGGGTGCATAATAATGTGATATGACTTCACCGATTTGTGATTGCGATCAGTTTCATCACTTGGAGTTTTCAAAATGAAAGGTTTTGGACTCTTGCTCATGCGATATGCGCTTTTGTGATTGCTTTATTGCATCGGGATTAAATGATAACACATTTGAGTTTTTTATCTTCTATACTTTGAATATACGAAATGCGATAAAGGCATTTATGTTTTTTTATTTTTCGTTAAATAAATCCTTTTTTGTTGGGGTTCAATTCTATTTTATGATGGATCAGATTTCCTCAAAACATTTTATCGATTCTATAACTATTATAAGAAAAGGGGACCCATTTATTTTTTAAAAATTAATATAAAAATTTGAAATGGGGAGGGTTGTTTGTATAGCACAACAATTGACGATTCACTGGCAGAAAAAATTATCTCTGAAAAAACAAAGTGATAACTAAATCTTTTGTAAGTAGAAAGATTTGAGGACAAAGAAAACTATCCTAGAATAATTAGATAAAATCTAACTCTGAATAAAATAAGAATCACTTGCAATTTCTTTTTAATCCCTTTAAAAATAAAAACATTTTTGGTTTCATCAAGCTTTGATTGGTTGATAAAGATAAAGTAGGGGGCTTCTCCAAATTAGCTTTGAAATTTACTCTTTTTTCATAGGTAGTGCCTCTGCTGCCAGCAAATGTCTATAGTCTCGACAGGGTTACCTTTTAACCATTAATCATCCATTATCCCATCCATCTAAGAGTATAACTTAGATATATATCTTTCATTTTTATATTCTTTTAAATTTTTTAAGATAAAATCCATTGTCCTGGTTTGGGAGCCAGCTGATAACAATGCCATTCACCGGTTGTAATTGAATTGAACAAGCTGGCTCGTGATGAGACCCATTGTCTTATGATTATAAGCCATTACCCTATTTTGATATGCAGTATTGGTAATGTCAGTTTAGTTACTTTCCTATGATCATGGCAAGCAGGCTCGTGATGAGACCTCTTATCTTTTATGTCAAACATTTTTTAGAATTACACTCTAAAAATCATAAACTTAGTGGATGGGGTGAATGATTCTCTCCTCAAGAGTTAATGGATGACCTTTTAGAGTTTTAGGTGCCAAGTTTTTGGAAAAAGTATTTACTCTTTATAAATAACCTTTCTCTACTATATAAACTTAGAATGATTTACAATATTTTCAAGGTTTTGGAAGATTTTACAAAATTTAAATAATTTCTTATAGTTTCATATTTTATTTAACTTTCCAAAACTATAATCACTTCCTTAAAAATTTCTATCTACATAAGCAAGTTATAATATTTTCTCAAATATATTTTCAATAGTAAAACGCCAATGGAAGACTATTTACAACGTTATTTCTAAGGCAAACAAACTTTCATAATGAATATATACAGATAAGAAGGGGTTACCTTCTTAGGAAAAGAATTTTTTCAAAATAAGCACATTCAGAGGAAGAGACTCTCTCTTTCCTGTTAGATCTTGCAATATGAATGTTGATGAGCCTATCTTTTCAATGATTTGAAATGGTCCAAGCCACATCTTCTGAAATTTGGTATGTTTACCTTTATGTTCATGTGCTCTGTCCCATTTTAAAACAAGATCACAAATTTGTGATATTTTAGATCCAGTAGAACTTGCATCAAAAGAAGATTTTATAAGTTTTTGATGTTTAGCATGAGCGATTTTGAATTTTTCCCTTTCTTCATCTAATTTGAGGATTTGATCAAATCTTAGTTGGACAGAGGATGAAGGATTTTGTTCAATAAATTGTACTAGGGCTAGAGATGGGAGTGCTAGGTTTGAAGGTATTACATCTTCTTTCCCACATACTAGATTAAAAGGTGAAGTACCTATTGAAGACTTTTGTGTTATACGATCGACCCATAGTGCAAAGATCAAAGACTTATGCCAATTCTTTTGATTTTGATCAATAGTTCTTTTAATGATTTTGATGAGATTCTTATTAGTTGATTCAGCCAAACCATTACCTTGGGGATAATAATTTGTAGAATATTTTAATTTAAAACCTCTTTTGAGTGGAAATTCCATTATACTATTTCCAGAAAAATAAGATGCATTATCAAAAACAAGGGCATTAGGTACACCAAACCTGGTAATGATGAATTGATCAATGAATTCAATGATTGCATCAGAATTGGCTACCTTTAAAGGAATTGCTTCTACCCACTTTGTGAAGTAATCTGTGGCTGTAAGGATGTATCTGTGTTTCTTGGAAGAATGTGGAACAATTTCTCCTATAATATCAAGTCCCCATTGTTCAAATGGTTGCTCAATGTTTATTGGTTGTAAAGGAAAAGCTGGTTTCTATTGTCTTCCACTAGAAGTTTGGCACTTCTTACATTTTCTTACATAGTCATGGGTATCTTTCAAAAAAGTAGGCCAATAATATCCAGCATGAATTATCTTGTGAGCTGTAGTGTCTCCTCCAAAATGTCCACCTGCTGGTCCATCATGTAATTCATGCAAAACCTTGTGTGCTTCAGTTTTTTCCAAACATCTTAGAAAAATGAAATCATAATTTCTTCTGAATAACACATCATCAATGATCTCAAAGTTTTTAGCTTTTAATCTCAAAGCACGCTTGCTTTTATAACTGAGATTAGGAGGATCATACCCATTTTTTAAGTAAAATGTCAGATCAGCGTATTGAGATTCAGAATTTATGATACTTATTTCATTCACTTGAAAAGTATTATATTGATCTTGATGTTCTAGAATATTGGAAGCTCCTACTAATAACCTACAAAACCCTTGTGCTCTAACAATTTTAGCTGGTTTAACATCGATATCATATTCTTTTAAGGTTGTTACCCAATTGGCTCTTTTTTCTCCTACTTCCCTTTGTACTAGAAATTGTCTTACTGCAGAGAATGAGACAATAATTTTCGCATGTGTTTTTAGGAGAAATGGTCTAAAGTGTTTGATAAATTTAAACATAGCAAAAGCTTGTTTTTCTACTTCTGAGTAGTTAAGTTCAGCTCCTTGGAGATTTGAAGTAAAGAAGGAGATAGGTGCTTCAATCTGCTGATCATTGAGTTGTGTCAAAACAGTAGCATAAGATGTTTCAGTGGCTAGAGTGTACAAAATAAAATGATTATAAAAATTAGGAGTATTCAATGTTGGAGCATTAATAATTGCCTGTTTGATTGAATCAAAGGCTTTTTTTTCTTTATGTTGCCATTTTAAAACTAAATTCTTCTTAATCATAGTTTGTAAAGGTAAGACTATATGAGAAAAATCGGAAACAAATCTTTTTACAACATTTATCTGTCTTAAAAATGACTGCATGGATTTATTATTATGTGGCAAAGGGATATCAAAAATATCTTTTATTCTGTCAGGGTCAATATATATGCCATCTTTAGATACAACAAATCCTAAGAGTTTCCCTTCATTTAGATCAAAGAATTATTTTTTTGGATTTAAAGAAATACCATACCTTCTACATCGTTCAAAAATATGTTTTAAATCATGTAGATGGTTGGCTCCTTTTTTTGAAAAGATAGTTATGTCATCTAGATAGATAACAACTGACCTATTAATCAAACCTTTGAATGCTATATCCATGGCTCTTTTGAAAGTAGCTCCAACATTTATCAAACCGAAAGGCATTTTTTGGTAGGCATATGTTCCCCATTTGGTTCTGAATGTAGTTTTTAGTCTATCATCTGGATGCACCAGTATCTGATTATATCCTGAAAAACCATCAAGAAAAGACATTAATTTAGAACCAGCTATTGATTGAATTATTTGTTTCATTTTTGGTAATGGGAAATTATATTTTTGACATGCCTTGTGAGATTTCTAAAATCTATACAAATCCTAATGTCTCCATTTTTTTCCTAATAGGTACCAGGTTGTAACCCAGTTCGAATGTCTAACAGGGAAAACAATTTTATCTTTCAAGAGTTTATTCAACTCTGTTTTAATTTGACTTTCCAAGTTGGGATGGATTTTCCTTAACTTTTGTTGCACTGGTTTCTCATCAGAGATCATCGGAATTGTATGTTGAATGATAGAAGTATCATAAGTTCTTAAATCTTCGTAATTCCAAGAAAAAACGTTTTTGTATTTGTTTAGAAGTTTGATGAAAGAAAACCTTTATTCTGGTGTTAGCTCGAGTCCTAGATTGAAATTTTGTGGTTTATATTCAATGCCAAGGTTTACTAATTCAAGCTTTAAATTAGAACTTTGAAGTTTGGCATTAGTGACATTTTTGAATCTATCTTTGTTATCATAGAGATCTTCAAGCTTAACCACAGATTTCAGAATGGAATTTTCACTTTTATTTTATTTTATTTGGAGATCATGATCACTTTCATAAACTATTTTATCATCATAAGATTTCTAAGAAGTTAAGAAGTTAAGGATGTCTTCATCATGATTAAACACTCACCAATTGGTGACATTGTCGGGGACAGATGGTCAAAAAATTAATTCAACTGAAAACCTATCTGGACTATAATCCTCAGCTGGAAGGAGCTTAGAAGCAACATTAGCTAATAAATCAGCTGCTGCATTTTGAGATCTAGGAATACGGGAAATATTGAATGCTAGAAAGTGAGTCGTAAGATTTTGAACAAGGGCTTGGTAATGTTTAAGATGACTTGAAAGACAATGAATAGTATTCTTAACTTGCCTGATGACAATTTCAGAATCACTATATACCTTTAGATATTTTACATTCAAGCATATTGCTTTGTAAAGACCTTGAATCAAAGCTTCATATTCTGTAGTGTTATTTGTACACTCAAATTCTAGTCTGCATGACAACATAGTTTTTTCCCCTTCTGGACTAATTAAAATACATCCTGCTCCTGTACCATCATTGGATTTTGATCCATAAAAGTATAAAGACCAAAATAAATATCTATCTACAGATTTATTTACAAATTGATCGGAAATATTAACACATCTTGAAGTATCGGTATCTGAGAAGTTTTCAATTTGTGAAGCAAAGCTATTTACAGGGAATGGTGATTGTTGGGTGTTAAAATTTCCAAAGAATGATTCGGCTGAGTAATTTCCAAGAATGTTATTATTGAAAGCTACAGGTTGGTTTTCTTGTTCAAACTCTATTACTGTATGGGTCTTGTTTTTCTCCCGATCAATCTTAATTTGATTTGGTTTCCCTTTGTAGGGAAGCCACATGTGAGACCAATCTGTAGAAATATAACCATGAATTTTTTCAGACCAATCCCTGCGTAAAATTAAACCACAAAACTCAGGGATGTCAGCAATCAATATATCAATTCTTTGAATTAATGTAGGATCCGCTGATAGCCTAATAGTGACTGAATTAATTTCTCCTAAAACTTGTACTTTAGTCTGATCTAATTGAACAATATGAACTGCAGATTTCTAGGGTTCCATATTTAATTTAGAGCACACTGAGGCTGGCATTATATTTGATGATGCCCCTGAATCTATCAAGCAGTTATGTAAATTCCTATTATAGATCTCGTAAGTTAAGAGAAAAGGAGGTGTATTTGAATTGGATCTATCTCCAATCAAAACATCATCGGTAGCATCTACTTTCTCGGATGGTGGCTTACTTGATCCTTTGGCTGCCTTGGATATTACACCAGTTGGAAGAGGAGAAGCAGGCACTGCATTCAATTCTTTTAACAACAGCTTATGCTGATGCTTGAGCTTGCTGAGTTCATGTAAAGAAATATTTTCTCTGGTTTTCTTCATGTCTTATATAATGTTATAATCCATAGAATCAGACACTACTATTGTTTTAGATGTTGATGGAGAGTTAGAAGATGATGTTTGATTTTCAGTAGGAAAAGGAGAAGTTTTCTTTATGAGAGATTTATATTTAGTAGTAGGAGTTGAATTTTTCTTCTTAGGGGATGTTTGAATAGGTTCTTCTACATTATTACTTCTTGTGTTCACTGGGAAAGCTTCCTGTTCATTTTCATTATCTAAGTTAGACAAAATAAAATCCCACATCCCATGGAATTCAACTATTTCATCTTCTTCATTTTATTCGAATGATATAAGTGTATCTTCCTCTTCATCTTCCTCTAAATCTAACTCTGCATTAGATATTGTATTAGGTGGTTTAGGTTCAGTTGGCTGATTTATTTTGAAGTTCCTAGACGACCTTTTAGTGGAAGTTTCAGCTACCTGTTTTTTAATTTCAACCATTTCATTAGACATAGTTTTCATGACTTTTTGTAATCCTTACATATCATATGGATCTTTAGGCACTTTCTTCTTTGAATCATCCTTGAAGCTAACATTTTTGGTTTTTCTTGTTGAGATTCAATAAGATGATGAGCTTAGTGAAAGAGTCGCCTTCACTAAGTGGGCCCGCAGGCTATTTTTGGCGCAAGTCTATTTTTAGACATGTCAATCATATTTCAGAAGTTGCAAGATGCTATTTGTGGATGGTTGATCAAGTTGGAAAAATAAATGAAATTTTATTTTTAGAATATTGGGCAAAGTCTATTTTTAGATCGTCAATCTAAAAATAGATGCTTTTCAATTATTATTAGCTCTTAATAATACTCAAACTCTAAACAACAACTTATTCTCTTGGAGCACTTCAGTTCAGTGCACATATGTGGCACATCACCTGACAGAAGGAATTACGCTATTCTTGAGGGTTTACTGGAGCTAATGCATGGAGGAATCAGTTATAACTCAAGTGGAAGAGTTATGACATAGTTGGAAGAAGTAGTTATGGAGTTGTATTCAGTTTAACTCAGTTAGACTCAGTTGAGCTAGTTGTATCTAGTCTAACTGATTGATACACTAGTGAGAGTGGAGTGAATTAATTAGTTAACTAATTCAAAAATAATAAATCATTAATCAACTGAAAAATACATCAGTTAACTACAATGCATGGCAGTTTCAGTGGAGACCAGTGGAGAGATAGGTGAAAGGGAAAGATAGACTATCTGTTGTGACTATTAGTGATGCATTGATTGCATCCAACACTTAGTGGAGATGCCAATGAGGATTGCACAGTCAAGGATAGATTAATTCAAATTCATTTAGAGCTATTCTTTAGCAGATATTGTGCAGTGGAGGCAAGCTAGCAGGTGGCATAGATCGGTGCATGGATTTCCAAGATTAGGCCTGATTAGTGTATGACGATTGTACTGTACTGAGGGCTTGTGATAGGCTTTGTATGTTTGTATGAGATTGTCATATGATCTCCATGTTATATAATATATAGTTGGGGTTTTCAGCTTCATGCTTTCCTAGTTAAAAGTTGTGGTATGTGCAATTGGATTTTTTTGTTTATGCTTCACATGTGTGTGCAATTAATTGTTTTCGCAAAAGATCAACAAGTGGAATTGATTCTGTATTTTGCATAAAGTTAAATATTGTGAGATCAGGGGAATCAAGGACATATGCATGCTTAGTGCATATAATTTCTACATGGTATCAAAGCATTTTTTATTGAAGATTGAAATTGTGAAGTGATTTTGTGCTGGTGGACAATTCAAATTTGCTACAGAATATTCTTGGTGCAGAAATCGAGTATACATTGAAATGTCTTTCAACGGATTGAGATTGGAGTATGCCCTTGATGGGAGCTTGAATTACATAGCCTGAAAGGATAGGATGGAGGTGGTGCTAGAGGATAATGGGCTGAAGGAGTTCATTGATAGTGATGTTCCTAAGCCGAGATCTAGCGATGCTACATTACTTGATGCATGGAAAAAGAAGATTGCAAAGACGAGGAGAATTCTGTTGGAAGGTGTGAAGGACCATAGTGTGTCCAACCTTCATGGGAAAGCCACTCCATTCTTAATTTGGAAGGCTTTGACAGACTTGTTCCAAAGCAGAAGTGACTAGAGGAAGTTGGCGCTTAAAGACAAGCTCAGAAAAATAAAAATGGAGAAAGGCGACAGTATTCAAAAATACCTCACAAAGTTTGTCCATTGCAAGGATGAGCTGGGAAGTGTTGGGGTTATTGTTGATGAAAAATACTTTGTGAGCTTGGCTCTCCTTAGGCTTTCGAAGAGTTGGCATAGCTATGAAGACTCTGTCAATGGACAGGAGAAACTGCTAGGATGGGAGCGACTTTGGTCAGATCTTGTGCAGGAGGAGATAAGGCGGGGTACTAGGGATGGATCTTCATCGAAGAATGAAGATGAAGATAATTGCGCTTTGGCTGCCAAAGCAAGGAAAGGGAAGGGGAATAAAAATCCTTCTAAATCCAGTGCAAAAGGCAAGAAGCAGGATTTGTCCACAGTGAAGTGTTTTCACTGTCACGAGCATGGACATTTTGCCACTAACTGTCCACAGAAGAAGAAGAATAAGCAGGTTGTTGGATCTGCAACTGGAGAGGCCTTAGCATTGAAATTTGAGCTGTCTTTTTCCTTGATCGCATGCTTGGTTTCATGCTGCATGGGATCGGTGTGGTATCTTGACAGTGGTGTGTCTTTCCATATGATGAGAGACAAAGAGTTGTTTAGTGACTTGGAGGAGAAGGACCTCCAAATGCATATAGAGATGGGAGACGATGGTCGGTACAGTGCGACAGAAATTGGGACCATTACCTTTGAGAAGGAGTCTGGTAATCCATTCTTGTTGAATAATTTCATGAATGTTCCAAGTCTGAAGAAGAACTTGGTCTCAGTCGCAATGATGGAAGACAAGGGTTATGATGTTGTTTTCAGTGAGCGAAAAGATTTCCTTCGACATAAAACAACGGGTCAAACCAAAAATATAGGGGTTAAAATTAAGAATCTCTACAAGCTCGAGGTATATGGTTGTGCTTTAATGGTGGGCAAAGCAGAAGAAGTGGTGAGCCAGGATGAGGGCGAATTATGGCCCAGGAGATTGGGCCATATTCACCATGGCGCTTTGAAAATTTTGCAGCAAATTTCTACTGGACTTTCCAAGGGTACTCTTGCACAGTCAGATCAGTGCAAAGGATGTACAATGGGTAAGTTTGTGAAGACAACTTTTCATGAGAAGGAGAACTGTGCTTCGGTGATCCTGAAGAGAATTCACACAGATGTGTGTGGACCATTCTCGGTTGCTTCAACAACGAAACACAAGTATTATGTGATATTTGTTGATGAATTTTCTCGTAGATGTTGGATCTTCTTCATGCAGAAGAAGAGTGAACATTCTCAAAGTTCTGTGAGTTCAAGGCATTGGTGGAGAAGGAGTTGGGGAAGCAGGTGAAAGCTCTACAGAGTGATAATGGTGGTGAATACATCTCGGGAGAATTCAAAGTTCTGTAGCAAAGAAGGAATTCGAAGAGAACTCATAGCGCCTCATAACCCACAGCAGAATGGGGTCACGGAGAGAAAGAATAGAATGATCATGGTGCTGCACGAGCGATGCTACATGACCAGGGCCTACCGATGCACTTGTGGGCGGAAGCATGCAACATTGCGGCTGATGTGAAAAACCATTTTCCTCATAGAGTACTTGGCATGAGTACACCCGAGGAATCTTTTACTGGTAAGAAGCCTGATATTTCTCATTTGAGATTTTTGGCTCACCTGTTTACATTCATGTGACGAAGGATGCTAGGAAGAAGCTGGAGCCAACTGCAGAAGTTGGGATATTTTTGGGGTACACAGAAACACCCCATAACTATTGTGTGTATTTTCTAAACAGTCAGATGACTTTTATGCGATGAGATATAAAATTCAATGAGGTGAAAGCCATGAGGTTGTCGCTTGAGAGGGAGCTACACTTGCATGCAGAGGAGTAACTTCTTATTCCCAAATATGAGCCTCTGGATGTGGATCAGCCACAGGAGTAGATTCATGGAGTGGAGGAGTCCACTCATGTAGAACCAAACATCAGACAAGGTAGGAAGCGTACCACAGAAGCTGAGAGACTGAAGGTGGATGCGGCACAGAATGTAGGAGTTCCTACATCACAGCGTAGAAAGAGACAGTCACCTGACTGATATACTGGATACATGGCTCTTATGAGCAAGTGTATTGTGACAGAGCCATCTTCTTTTGAAGAAGTAGTGCAAGAGTCCACATGGGTAGATGCCATGGTGGAGGAGTATGACTCCATTGTTAGAAACAGTGCTTGCGAGATTTTTCCAAGGAAAGTGGGAAAATCAGTTGTAGGATCAAGATGGATCTACAAGGTAAAGCAAGCTGCTGATGAGAGCGTCGAGAAGTATAAGGCAAGATTTGTTGCCTGGGGCTTCTCACAGATTGAGGGGATTGACTATGAAGAAACATTTGCACCTGTCGCACGGTATTCTTCCATACAGACCATCCTTGCTCTCTCAGCACAGATGCGTTGGCACGTTCATCAGATGGATGTGAAAACTGTGTTCCTTAATGGGATCATTGAGGAAGAGGTGTACATTGAGCAACCTGAAGGATTTGAGATCTTCAATAGTGAGTCGCATGTGTGCAGGCTCAAAAGAGTGTTGTATGGGCTGAAACAAGCACCCCGTGCTTGGTACACTCGGATCGACAGCTATTTCACTGGACTTGGCTTCACCAAGAGTGAGGCGGATGCAAACTTGTACCAGATTGTGGTTGAGGGTAAGCTTTTAATCATTGTACTTTATGTTGATGATTTGATACTAACAGGTGATGAGCAGTTGATACACTCATGCAAGGTTGATCTTGCAAAGGATTTTGAGATGAAGGATTTGGGCCTCCTTCATTATTTCCTTGGATTGGAAATATGGCAGCGAGAAGGTGAACTGTTTGTGTCTCAAGGAAATTATGCTCGGGAGATACTAGAGAAGTTTCACATGCAAGGTTGCAGGCCTATTGACACTCCTCTTCCAAGAAATTGGAAGAAATAGGATGCTACATCGGTAGAGGTAGTGGATGCCACTGTTTATCGACAGTTGGTGGGTTCGCTCATGTATTTAGTAAATACTAGATCGGTCATATGCTATGCAGTGAACCAGCTTTCACAAGCAATGGTTAAGCCTACCAAGCTCTTTTGGAAGGTGGGCAAGCATGTATTGAGATATCTCAAGGGCACATCTGAGTATGGTTTATGGTACAGACATACAGATGAGGTGAAGTTTCATGGCTTCACAGATGAAGATTGGGCAGGAAGCCCAACAGATAGAAAGATCACATCATGAGGTATTTTCAATATCGGATCTATGACAGTTTCTTGGTACAGCAGGAAACAAATATATGTGGCACTCAGTTTAGCGGAAGCATAATACATGGCAGCAAGTTTAGCTGCATGTGAGGCTATATGGATGAGGAAGATTCTAGTTGGTTTGTTTGGTTCACATTTAGATCCCATGGTGATTCATTGTGATAATCAGAGTTGCATTAAAGTCTCGGTTAATCATGTGTTTCATGATAGATCTAAACATATTGATATCTGGTATCATCATATCAAAGATTGTGTGCAGTGGAAGATCATGTTGTTTTAGTACATTCCCACGGAGGATCAGGATGAAAATATTCTGACGAAGGTGCTCACCAGGAGAAAATTCGAATACCATAGAGGCAGGATCGGGGTGAAGGATAATCCCTATCTTGTTGAGAGGGAGTGCTGATATTCAACAAGATGATGAGCTTAGTGAAAAGAGTCTCCTTCACTAAGTGGGCCCGCAGGCTATTTTTGGCGCAAGTCTATTTTTAGACATGTTGATCATATTTTAGAAGTTGCAGGATGCTATTTGTGGATGGTTGATCAAGTTGGAAAAATAGATGAAATTCTATTTTTAGAATATTGGGCGAAGTCTATTTTTAGATCGTCAATCTAAAAATAGATGCATGTCGATTATTATTAGCTCTTAATAATAATCAAACTCTAAACAGCAACTTATTCTCTTGGAGCACTTTGTTTCAGTGCACAGATGTGGCACATCAGTGGACTGAGGGAATTACGCAATTCCCAAGGGTTTACTGGAGCTAATGCATGGAGGAATCAGTTAGAACTCAAGTGGCAGAGTTATGACACAGTTGGAAGAAGTAGTTATGGAGTTGTATTTAGTTTAACTCAGTTAGACTCAGTTGAGCTAGTTGTATCTAGTCTAACTGATCGATACACTAGTGAGAGTGGAGTGAATTAATTAGTTAATTAATTCACAAATAATAACTCATTAATCAACTGAACAATACATCAGTTAACTACAGTGCATGGCAGTTTCAGTGGAGACTAGTGGAGAGATAGGTGAAAGGGAAAGATAGACTATCTGTTGTGACTATCAGTGATGCAATGATTGCATCCAAAACTTAGTGGAGATTCCAATGAGGATTGTGTAGTCAAGGATGGAGTAATTATAATTCATTTAGAGCTATTCTTCAGCAGATATTGTGCAGTGGAGGCAGGCTAGCAAGTGGCATAGATCGGTGCATGGATTTGCAAGATTAGGCCTGATTAGTGTATGACGATTGTACTGTACTGAGGGCTTGTGATAAGATTTGTATGTTTGTATGAGATTTTCATATGATCTCCATGTTACATAATATATAGTTGGGTTTTTCAGCTTCATGCTTTCCCGGTTAAAAGTTGTGTTATGTGTGATTGAATCTTTTTTTTATGCTTCACATGTGTGTGCAATTAATTGTTTCCGCAAAATATCAACAAGTGGAATTGATTCTGTATTTTGCATAAAGTTAAATAGTGTGAGATCAGGAGAATAAAGGACATATGCATGCTTAGTGCATATAATTTCTACATTTATCTCTTCATTATAATTCTTTTTCTCTAAAGCAATGATACATTTTTCTACAACGATTTCTTCCTTCATGTTTTCAGCTAGTGTAGGTTTAGCAGCTCTATCTACAAAGATAGCTATATTTGAAGGTAAAGCGGATATATACCATTCACTTTAGACTTCTTCACCAGGTTTTGATGTTGCAGGAATTTTATTCAATGACTTGTTAAATCAGGATTTGAAGTCTTTGATGGGTTCCTTAGATTCTGATTTCAAATTATAGAGATCATTAATCAAAGTTGTTATTGATCTATCATCTCCAAACTTGGTTAGGAATTGTTCCTGAAAAACATCCCAGCTATCAATGGATCCTGGTGGTAATGAAAAATACCAAGATCCCGCTGCTTCTTGTAAAGTATATGTAAATAGTCTGACAACAACATCTTCTTGTGTTACTCCATTTAAGTTTACGGAAAACATGAATTTATTAATGTGTTCTTCAGCTAATATACCGATATCAGGACTAAAATTTGGTAACCATTTCTCGAGATGAGCTGGTAATTGACTCAAAGGTGTGGGAATTTTAACTACTCTTGGATTGGTCCATGGTCTTTGTTGAGGTTGTGCCATTTTTTTACTAACAATAGAGGAAGGTGAAGGGACAGTTGAAAGCAATTGAGTAGATGTTGTTGAAACAGGTGTATCCTTCTGGATTGTGATTTGAAGTTGGGAAATAGATGGCAATGATGTGAAATATGTGGATGATAATGATTAAAGATTCTCACTATCTGACTCTACAGGTCTTTTTCTAGCTCTTTTTTTGACTTGGCAGAGGAAGTTCAATCAGTGCAATTCCAAGCTTTTCACTCTACAGTCTAGTAAGAGGCTGGAAAGGAATATATTGTGAAGTCACACTGCCTTGGGATAACTCAGACTCTTCTTGTGATAATGAAAACCTCTGGAGTTTATGAATTAGAGATTGTACCTCAAGGGATTCAAAACATGAATCGTTCGATATGTCTAAGGTTTTGGTAGTGGGTGTAGTAATTTTCTTTTCAACTTCTTCCCTAGAAATTTGAGATGAAGGAGAAGTTGAAGGAGATGATGAGGGTGAATTTTTTTGGGAATGGCCTGTGGATTTAGATTTACTCACCATTCACATCATAGGCCCTCCTTATAGCACCAAAAATGTTGAAGCTTCAAAAATCCTTGCTTCAACATTAGGGAAAACCACCCGGTCCAAACCTTAGTACAACTCCTTTTCCGTTTGGGATGGTGGCTCTGACTGGATAATATGGGACCAGTTTCCCAATGATATATGGGTTGATGATTAGTTTTTGTATAACGGATAATGAAAATGATAATTGATCTAATCTATAACTTAATAAATACAAATAAATTCTACTTTAACCCGGGTATCCTCTGATAAATGTGATTCTAGATTTGTTCCATTTAAATGAATAATCATATAGATGGCTTATTCATCCAAAAGAAATATGAATTCACATATAATAATTACTTTGTTTAAGAAATTAAACAAAGTAATGATGATAACATATCGCATTCATGGAAGATAAATATTAAGGATCAAATTGGTCACTGTTTCTGGGATGGAAGGGATGGATGTGACAGGGGCTCGATTACGGGTTCTGTAGAAGCTGCCAACACTCTTCTTGCTTCTTAATCCAGGTTCAAGGTTAGCTGCCAGATGTACGGCAGTTAACGCTACAACTTTCAGTATGGATCTTTTCCCCTTGTGCGTTTTCGGTTTCCCTCAACGGAGTTCAGAAGTTAGGGTTTCTGCAGTTAAGCGAGTTTTGCGCCTTTCTGCTGTTTCCTTAAGAGGGCTAGTCGACGGTTAAAATGGGTTTTGACAGCGTTTTTATGGAGCTAGAACCGTCTCCCAAAGACCTTCTCACCTGCTGGGGTCTGGAAATCTCGGAGAAAAACCTTGAGCACTTCTTTCCCAAACCGATTTCTCATGACCTCGCTACTGAAGCGGCTTTGGGAGGTTTGTCGCAAGGGGTTGGTCTGGTAGGTGAAAACCTTGATGGTTCTAGGAGTGGGCATTGTTTCCATGGTCCACAGTTTCCATGTAGTGGACGTCCTCAGACTTTTGAAGAAATATTCAAAGCGGCGATCACCCCCGATAGGTCTTTTCCTTTCTTGGTGCCTCAAGGTATCCATGCTCCCTTTGTTTCTACTAGAGGTTTAGAAGACATAGTGGGTTGTAGTGGTTTTTAGTTTTTTCCGGGTCCTCATCTGCCTAGGGTCGACAACCCTGTTGGTCTTTCTCTTTTGGGTAGACCTCCTTAGGAGGTTTCGGTGGGGTTGTGGTTTCCTAGGGTGGAGAATATACTTTCGAAGGCCGTCCCTCAAGGGGTGGCTGAGGATCTAACGCCTTTCTTGCAGAATGAAGGAGGGTTTCCCTTTCCTATGAGGGATGGGGTTCTAGGCCTCTATGATCAGTCAAGGGTTTCCTCGAACGAGGCGGTCGATCTCCCTCCGAAATCATCGGCCTCTGAAAATTAGGAGTTTGCCCCCCGTTTCGAAGTTTCTTCAGGGGCCTGTGCCCAGCCGGGCCTAAGTAAGGATTTTGTGCCTCCTAGATCCATTGAGGACCTCAGGCAGATATTGCTCAATTCTATAAGGGCTGACGCTCCTAAAATCAACCCGGTAGTAGAAGAGGAGGGTTTCAAGAAAGTTGTGGGAGAGAAGCGGAAGAAAGCCAAATCCATTAAAACAAAAGAAGCCCGACCAAAATGTCTGTTGGGTGTGGATATTGGCATTAAGAAAGTTATGGAACTAACTGATATTATGATTGTTGGAAGAGTAAGGGGCTAGAAATACTCGGCAGACTACATCACTGATTGGGCTCAATCAATGTGGAAAGACTCACCAGGTATGCCTGTAGATATTTCAATCCTTGTAAGAGGCTGGTTCAGTATCACATTTGAAAGGAAAGAACAAGTGGATTGGGTTCTCGAAAGAAACTGGTTTTTTGGGAAGAGGCCCATTCTCTTCAGAAGATGGACCCCCCTCTTCGACGCACAAAAGGAAAAAATGGCAGAATCGCCGATATGGGTCAAGCTCCCTGGACTCCCTCTGCAGTTCTGGACAGACTCTGTATTTGTCTCAATCGTTAACACTCTGGGCACCTTTCTAGAAGCTGATAAGTCATACATTCAGACCAGGGATAAGAGTGTGGCTCGTATACTGGTGAGTTTGAATATGAGGGAAGGTCTTGCAGATACGATGACGCTTTATTACCGGGATTTGGAGTTTCTGCAGATGGTAGACTATGAGCACCTTCCCTTTCGGTGCAATAGATGTCATAAGACAGGTCATTTGGGAAAGGAGTGTCCGCTCGGTCATCGTCGTAGGCGCAGACAAAGAAAGCAGTACAGGAAGGAGAAGGTCATTTTTTCAGATCTGGATGAGTCTCCTAAGGATGCAGAGACTAGTCCTATGGTACAGGAGGCTCCTCCTCCCCCTATGGTGATCGCAGAATAGGTCTAGGAGGCAGCAGCAAGCCCTTCCTCCCTCCCCTTTAAGGATCTGGCAGACTCCCTGGTTCCCCTACAAGTTGCTGAACTAGTTGGGGCGTCTGAGGCAGGTATGTCTTCCTCCTTTCCTCTCTCGTTTCAGTCCACTGCTTGTTTTCATTTTTCTGAATTTGCTGAGCCTGGTCCTTCCAGGAAAATTTTAAATGATTTTTCAGCTTTAAACATCTCTTTGTCATCCCATGATAGTGTTATCCTATCTGTTCCCGACCCCTCTGGTTTCCCTTCCTCTCTAGTTGTTGGCGCTCCTCAGGTCCCCTGTTCTCGAAACTCTCTTTCTGAACCTCTCCCTTATAACCTCAAACCTCGCGCAAATAGGGTTGGGTCTGGCCTGGCTATAGGTGGTCTCCCTTCGAATCCTGTAGTAATGGGGGCTAGGAAAATGAGAGGCAGAAAATCCAACCTTTCCAAAGTGCAATCGAAAGCTGTTGTGGATATTGCTGATGGTAAATAGATGTCTCTTACTAGGGTGCATAGAGCAGAGTGACCACCCCCAGATTATGTGCCATGATTTTCCTTTCATTCAACTGCAGAGGCTTAGCTAGCTAGCCAAAAAAGCTAGCCTTCAAAGAACTTGTGCGTTCTCAGAATCTGGACATTTTTTTGCTACAGGAAACTTTGGGGAAAGGGGATGAGGTTATTTGTACTACTTCCAAACTTCTGCTTGACTAGTCCTTTTTTTCCCTCGATGCAGTAAGGAGATCAGGGGGTGTGGTTACTAGTTTTAATCCTAAGAAGCTTCAATATGTCTCTTCTTGGGGTTCTACGAATGTTCTGGCCTTGGAAAATTTTTCTAGTGAGCTCAATCTTACCTTTCTATCCTTAAATATATATGGGCCTTGTGTGGACAGAGAGATTTTATGGACCTCTGTCTTCAGCTCCTCCTGGCTTGCTCACCCCAATTTAATTATCGATGGAGATTTGAACTTTTCTCTGGGGGAAGTGGAGTCTTAGGGCGCATCGGCTAGAGCTGACCCTTTAACTGACTTCTTCAGGAACCATCTGGCCCTGTCCCATCTGGTGGATATGCCCCTTCTGAAGCTGCGACCTACTTGGAGAAACAAAAGAATTGGGAAAGATTGGGTGGGTAAGAAGATCGATCATTTTCTGTTAAGCGAAGTTTTTGTGGATAAACTTATGAATTATTGGCATTGGGTAGGTGAAGGGGGCGTCTCGGACCACTTTCCTATCCTTCTGGAAATTAAAGGTGATGGCAAAAAACCAGGAATTCCCTTCAGATTTAATTCTTCCTGGCTCAAGGATGACTCGTATAATGAACTCTTTTCATCAACTTGGGAGAAATATTCTTTTAGCCTTGAAATTTCAAGGAGTGCCTTTCTTTGGAAAAATTTGAAGAAAATGAAAGCAGCCTCAAAAAGCTGGGCTGCTCAAAAAAAGGCGAAGGAAGAAGAGGAGCTCAAGAGGGTCAATCCTGAACTTGCACTGTTGGAAGAACCGGAAGGGGGAGGATATGCCTCTGTGGAATCAAGGAATAAAATCAAGGAGTTGGAGGCCTTTAGGAGAAGCATCCTTCAGCTCAAGGAAGAAATTTGGCACCTGAAAAGCAGAGCGATCTGGCTTCAAGCGGGAGATGAGAATACTAAATTCTTTCAAAACTATGTTAAAGGTTGGAAGCTTGCAAACACTATTTGGGAAATCCCCAAAGATAATGGTGAACAAGCTTCTTCTTTTGAGGATCTGGCTTCCTTGGGTATTCGTTTCTTTAAAGGCCTTTTTAAAGCCCTGGCTGAAGCGTCTATTGCAGAAGTCATCAGAGTGGCCCAGTTTTTTCCTAGTTTCATTGATGAAGAAGGCAACGAGGCCATCATGGAACCTGTAACAAAACAAGAAGTTGAGGACATTCTCAAAGGTATGTAAAGGGACAAAAGTCCAGGTCCGGATGGATGGACTGTTGAATTCTTCCAGCACTTTTTTTATGTTCTTGGTGATGAGCTTGTAGCTGTTGTAGATGAATCCAGAGCCTCGGGGTCCATTTTCCCCCCTTTCAACTCCACTTTCCTCGCCTTGATACCCAAATCTGACCAGCCAAACTCCTTTGCTGACTTCCGGCCTATTTCTCTCTGTACTTGTGTATATAAAATCATTGCGAAAGTCATAGCCTCTAGGATTTAGCCTTTCAGTTTCGGTTTCTGAATGGCCGACAAATCCATGAAGCCATAGGTGTAGCTCAAGAATCTCTTCACAGTCTGAAGCGAAGTGGAAGAAAAGGGGCTATTATAAAAATTGATTTGTCTAAAGCTTATGATAGATTCAGTTGGTTGTATCTGCGACTTTTACTCACTCACCTTGGCTTTAGATTTGATTTTGTCAGATGGATCATCAACTGTGTATCCTCTTCTGCTATTGCCTTACTGATTAATGGTGTTGCAACCTCTTTTTTTAACCCAGAACCTGGCCTCAGGCAGGGCTGTCCTCTATCTCCTCTACTGTTTCTCTTAGCAGCGGAAGGGTTAAGTCTAATGATACATAAAGGCAAAAGGCACGGCAACCTCAAAGGCATTGAAGTGGCACAAAATCTCTAGATTACACATCTCCTTTTCGTGGACGATATTTTTTTGTTTGTCAATGGGAGTATGGAGGATTGGCGTGCATTAAAAAAGCTGTTGGAAATCTTTCTTAAAGCAATAGGCCTCCAAATTAATGATCAAAAGTCGACCCTTACTCCCTCTGGTATTTTTGCTGAAGAGATTGGAAGAGTTAGAAGCCTCTTGAACTTTTAATTTAGATCCATGCAGGACAACTTTAAATATCTGGGCTTTTATCTTAAACTTGACGACTACAGAATCCGTGACTGGAAGTGGCTACTTGCTAAATTTGAAAAAAGGCTTAATCATTGGAGTTTCAGGTGGCTCTTGAGGGCAGGCCGACTAGTCCTAATTAAGTCAGTGTTGATGGCCATTCCGGTTTATTGGGCTAGCCTTTCATGGGTCCCAAAAGGCATCTTGACCTCAATAGATAAACTATGCAGTAAATTCCTTTAGGCAGGGTCAAAACTGGAACATGTCACCCCATGGGTTGCCTGGGACAAAATCACTAAACCCAAGGAATGGGGAGGTTGGGGGATTAAAAATCTGTCGACCTTTGCAAATTCCCTTGCAGCTAATATTGCTTGGAGTTTGATTTCAACAGACTCTCTTTGGGTATCGGTCATCAAAAGAAAACTATATCAACCATTTTTCTATTCTGGATTGGATTCGCTTTCCAGTCAAGTCCTCAAAAAATTCTTCTGTTGTTTGGAAAGCTGTTGTGGCATTGGTTCAGACAATTGAACATGGATTGGCCTAGAATGTTGGAGATGGTACTCAAGTCCATCTAGGTTGTGATCCATGGGTTGGTTGTTCGGACAGTTTCTCCCTCTCTCCGGCTCTAGTAGATTTTCTCAATGAAAGAGGATTTTATACTTTGAATCAGGTAGTAGACCCTAGAACAACCTCCCTTGTGAAACAAGGCTAGCTCATAGGTGTGGACTTGCATTTAGAAGACAGGTGGTTGGAAGAATGGAACTGTTATGTTTCAGCCTTACTCTCTTCTTCTGTTCGGATCTTAGATACTAGTGATGAATTGCACTGGGTGTATGCGTAGTCTAGTCTCTACTCTCCTAAATCGGATTATAAGTGGTTTATGTCTCAAGTGGGGAGGGGAGCCCTGAGCTGGTGGTATAAACCAATCTGGAAACTGAAATGCCCAGCCAATACCAGACTCTTTTTTTGGTGCATCCTCCAAAACAAAGTGCCAACCTGGGGCTTCCTCCAAAAGAGGGGGAAATCAAGGCCAAGCTGGTGTCCTCTCTGCAAATCAGCTAAAGAATCTGCTCTCCACCTCTTCCTTATTTTCCCCTTTAACTCCAGTCTCTGGGCATAAACTTTAAGATTGATTAATATTCCTTTCATTTGGCGCGGTGAAGACTTTTTTCAGGCTTGGAACCAATGGTGGCAGGAGGCTCCAAATGATAAAGTCAGATCTATCCCCCTTCTTATAGCATGGGGAATGTGGATTTCTCGTAACAAGGCCATTTTCAATGAGCAGTCCTTTCCTATTGCCAGATTGGTAGCAGAGGGAGCTGCCATCTATGATGCATTCCTTCTTCTTCTGGTTCAGGCCCTCCTCGAAACATTCAACCCGAAGTTATCAATGACTCAATTCCGTGGGCTTTTTTCGACGGGGCCTCTGGTTTAAATGGCTCATGTGGTGCTAGCTTAATTATTCATCTCTCACATGATAACTCTCTTCGTGCTTCGGTGGGCCTTGGGCGAGGGTCCAATAATTTTGCTGAGAAAAGCCCTCGATTTTCTTCTTTGCTGGTTGATTTCAAAACATTTGAGACAGATTCAGATTTTTGGTGATTCTAGGAATGTTGTGAATTGGTTTAATGGGACCCAGTAGTGCGGGAATTATATTTTGTTACCTTTGCTTAAGGAGATCCGTCGTCTTAAATGTTTCTTCACTAAGATATATGTTTGTCATATTTACAAGGAAAGGAACTAGGAAGCAGATTGATTATCTAAAGAAGGTGCTAAGCAAGATTTGGGGTCCTGGACAGTAACTGAGCTGGTGAATGGGGTTGTTCATGTTAGGGAACAGCCGGATTTTTTTTAAACTCAGTTTTTTTAATTTATTTATGTACATATATGCTCTCAAAAAACTCTAAAACTGCTACTTTATATGAGCCCAGAACTGTTTTCCTTATGTAAGGAGGTTTTGGGCTCCATTTTTGTTAAAAACTGTTGTTTCTAGGGATTGGGATAGTTTCTACTACCAGTTCCTCTTTTCAATCCATGGAAGCCTTGGGCTTTTTCTTTGCATTCTTATCCTTCTGCTCTCATCTCTATTTCGGTTCCATATCCTGGAGATGATGAGCTAAAGGGGATGCATTGGCGCCTTGAGAGGTTCTTTTTGCTTTTTACTGGCTGTTTTGCATCACCACAGGTCTTGTAAAGTAGTTGTGTCACCATCCCCCTTTGAAAGAAGGGAATGGCTCTGTTTTGAAATGCTCTGCATATGTTTTGAGACTATCTATTTATAATAGAAAAGTTCGATTTTTTTTTTTTTTTTTTTTCTGTGGAAAAAAAAACATATCGCATTCATATATATATATATATATATTTCTCACATATATTTTAAAAGATGATAATTTTAAGCTTTCATAAATGATATAACAAAGGATTGTTTCACAGGCATACATATGTAAACAATAGCAATTTTCAAAAAAAATGTTTCATTACATAAGGAAAATTAAAAAACATGATTATGATAGAAATACCAGATACATTTGTAACCTCCTGATGCAAATAACACTATGATCCCACTATCTTACTTAGAAAAGCTTTCAGAAAAAAAAAATGCAAATTCTTGAAAACAATTTCCTCATAAAATTGCAGAATCGTGATCCACCATTAATAAAAATAATATATTCGGAAATACAGAAGTGTAACTTCCCAAGTCAAAAATTAATACAAATTGAGGACCCCTTTCTAAATACATGAAAGGGTTTTAAATAATAATAAAACTAAAAACAAACTATCTAAAACATTTCTTGAATTCTTTTGGAACTGCCAAAACATGAAAATCGAAGATCCGATTTCATAAAAATAGAATTGTGATCTCCATAAGAACAGGTTCATTATATCTTTTTCACATCTGGTACACGCAACTAGTAGATTGATAACATTTCTTTCACTTTGGGAGGATGACTCAATCGGGAATGTAGTTGGCTAGTGTATGTGGCATCTGAAAGTTCTGGAATCATATAACTGATGACATGGGAGAGGCATTTTGTAGTCATCTATTGACTGTGTGGTTTAACCAAATAGAACCAGAATGCGTCCCATGTGAGTCCTTGCATTGCGTTGATCTGTTGGTCTTTGTTGGCTAAATCCTGCTTCCACTATATCTCTAATTCTTCGACTTTTGGGAGTTTCCCTGGGATGCAATCGGAAATTAAATTGGCCATATACAAATTGTCATTGATTAATTCCACTAAACTGTTCATTACAACTCTTGCCCTAGAGGTAGCCCATTCTTCCTTAATTAACTGTGTTTCCCATTTTGTAAACAAAATTTCCTTGTGTGATTCTTGGATCTTGGGAAGATTAGTAGCTATGCCTTGGTCTGTGTCTTTCCATGTGAGGAACCCTGAAATTTTCTCATCGGCATATTCAAATTCGAGCCTTGTGTTTACTGCCTTTTCTATGAGTGATGTAGCTATTACACATAGAGGGTTGGCCAGTGCTATTTTATGACATAAAATATCAAGTTGTCATGACAATGCTTTACTTAATTCGAGAGCTTTCATTTTGAACTGATCAAGCTCAGGATACTCCTTAAATTTTTGTATCTGTGCTTGTAACAAGGCACTCTGTTCTTCTTTGGCCATCTTCTCCTGTTGAAGCATTACCTGTAATTTTTTAAGCTCTTGAGATAGCTATTGTTCTTTGTGTAGAGCTTTCTAATCAAGATTTTGTTTCTCAACATTCAGTTTCTCTTTAAGCTAATCAATCTGTTGTCTTTCTTCAATTAGCTGTTGTTCTAGCTGTGCTATTTTTTGATGAGCCACTATTGCCTTTTCTTCCAACAACGCTATTTTTTGATATTTTTCTTTTATCAACTGGCTGACTTTGGAGGCTTTGTCCATTGTCGCTGTTGTATAAGCCCCTACATATTGAGATAATTTAGTTAAATCCTCTGAAGGATTAACTTCAAAGTCCTTCTAGACAACATTCATTAATTCGACTTGGGGAGATGAAAATAGACCCTGATCGATTTTCCTTTTCTTCCTTTGTTTTCTAACTACAACCCTATGCTTTGGACTGTAGAAGACATCCAAGGGCGGTATATATTCAATATTTAATAAAATTTCCTGACAAGGATTTTATAGGATGATCTCAACATCTTGGGTATTAGTATTGCTGATTGTTCCTTCAACTATAACATTGGTTACCATGGGTTGTTGTGTTACGGGCGATTGCATTGTAGACACACTCTGGGAATCATTTTGGCACTTGATTTGCCGATCAAACTGTTCCCATTCCTTCAACATATTTGAATGAATATGTCTATCGATGTCGGAGGAATCGTATCTTTTTTACCTGTCTTTTCCTGTTTAGTTTGAGTATTAGCCTTATTTCATGTATTCTTCTTTTCCTGCTCTATTTCGGTGTTTTTTCTTCACTATTTTCTTCCTGTTGTAGTAGGGGGGTAGTTCTCAACTGATCAAGAAGTATTGTTAGTAGTCTCTTGGTCCTGAACTGTAGGAACTTTTCCATGTCACTTGCTCCAAATTTTAAATTTTCTAGATGTTTAACTTGTGAAAATACTTCGGCCGAGGCAAATAGATCATCAAAATCAACATCTTCATGTAAAAATTTAGCGACCTGTACCATAGATGTAAAGTTATAGGAAAATTTCTTTGGATCATAATGTCTTTTGGGGATGGATTCTAATCTGAGGTATTTTATTTTTTTGGCTTCTTTCTCTGCATGTTTAAAATCATGTAGAGACAAAGATCCACATCGGAGGGGAAATGTAGGCCACATCAGCTTCTTTGAATTTTTTAGGTTTCTAGACATCCCTTTCTCTGTTATTTGATAGGCTATTTCTTGGGATAACAATTTATCGAGAATTTACAAGAGTAGAACATGGGGATTAGTGATGCTTCCAAATATCTAGATATAGGTGAATTTTTCCTCTCCAAACCATCTTTCGATGGAGGTTAGGTCAATGCTGGCCTCGTCGGATAACCTTGGAGTGGGTTTTTTGAATATAGCTTGGTGAACTGGTGAGATAAACCCATGACAAATTCTGTATATATGGTCTTTGTAATAGGACTTCCACATATATTTTTGATAAATGTGGATAGGATTCGGGCTTTGAGGAGTCCATTTCCAGCCTAAGATAGGGAATTCAGAGTTGAAGCATATGGCGTTAATAATATAAGCACTCATGTAAAATGGGGGTATTACTCGGGTAGTCACATACCTGTTTTTCCTATAATCGAGGATTTTTCTTGCCATTTTATCAGATAAAATGGTTGGCCAATCCATGATGTAGGAGTTAACAACAGCTTCAATTAAAGGTACCATCTCAATAGAAAATTTTCCTGAGTTGACAGTTCCAAGCAATCTACACATCATAGCTACAACATAGCAATAAGGAGATGCCAAGGATTCTATGGAGTACATACCCGAAGATTCGTGCTTGTGTTTTTCTAGAAAATTCCTCCAATATTTGATAGGATATGACTCCACTTCATTTTCTTTGGTGAAGTCTTCCAAAAATGCTTTATTGTATATTTTCTGAGGGTCTGGTAGGTGATACATCTTCTTGATGTATTCTTCTTTGAAAGACCCGAACATCCTCCCGTCTGACATAAAGAATGCCCTGTTTGTTATATTTAGACTTTCTATCACCCATCTCACCAAGTCATTATATGGGAACACATTCGTGCGAGCTGCTATTTTGTGAAGATAGTAGCTCGCTAATTTCTTCAGACTGCTTTCTGATTTTTTATCTGAATCTACTATCGATTATTATTTTGATATTACAATTGAATCTTCTGCCTCCATTAGATTATAAACTCCTTCCCATGAAGTTTTGCCGAGACCTAGACAAGTAGTATCGGTTACTAATACCAATTTAGCTGGTTTCTCTTTTGGAACGATGGGGACCTTCGCTTTCCTAGATTTCTTAGACATTTTCATGACTCGTAGTTGTTTCTCAGGTCTTCACAATGAAACAAATGAGCAGAATGATGGAAAAATTCTTTTAAGAATGAATACAAAGCAGAGAGGAGCTAATGGCATTTAATCACAATAAATATGATAGATTAAAGAAATATTATTTCGTCGAAGATGAGATCCACGAAGGATTTCAACCATGATTATCTTTTAATGATTTCCTCATAAAATGTGATATTTTAATGCCATTATGGGATGTCTCATCGCACATTCATAACGGTTTATTTTTAGAGTTAATACCATAACTTTTTCAGATCTTCGATCAACGATAATCGCATATCGGAGATCGAAAGTCTCAAATGTTAGGCTGAAGTATTTCCATTTCATATCTGCGATTGCGATTATCGTTGAGCTGGCATGGAGGGAGCGGTGCTTTTTAAATCATATCAAATCATCATCATTTCTTTTATAAATGATCTATTTGAAAAAACATGTGTATATTGAATACTTTATGTTTTCATTTACGGGAAGCGCACTTTTGTAATAATGATATCGCATCGCAGATTTTTTAGAGGAGTGTCTTTGGATATGAGTCATGCGTTTTAGTGATGAGAGATCGCGATTTAACTTATCACATTGGGAACTTTAAAAGGGTGCATAAGGATGTAATATGACTTCACCGATTTGCGATTGCAATCGGGTTTATCGCATCGGAGTTTTCAAAATGGAAAGGTTTTGGACTCTTGCTCATGCGATATGCGCTTTTGCAATTGCTTTATCGCATTGGGATTAAATGATAACAAATTTGTGTTTTTTACCTTCTATACTTTGAATATGTGAAATGTGATAAAGGCCTTTATGTTATTTTTATTTTTCGTTAAATAAATCCTTTTTTTTGGGGGGTTCGATTCTATTTTATGATGGATCAGATTTCCTCAAAACATTTTATTGATTCTATAACTATTATAAGAAAAGGGGACCCATTTCTTATTTAAAAATTAATATAAAAATTTGAAATGGGGAGGTTGTTTGTATAGCACAACAAGGTCAAAACCATCAAGAAATTTCACTAGAGCTAGACCTTGTGGAGGTTTTATGTGAGGAGGTAGGGCATTATATACACTATTTAATTTAGTGCAGTACTCTTGGACACCTTCTCCAACATTTCTCTTCAATTTTTCATACTCTGATAAGATTTGGAGAGGGTTCTTCTTGACTTCCCATTTGTTTAAGTATAATTGATGAAAAGCAGGGAGGTCATTAATACTATTAAGGGTTAAGCCTTTAAACCATTTTCTTGCCTCTCCCCCTAAGCTTTGAGAAAAAATTATAAGTTTAACAGTTTCATCATCTATTTCTTGTTTTTCAAAGTAGTCATTCATTCTATCGACATGTTGTTGAGCAGTAGTAGAACTACTGGCATCATATAAAGGAATCTTGGACTGATAGTCCTATGGTAGAACAACTAAAGGTTATGGTAGGACTAGGGGAGCATACCATGTTGCCATGATATGTGGTTGTGGAACTAATGGAGGGTTAACAAGTGGAGGGTTTACAACAGGAGGTACAGGGTTAAATGGAGGAAGGTGAACAATGGGGGATGAAGTTAGTACAATAGGATTTGCTGTAAGGTAGATGGATCTAAAAACTAACTGGGTTATCCAACTCTGAGATCTAGTCCTAGACAAGCTTTTTTCTAGGGGTGAGTCAGATAGGATATTCTGCAAGTATTTGAGGTTTTCAAGTAGGGAGCTTGCTTTGTGGATTGGTCTTCTAAGAGGATTGTCAACTATTTTAGGAGGAGTTAGGTCAGGATGGGATCTAGTGTGGATTCTTCTAGAAGCCAGGACTTTGGACCCAAAAATCAGAAAGGTTGGGAAAGTATAACAGTCTTAAGACACAAACCAAACTAAAAAAAAAAAGTGATACTTAACCCACAAATTATTCTTAACTGGGTTTTGTTGATGTTTAATGATAAAATAAGTTTCCTAGTGGAGTATATGGAAAACCAGTGGAGTCACTAGGCCTACTGAAAACCAATGGAGTCACTAGGTGGAGGAATTTTACTTGTTTTGTGGCTGGTTGTTGTCCACCATCAACAACCAGGAACCATTCTTGGCTAACACTTGATTCATCTAAGTTAAAATGAGGTTTTCTGATTTTTTTGAGTGATTTTAAGCTATTTAGTACTCAGTATTCCCCAATATGGTCGCCACTATGTTGGCTCCCTGTGATTTTCAAAATTGGCAAGAACAAACACTATAGGGGACACATCAGAACTACTTTGGAATCCTAGGACCTAGCCTTCCTGGATTCAGAGAGGGATATCTCTATGTAATTGTTTATAGATGATATGTCTTTATTCTCTTGTTTTATGATATTAGGCTAGTTATGAAGTTCTAAGGACTTGTTTGTTTTGGCTGATTAATTGATAGGTTGACAGATCAGTTGTGTGATTAATTGAGGGATTATTTCAGCTGAATAGATAGACCATGAGAAAACATTAATCCATTGGGATATGGAGTCATAAAAGGACTTAATTGTTCATCAACTCTGCAAGGGTTTTCATAGGGCAAGCTAACTATATCAAGTGGATCTATTAGATTATATTGTGATATGAAATAACAATAAGTCGTGAAGGCAGTATGATGAAAAGCGGAACTCACTATAAGCAGGTTCGCCTCAAACCCGTATCAAAATGCAGATTCATAAAACCGATACTTCGATCTTAGGACCTGTGGGTTATCTTCCCATTACGCTTCCGCTGCGTCACTTCAATGGTTACATATAAACATATATATAGCAATTTAAACAGAACCCATAGCATTGGACTTAATACATGCAGACCTCTTTTATGGTTTAATATCAGAATTAAAATAAAACAGAGATTTTCACAATCCCTTAACCAACAACGATGACCCACCTCGCTCGCTTGAATTTTGTTTACATGCGTTTGACCATGGAACTCCCTCACGGCTTTGTAACTTAACTTTAAACCTGCATCCAAACGCATTTAACGAGGTCTTCTGCGTTCCTGGATTTAACTTTGGTTCCTTCGAATCCGTCCTTCCCAGTCTACAACTAATGACCTTGATTAGTTATCGGTTGATATAAATCAAAGAAAAACAGAGTTTATTTGATCTGGTTACACAGAGGGCAGTAATTAAACAAACAACGACATTTACTGATCATTCATTCTCAAGCATAGACTCGAAATTCAATTCGATTTCTTCCAATTTCCTCACACAGGAGGTTAACACATATAATTTCCCCTTCGAAATGAATTGATGATTCGAATTCTGCAAAGCGTGTATGAACCGAATGAGGTTTCGAAGGGTGAAATCCCCCTTCACACAAAATTCTCAATTCCCATTCAACAATTTTTTTATACAGATCTATATCAATCTATAGTGGATTCTGAAAGGCCAAAACCTTATACATACAAGATAAATGCACATTTCATTTATACAAAGAGAATGTAGATTAAAATGCATTTGGGAAGCATAATTTCATCCACTCATAAAATTAACTATAAAAACCCATAACTCAACACAGGAAATCCGAACTATGATTAAAGCATAAATCAACACACAGAGAAAGTCTATTATGTACAAAACTCAATTACAAGTTAAGGCGTTTCAGCCTTAATCCGAATTCTTCAAACCTCTACATCACATTCTCTGCCCTCACACATTACAAATTCGCTATTATATAGAAATTTCAAAGAATCGGTTGAGATCCACAAAATCTCTCCAAATCGCTCAAAGAAACTCTTGGTCTTCCACTCGCGTACATGGCCGATCATTAATTTTTTATCGGTTACATAAGATTTAGCATCGGTTTTAACAAAAATTTGCCCCAATTTTATGTGATCGTTCGCATACCCGTCTCTTCAGCTTCAGATTCGAACTTAATCCAAATCTGTTTGGATGCCCCTGCATCAGACTCCCAAGGCACAAAAATTTATGACCTCCTGGTCATATGTCTTCTTTAACTGTCAGCAATCCTAATCACGTCATTTGTGGAACTGCTCCTTGTGATCTTCTTGTAATAGCATGCTTGAACAATTCTCACCCGCATCCTCTACGGAATTGTTCTCTGTGAGTTGCAATAAAACCTCTGCAATATCAAGTCCTCCCTGCTACCAGATACCTCACCAAGCTTCTCTCCTGAGCTCAGTATTTAGGCATCTCTCTGGTTCACTCCTGTGGAACCATTGAGCACTCCAGCTCTAGGTTGTTGCAATCTTCTCACCTTCCTCTGCTGCTACCTTCAAAAAACATAAAAATCACAAGCTTAACCAAACTTCACAAATGTGTACCTCTTCTTCCTCTATACGTGAACTCCTTCTCCGCAGGAAAACATTTTCCCGCTCTGATACCACTTGATGAAAAGCGGAACCCACTATAAGCAGGTTCGCCTCAAACCTGTATCAAAATGCAGATTCATAAAACCGATACTTTGATCTTGGGACCTTTGGGTTATCTTCCCATTACGCTTCCGATGCGTCACTTAAATGGTTACATATAAGCATGTATATATCGATTGCAATTTAAATAGAACCCATAGCATTGGACTCAATACATGTGGCCCTCTTTTATTATTTAATATCAGAATTAAAATAAAACAAAGATTTTTACAATCCCTTAACCAACAACGATGACCCACCTCGCTCGCTTGAATTCTGTTTACATGCGTTTGACCATGGAACTCCTTCACGGCTTTCTAACTTAACTTTAAACCTGCATCCAAATGCATTTAACGAGGTCTTCTGCGTTCCTGGATTTAACTTTCGTTCCTTTGAACCCGTCTTTCTCAGTCTACAGCTAATGACCTAGATTAGTTATAGGTTGATATAAATCAAAGGAAAACAGAGTTTATTTGATCTGGTTATGCAGAGGGCAGTAATTAAACAAACAACGACATTTACTGATTATTCATTCTCAAGCATAGACTCGAACTTCAATTCGATTTCTTCCAATTTCCCCACACAGGAGGTTAACACATATAATTTCCCCTTCGCACAGAATTGATGATTCAAATTCTGCAAAGTGTATATGAACCAAATGAGATTTCGAAGGGTGAAATCCCCCTTCACATAGAATTCTCAATTCCCATTCAACAATTTTTTTATACAGATTTATATCAATCTATAGTGGATTCCGAAAGGCCAGAACCTTATACATATAGGATAAATGCGCATTTCATTTATACACAGAGAATGTAGATTAAAATGCGTTCGGGAAGCATAATTTCATCCACTCATAAAATTAACTATAAAAACCCATAACTCAACACAGGAAATCCGAACTATGATTAAAGTAGAAATCAACACACAGAGAAAGTATATTATGTACAAAACTCAGTTACAAGTTAAGGCGTTTCAGCCTTAATCTGAATTCTTCAAACCTCTACATCACATTCGCCACCCTCACACATTAAAAATTCGCTATTATATAGAAATTTCAAAGAATCGGTTGAGATCCACAATATCTCTCCAAATCGCTCAAAGAAACTCTTGGTCTTCCACTCGCGTACATGGGAGATCATTAATTTGTTATCGGTTACATAAGATTTAGCATCGGTTTTAACAAAAAATTGCCCCAATTTGTGTGACCGTTCGCATACCCGTCTCTTCAGCTTCAGATTTGAACTTAATCCAAATATGTTTAGATGCCCCTGCATCACAGTAAAACTATAGTCAATTAAGAATCTTCTAGCTCTACTTCGACAAGAAAATCCTTTTAGGTAACTGTTTGAGGCAAACTAAAGGACAGGGCATACCATAGACTTCTTTGGCCAGACTTTAATAAGAAAACCTTTAAAACAACAATTCAGCAATCCTAGAATCACTTTTAGATAAAGAAAAAATTTAAGATAACAATGAGTGCAGCAAAAGAGCAAGCTAGACCTATCTTCTTTAACTAAACACTCTAAAGACCTTCAAAGAAAAATTTTGAGGCAGACCAGAGGACAGGGTGTACCATAGACTTCCTTGGTTTAGACTCTACTAAGTATACTTCAAAGAAAGGCCTTAAAAACAATATTTCAAGCTACACCAAAGGACAGGGCTTACCATAGACTTCTTTGTCTTGACTCTATTAAATCATTTCCAAGACAACAAGCTAGGTGGAACTAGAGAGTAATTAAGAATTCTCCAATCAGACATTGCAAAGGAAAACATTAAGATAAAGAATGCAGACAGAAATAGGGTGCCAAGAAAACATATCCTACTCTAAAATTTGTGTTATTTTATCAGAGAAATAGTGGATATAATTCAAAATAGAAGAAAAACAACGCAAAGAAGGAAAAATTCACCATTAACATAGCTCAAAAATCCTGTGAACGTGCTTGTATTACTAATGATCAAAATAGTTACATTGCTTCATTTACAGTAAATCTCTGCAACTCAGAGCTTTCTCAAATCCAGCCTAGCATTCCTCAACTAACTTAGCAACAAAAATCATTCAACTAACCACCAACTAACCAAAACTAAAAATGAAGCTTACATGAAGTATCTATCTACAGAATGAGGAGGTGATCCTAAGCTAGGGTTTCAAAGGTCCTTTATTACAGAGTTAATGATTTTTTGACCTTTGAGATCATGTAAGGCCCAAGGCAAAATATTTGAGAATGATTCTCTGAAATAATAACTCCTAACTTAACTTTTTGAGCTAACTTTTGGAAATATTTGACTTTAAGGATTTTTCAATAACTTTACAATAGCTGTTGGGTAGATGAAAAATATCTCTGACTATTTGTAATTACTTTTGATGTTTTATTTAAAGAAAACAATGTTGTAGGTGGCAAATATCCTTTGAAGAAATAAATGTTGTGATGTGGTCATTCGAATCTTCCTTTATGTAGATCTTCCTCTGTTTATCATTTAAACTTTGTTTAGGCCTTTAAACTTTGGATTTGTTCTTTTACTTCCTATATCACTGTCTTTTCCTTTAATTATGCTTTTAACTCTATTTTGTGACTAGTCCTTTTAATTTATCTTTTGATCCATGAGTAGCCCTTTAATATTCACTGCTTTGTCACAATCCTTTGACTGTATTTTCTTCTTACTATGCCTTATGTCTGTGTTTGCTGTGCAGGGGGTATTCTTTCATTTCTTGGAGTGTTTGATTAATCACCAATGATCTATATTCATTGGGATTATGCTCGATCTTTCGCCTCTGGTCCTTTCAAATTAAAATAAACCTCTAGATCGTCACCCAGACATTAATTTAAACATTCTTGGACCATCGAAATGAATTTTATGCCTTTTTGTCGTTAAACCTGCACATAAAATGAAAAATTAACTTGAAAACCTGTGTGGAGGAATTTTTTTGCGTTTAATGGGGGTTTTTCGAGCTTTGGAGCATTGTAGAGGCGTTAATGGTGGGTCGGGGTTTCATTGCAGAGTAGCAGGGCTCTGGATAATTTGAATCATAAAGTGGTAAAGAGTTTTGGCACGAAGGGAGAAAGTGGTTTTCAGGAGCGAAGAGGGTGGTTTTCGCGTGAAAGGAGAGTAATGGTATCGAGCAGAGGCATGCAATACCATACAACGGATGACGCGTGGCAATGGAATACCACCCATTTCTCATATTTTAAAATTGCTAACCCCGACGCAATTAAATTTACGATGAGGGTTGTGGGCCGTTAGATCTAGGGGATGGTAGATAGATGGTGGTTGGGTTTTGTAGAGTAGCAGATAGGTCAAAGGTGGGGTCTGGGCACCATATGATGTGGCAGGCTTCTTTTTTGTGGAGCGCTGGGGTTAAAAATACATGCGGGGTTTATTATAAAGCGGGGGCCTGAGGAAAATATTAAAGTGGGGGCTATACAATTGGTGGGGTTATGGTTATATGAGCGTGAGGGAGTGTGGGTTCGAAGTGGGGGGGCTTAAAACCTTAAAGGGTCAGGTTTTTTTTTATATAAAAATAGAGTTTTAAATACAAAACAAAAAGGGTCCCGATAGGTTAATTTTTTATTTAAAAACAATGTAAAAAGACATTTTTACATTGTTTTTAGTGCAAAGTAATAAAATGATGAAGGTGAGGGTTTTGAAGGGTTTTTAGAGAGGAAAGTGGGTTTTTATTGGAGGAAATGAGTGAATGAGACTTTAGGTAGGGAGAGAGAAATGAAAATGAGATAAACAAGCCCAAAATGAGTCTTTCAAGAGCAGGAAGGTATTTTGAGAAGGCAAAGATGAAATATAGTGAAAAAGGCTTATTAAGGATAATGAAGGCAGTGATATTTCTAAATATAGTTAATACGCAAGGAATGATGTCTTTACCTCCTTGTAATAAATCCATAGTCACCTAGTGAATCTGTAGAATACAGGAGGATAACATTAGGAAAGCAGGGGATAGTGTTAGAGTGGTTTTAGGGACATAAATGAGGTGGAAGGAAGTTGGGGAAAAACACCTAAAATTTTATGGAGGTAGGGTGATGAGTTAGCTACAATATGCAAGTGGAATTTTTGGAAATGGGCATGTGAAAATTTCCCAAAATGTCAAAACACAAGGTTTTCCTAGTTTCCCTGCAAAAACGTAGTGAAAACTAGGGTTTCAATGAAAATGGTGGCAAGGAGGGATATGAGTGATAGGTAGTGTTTTGATAAGGTATATGGATGATGTATGAAGGTTTTTATATGGTGAAATCATTGTTTTTCCAACTGAAACCATCCAAGCATGGAGGAAACTAAAAACGTAGTGAAGAAAATCCTAAGGAGGGAATCCACCATTTTCTTAAGAATTTGACTTGAAGAGCATTCACTTACTGATTAGGAGGTCTCTTAATATTTCAGAAATGATGAATTGAACCTCATATATCCCTTTGTATCTTGGAAACCAAAAGCATAGCACCTGACCGAAACACAACGCAATGTGCCAGAAGCGTAGCACAAAACAATTGGATCAGTTTCTTGCTAGTTTGACTTCAATATTTGATAGTTGTGGAGTGTGGTGAGGATAAGAGAGGAGATATTTTAACGTAAAAGGATGAAATGAATTTAAGAAGCTTCTCTTCCTTTGATAACATCACAAAATTTTCTTTTTTGTCTTTTAGTGAAATCAAACATACTTTGATAAAAAATTTCTTTTTTGAAAAATTGATCATGTGACATACTTCTTTGAGAAAATAAAAATTGCCTTAACTTTATTTTCATATCTTTGCTTACTCCCAATGTAAATTATTTGTATGGTGAAAATGACATATTTTTTGCCTTCTTTCATGACATGATTGGACATTGTGGTGGTGAAAAAAGAGACCTAGACCATGACCTAGATGGAGCTATGTTGACTGATCTATGACCCTAGGTGATAATGGATGACATGACCTTTGAAATGATGATGAGCATGAAATGAGTAAAGGGAGTATCATTCAGTCCTAGACAACATTGAGTGAAGAAAATTTTATTTTAAAATTGATTTAAAAACATAAAATTTTGACCTAGGACCATTACCAAGTAAACTTGAAAGAGTGTATTTGATCACTGAATATTTAGACACTAACATTGGCTCCAAATGGGGATGAAATATCCTTCAAGAGGTGTTAATAACATTGTAGATCATGTAGCATTATCCATTTGGAAATGGATTCAAAACTAGAAACTGAAATAGCTTTAACAAACTGAAATGATTAACTAAAACGTAAAACAATTTTGACTAAAAAACTAACTTGAATTTTGAACTTTTTAAAAAGAGAAATATTAGATGATCATAGAAGCCTCATGGCCTTCTCCTCAGGCTTCAAACTTCTGCGAAAAATTCCTTATTATTTGACAGAAAATAAAAGTGATATTCACAAAGAAAGTGAACCTTTTTCTTCAATATCAGGTAAGGTAATGTTTGAAGAAACTACCATTCACCAGTCCTCCAAGAATTTCCTGCCCATCAAGATATTCTAACAAAAATCCCTTATTTCCCCTTAATGTTGTAATCTTGTAATGACCTTTCCATAGGTTATCAAACCTAGCATGATTGCCTTTGTATTCATTTTGAGCATCCCATCGAAAAAAAAACATCTCCTAATTTGAAATCATCAGCTTTGGGTTTCTTTTCATAGATCTTCTTGATTTTATCCTGATGTTTTGAAGTGTGATTTAAAACTTCTTCTATTGACTACTGTAAATGAATCATTTTATTGGTTCTTTGATGTATGTAATTTGGCTCACTATCAATCTCTTGCAGAATTTCCATTACCATCACTGCTAAAGAAGTGGGAAACACTGTGTCGAAACCATAAAATAGTTGGAAGGGTGACATGTTAATTGATCTCTTTGTGCTAAATTTTTCCGCCCATAGAGAATTTATGAGCTTTTTGTGCCAATTTATTTTGTTCTCTTGTAACAATTTCTTGATTATGTTCACCAATGACTTGTTTGAAGATTCAACAACTCGTTGCCTTGAAGATAGTATGTTGTAGAATGCCCGAGTCTTATGTGATATTTATCACAAAATTCAATGATATTTTTGGACTTAAAGGAGGCTGCATTGTCAGCGATAATTTTTTGTGGACAACCAAATCGAGACAGAATATTTCTCTCCAAAAAATAAATAATGATGGTGTCTGTAGCTTGCCTCATGGGGATGGAATCAATCCACTTTCTAAAGTAATCGATGGCGGTGAGTATCCACTTATGCTAAGCTGATGATGGAGGATTAATCTCACCAATGAAATAAAGACCCCACTGTTGGAAGGGTGCTTGAATTGCAATTGGTTTTAAGGGCAGTGGTAAAAGTTTTCTCTTTCCCTGAAAAATTTTACACTCATGAAAGCTCATGATAGTCTTATAAAAATCAGAAAACAAACTTGGAAAATAAAATCCAGCCCTCAGTATCTTGTTTGTTGTAGTCTTCTAGAAAATATGACCACTCCCATCACCTTTATGAAAATATTTCATTACTTTCTCAACTTCACCTTCTACCAAACAGTTTAACAAAACTCCGACTAGATCTTTCCAATACAAAACATTGTTAAGAATTCAATACCTAAGAGCCTTCAACTTTAGAGATCTACCTTTATTGCTAGGAAATACAGGATGAGGATTCAAATGTTGCAACACATGTATAATATCAACATACCATGGTGATGAAGAAAAAATTTCATATGCCTTAGGTAATGAATCAACCTCTTGCTCCTTAGATAATGTGACAATGAAATTGATGTCCGTAGCATGCAAGTTTGAGTCTGCCATGAGCTTAGCCAAGCCTTTTACTTTGAATAAATTTTGTAGGTTTGATTTCCAAGTCATACTCCAGCATGGAAACTATCCACTTGCCATGCCGACCTTCAAGATCATTCTATGTTAGAACATCTTTGACATCATCATTTGGGACATATACAAGAACATGAGAGTGATGAATATATATTCAAAATTCCTTCAATGATTTAAATAGTGCCAATTCCTGTTTCTCGATGATATTTTACTTAAAGGTTGCATCTCTTATGGTTCTACTGAAGAAGGAAACATGCTTTTTGTTTTATGATCCTTCTTTTGCATAAGGACATTAGCTAGAGTATATTCAGAAGCAAAGGAAAAAATGATGAAATCAAGTGTATAATCAGGGTTGATAATGATAGTAGCATGAGACAACACAAAATTAACTTGATTGAATTATTTATTTTCCTCATCGTACCACTTCACCTCGCTGTCTTTCTTCAACATTTCAGTAATTTCTCTTAAATGTTTAGCAAGGTTAGGAATAAACCTTCTCAGGAAATTGATTTACCATTGAATGACTAGATTTCCTTCTTGCTTTTGGGATAGTCCAGATTCTAAATTGTCTCAATCCTTTAAGGATCTATCTGGATGCTGTCTTTAGATATGATATGACCAAGAAATTTCCCTTCTTCCATAGTGAATAAACTCTTCTTTGGATTCAACGATATGCCAAATTTTCTGCACTTCTGAAAAAGCGTCTTCAAATGCTGCAAGTGCTCTTCATCCGTCTTGGAAAAAAGTGTGATGTCATCAAGATAAATGACCAAAAGGACGTCCTTTTCATTGGAAAAGGCGATATCCATCACTCACTAAAAATTTTCTCCTGTATTATTCAATCCAAAGGGATTTTTAGCATACATAAAATTACCCCAAGGTGTTGTAAAGGTCATATTTTCCTGATCACCCGGATGAACTAAAATATGATTATACCCAAAATATCCATCCAACAATGAAAGTATGGAAGAATTAACCACCCTTTTCAAAATATGATCCATATTTGGAAGTGGGTAATTGTCTTTTAGCGATACTTTATTCATATTTCAGAAATATATACACAAGTGAATGTCACCGATCTTCTTTCTTACTGGCACTAAGTTTGACATCCAATTTGAAAAACGAAGAGGAACTATAATACTATAAATATACAACATTTTCACTTTTTTTTGAATGGAGGGAAACAACTTGGGATTCATTCTCCTTATTTTATGATGGAAAGGCTTTTGATCAGGCTTTAAAGGAATGGTTCACTAAATTATACTCTTATAATACAATTTCAGATCAGAATACTCCCATGCAAAAACATCAACAAACTAAGACATGAGTGTTGTATATTTACCTTTCATTTATGAGCTCAAGGATTTTGAAATCTTGACCATTTTTTGTTTTTTAGGAGTGCCAAGATTGAGGTATTATACTCCTACTTCTATTGGCAAAATTCTTGGTTTATTTGCAACATAATCTTGGTCAAAAAGCTCCTCCAAAGGTACAAGACCTCTTGCAATAGAGTTGACTTTCAACTGCAGTACTTTCATTTTTGTTGCATGCACTTCTTGGTCATCTTCATAAAATTGATCATCTATTTGTGAACTCACAAACTCCTCTTCCATCTGCAAGAAGTTGTTGATTTTCTTTTCATCTTGAAAAAATTACCAATACTAAACATTATCTGGAACAACAGGGCAATGTTTGACATTAATTTCATATTTCTTATTGGGATACAGTGGAAGTTTGAACATCTTGGTTGAAGAGGCAAGAGAATCAACAATAACATTGATGTCCCTTGGAATCAATGACAAAGTATATTCACTGAAGGTCTTGAGGATGTCCAACACTGCATTGTGGTAAGCTCGCATTCTAGGATTCTTGGCCTGGTATTCCCCTTTGAATTTCTTTATTACCAATTCAGAGTCGTGATACACACAAATTTTCTTGGCACCTAATTTCTTAAAAAAATTTAGATCAGCTATCAAAACTTCATATTCCGATTCATTATTTGAACAAAAAAATGCCAATTTGTAAGAATAAATTTGAACATTAGGAGGAAGGTTAGATGACTGATTCTCAGGGCTGTGAATCCACACTCCAATTCCAACTCCTTCCTTACCTAAGGCTCCATCGAAATCCATGGTCCACAATCCACTTTCTTCATCGGGAAACTGCAATTTGGATGATTGATCTTGACTAGCTACTTGAGAAAGGTCTGTTGTACCAATAGATTTTGTTTCTTTCACTGTTTCATCTATTTTTTTGGATGATGCACTTCGCTCCAAGACACATGGCATCTTTTTTTTCTTTTTTCTGCACTTAAAATTTTTAAAACAAAATTTTAAATTTCTTAATTTTCTACTTTTTCTTCCATCAAAATTTCTGAAGAGGCTGAAAAATCATCATTGAATAATATAAACAATTATAAATCCATGTGAACATCATGTATGGGGTGATTATTAGGCTTTTATTTTCTACTGATCATGTACTTTATCTTATTTTCCCGGTATAGTTTTCTGAGTTGCCCAAATATCGGTATTGTAGCATAGGAAAAGTCGAGCTGCAAGGTGCCTCTAAGTTTTTCTCCCCATGACCAGGAGAGAAGATTTCCATATATGGGAGGGACGTAAGCTACAAAAAAATCCATGAGGACATTCTTGGCTGGAATTTTCTCTAAAGACAACACTAGATATTTAATGAGACCAAGACATTTAATCCTTCCTGAATCAAAAGAGTAAAGGTCATGGTAGGGTCTTGTGATATCCAAACCTAGTTTATCCATGATGGCTTTAGGAATGAGGCTGTGAGATGCTCCAAAGTCTAGCATGGCGTTATGGAGGATAAAATCATAAATTTTTGAGGCTAAGATAAAAAGGAGGGACCTCACTATCTTCTAAGTCACCATCAACAACAAAAACAAATAAAAGTTCAGGGTGATCATCACTCACATTGACCATATCAGACATTTGATCTACCCTAAGAAGCTTGGATAATTGAAACTTATACTGGTCATTCTTGACTATTTCAGTTAAAGGAATGGAGACTTTTAGTTTTGAGATTTCATTTTCAAGACAAAAAAGAGGAGAATGTTTTCTACCTCTTTGGATGGTGCATCTTTCTTTTTGAGATGATATTTGTATGGAATATCCTTTCTATGTCCTCCATCTTGAACTTATTTATCTTTCTTCTGATTGTAGGTAGAAGCTTCATTTCCTTTCGCATGATTAGGAACAAAGAAGCTTCATTTCCTTTCACATGATTAGGAACAACAAGTCCTTTGTCTTTGCTCTAATTTGAAGTAGTTAGCTCTTTATGGTGAGCCTCTGTTTGAGAATTCTATTTTTCCTGACTTGAGGTTATAGGCACGTTCCTATTTCTCAAACCATAATCCCTCTATACCTGCGTAAGAGCATTATGATATACCCTTTGGTAATATTCTGTACGTACTTATAACATATCATAATTTGACAAAACATATTGCTGATCATCTGGTGCATAAATTTCTTCAGAAAACTGATCTTCTTCAGTTAGGAAAATAGGATGCTAATTTTCCTCAAATAAATGATTTTCGCCTAAAATATTTTCTTCTTCTTCATCAGGGCCATTGGTATAGTTTTTCTGAAATGAAGTGCCAATTTTTTGCTGACTTTGTGGATCCTGATCCCTTTGTTCCCTTTGCTTGATCCTGTATTGAGGCTGCTAATTTTGGCCCCTGAAATTGGGATTTCTAGTTGAGGGCTCATATTATCTATCCGCGATGGTCATTTTGTCCATCATCTTCTCCATTGTTTTTATCAAGGTGTCAATTTTTCCCTCTGATGAAGTATAAGTTTCTTCCTTTATGGTTACCCTCTTTTCTGTTTTGATTTTTGACTTCTTGATAATCACATTTGCTTCAACGCTCATTGCATTTCTCTACATTTCTTCAAGGGTAGATGGGTTTATTTCTCTCAGATGGTAAGCCATATCAGGATCAAAACCATCAGGGTAATGAAGTAATGTGAGGCATGCAGGAGGCTTGATATTTTCAGGAATGGAATCATAAATTCTATTGAATCTAGCTATGAAGTCTTATACAGACTCATTAGGATTTCTTTTGAAGGCGTTGTATTCAACTAGAATCTGTAAAGGGTTCTTCTTCTCCTCCAATTTTTCCCTAAATAAGTTAATTAGGTGTTGTGAATTAGCTACATAACTATATGTTAGGAAGCGAAACCATTTTTTAGCCTCTCCTAAGAAACTCTGTGCTAAGATGCACATCTTGGCATCATCATTGTCAATCTCTTCAAGATCGATGAAATCAACTACTTTGAAAATGTGTTGATGAGAAGTACCCTAAGATGTTCCATCAAAAATAGGCAATCTTTGACCATATATCTAAGGTAGTTCAGTGAGTTGTGGTGGTAATATCAACGGTGCAAATCTAGCCATGACTTATGGAGAGGGTTGTGATGGTGTTGATGGAGTTTGTAACTATAGAGGTAATGATGGAATGAAAGTGAGGGATGATGATGTAGCTATGTGAGAAGGTGTGACAGTAGCTAGTGAAGCAAAATATTGTTGTTAGCATTGGAAATAAGCTTTTTTAGAAGTTACTTGAAACTTGTCGACCAAACCCTGAAGTTTATGAAAATTAGACCAGAATTCACTATCAAGCTCAAAATAAGAAGATTCATAAAATGGAAAGTAGGTCAAAAAATCAATGGGGTCAAAGACATTTTCTGAAAGAAAGGATTCAAACTTAGGCCTGAATAAATATGTCTCAAAGTTAAAATCATAGGACGAATCTTCTGGAGCAATTAACCTTGTAGGCAAGGAGTTTGATTTCACAAGTGGGGGTATAGATTTCCAAATTTCCAATACTTTGTTTTATACTTTCTTAAAATAATCTCAAGGTCATTAATAATTGGTGAGGGATTTGGGTCTTGATTTGACCTAATATTTCTTTTAGGAGCCAATTTTCTTGAGAATTTTCACTTTGGATCGAATTTTCTAACTTCAACCTAATTCAAATGTTAGAAATTTTCACCCACAAGTCTAACCTTCAGTGAAATAAAATAAGTATTCCCAGGGAAATATTTTCAATCGCTCCTTGACAACGACACCAAAAATGTAATCACTCCCCCCATTTCCCAAGGTTGAGAATGGATACTGAAGGAGGTAACCTCAAACCAATCTTTAGGTTTGGTAGCTAGCCCTACCAGACCAGAGGGGGCTCTCTCAATGTTAATTTTATAGTCAATGAGATGTCTGGAGATGTAATGATATTAGGCTAGATATAAGCTCAGTTGAATTAGGGTTTTGTTTTGAGATTTTTCTCGATAGGAATGACAGTCAAGGAACTAGGTCTAGGTTTTAGGTCTGATTTCAAAGGTACATCTGCAGAGATAAGGATGAGAAAAAGTAGGTATAATTAAGAACATAATTAAATTTTCATTGTATATAGGGTTTGAAAAGAGACAAAGACAGTTAGAATAAGCATGTTACATGAATTCATTCATCAGAGGAAGTAAAACACATTCATAAAAATAGTATATAAAAGAGCATAAAAGCAATATTTTTGTTCATAGACTCATAATATCATCATATAGAAGCATACATGTGATTGCAAGAAAGCATAAACATTCAACTTGATGAGGTCACTGGGAAAAAAAATGCTAATAAGCATACTAATAGAGTCCCAAAACTATAACTGCAACGTGTCTTTGATTTCACTAAAAAGGTTTGTACAATAACTCCACACTGCAAATAAAAACTATCTAACCTCTAAAATGACTTGAGTTGGTCTAAAAATAGAAAATATAAGTGATGAAACCTCATTGGGTTGAAACCTGATCCAAAATACATCGTAAATGCACCCTATGAGTCATTACCTAAAATCTAGGGAAGTTAGAAACAATTCCCCCAAATTTAGCTAATAACTAGGAGTGTATGTCTCCTTGATTAATTACATGATTCTTCAACAATGAGAGGAAAAAAACAAATATTATCCAAAGTACACCTCATAGGATAGTTTCAACCTTGAAATTTGGAGCATTATGGCTTCACACATGTCCAGAAGGAATCCAAGACAGAAGCGTCATGCCTCCCAAAAGAAGTGTCGCGCCACTTTGAGGTTGATTTTGGCTAAATTTAAGGCCTCTTACTACAAATCTAAATATTGGGATAGGTAGCCCTATGTATACTCTATTCATCCAAACCTTTAAATTGAGAAAATGCCTCTTGGAAGACCTTCAAAAATCCATTTTCCTAACCTTACTCCAGAAGCTCTGTGCACAGGAAAAAACAGTGGCAGAAGCATGAAAAATAGGTCGTTTTTTGAGTTTTTCTTCAAAAATAGGGGTTGTCATGATAACATGAGACCATATATGTAAAGTAGAAGGCAAGAGCCATCTATCCATATAAAAAATTCCTCATTTGGAGGCTATGAGGAAAAGCGTCACACCGCTGCACAATGCTTCTACGAAGGTCAATTTTCCAGATTTTTCAAAATATCACAAAAAATACTCAAAATGCTCAAAATCTAATGAATTTTGTTTCTTGACATCCTTGAATGATAAAATAAACAACTAGGGATTCCTTAGCTCGTAAATCCAACTTATATTTATCCTTTAGCTTAATTAGGGTTTCTTTAAGCTTTTTCCTCAAATTCTTCACCCTAAGTTTGGTGATTTGGTTCCTAGTGAAATATTGTCTCGCCATATGCCTCTGGAGGTTTTTATCCCTTTCTGCCTTCTTCAAAAGCTTCTCAATATGCACATTTACCCTGTCAAGCCATGGCTCTTTATCTTTCTCATTTCTAACAGTGATCATCTCATCAAAGGTTAGCTGACCTAATGGAGGATATGGCTCTCTCTCTTGTTTTTTTTCCTGGTTAACCCTCTTATTCTTGGCCTCCTTGGATTTTTTTTAGCCTCAATGTATTCAAACTGATCAAAATATACTATTACTTTCAATTTACCTTTGTTTGCCTCAAAATATTCCTTTGGTTTTCTTTGGAGCAGATATTTCACCTTCAATTGCAATTTTTCTTGTTGTAGAAATGTAATCATGAAATTTTCCCTTGAGAGGTTGTCCTTCAACTCTGCTATCTATGAATCCTTTTCCCTTATTATCTCCTCAGCTAACTTGAATTTCACCTACTCTGCCATGTCAACCTCCATAGGCACTTGTTCCTCATGTTGCTGCAATGGTGACTCATCCTCATGCATAGGTGGATGCTCCATAGTTTCTCTTTGCTCAGCTGTAGTTTCAAGTGAAAACACATCTTTAGTGGTATTATGAGAAAGAACCATCCTCTTAACCTTTTCATAGGTTTGAGTTATTTCAACCCTAGGCGTCTTTGGAACATATGCTTGTTTACTTGAAGAGCCAACCTCCTTTGGTTGTGTTGATGCTGATGGCATGTTCTGAATGATAGGTGGACTAGTAGTAGGTACAAATGCAATAGTCTTCATAGAAGTTTCCCAAGACATATTAATTTCTGAAATATGATGCAAGACTATAATATTGACCAAATCATGGTGGAATAAACTAGGGTGATGATCTTTGCCTTTACTTTGTACCTTTTTAGTCATTTTGAACAAACTCCTGAATAGATAATTAGGCAAATTGAGTGGTTTGGTGGCAGTGAAGTGCATCAATAACCTTATGTGGTACTCATAAAGTCTTGAGAATCTCCCTTCACATGTAAAATAATTCATAATTAGCTTCATCAAAGGGGAATACTTATCAATTAAATTCCTGAAAGGAAATATGTGTTTAGGAGAATCTTTGCAATGAGGTTTTAAGAACATTTTGCAGTTCTCAATGTCCAAGTCCATCCCTTTGAACTAGATTTATCCATGGTTCAGGATACTTTTTGCTGAAGAAATAACATCTACTGATATGGGGAATTCAATACCTACTCTGATAGCCTTATCTCTCCTGAATATGGTGGTGAAAAGGCTTGTCAATTGAGCATGACAACCTACCTCTTGGATTCTCTCACAAAACCTCAAACAACCACTATTTTCAAAATACCTCTTAGCATAAGGAGAAGAATTGATCTCTTGAAAGTTTGATGGCTCAAACCTAGTATTATGACCTCCCTTATGGACCCTCCTTTCACCCTCCATCATGTTTTTCAACAAGGAAAACCCTAGCTTGATGTAGTGGATAGGGAAGGTGACAAATTAGGAAAACATGGGATGGTGGTAGATTGGTTTTAGGACATAAATGAGGTGGAAGGAAGTTTGGAAAAATACCTAAAACTTTAGGGAGGTAGAGTTACAAGTTAGCTACAATATTCAAGTGGAATTTTTGGAAATGGGCATGTTAAAGCTACCCAAAAGGTAAAAACATAGGGTTTTCCTAGTTTCCTTGCAAAAACATAGTGAAAAATAGGGTTTCAGTGAAAATGGTTGCAAGGAGGGATATGTGTGATAGGTAGTGTTTTTATAAGGTATATGGATTATTTATGAGGGTTTTTATATGGCGAAATCAAGTTTTTTGAACTGAAACCATCCAAGCATGGAGGAAACTAAAAACGTAGTGAAGAAAATCCTAAGGACAGAATCCACCCTTTTCTTAAGAATTTGACTTGAAGGAGGTATTAAGAGCATTCACTTACTGATTAGGAGGTCTCTAAATCTTTGGGAAATGATGAATTGAACCTTATATAGTCCTTTGGATCTTGGAAACCAAAATCATAACACCTGCCAGAAATGTAGCGTAATGTGCCATAAGTGTAGCGCAACTTTCCAGAAGCGTTTCACATAGCAGTTGGATCAATTTATTTCTAGTTTTTCTTCAATATTTGATTGCTATGGAGTGTGGTGAGGAAAAGATATGAGCTCTTTGAACATCAAAGGATGAAATTAATTCAAGAAGTTTCTTTTCCTTTTATAACATCACACAATTTTCTTTTTGTATTCTAGTGAAATCATACATACTTTGAGAAAAAATTTCTTTTTTGAAAACTTGATCATGTAACATAATTCTTTGAGAAAAGAAAAAGTTCCTTTACTTTATTTTCCTATATTTTATAACTCCCAATGAAAATTATTTTAATGGTGAAAATGACTCTCTTGTGTGCCTTCTTTCATTACATGATTGGACATTGTGGTGGCGAAACAAAAGAGACCTAGACCATGACCTAGATGGAGGTATGTTGACTGATCTATGACCCTAGGTGATAAATGATGACATGAACTTTGAAATTATGATGAGCATGAAAGGAGTAAAGGGAGTAGCATTAATACCTAGACAACATTCAGTGAACATAATTTTATTTCAAAATTAATTTGAAAACAAAACATTTTGACCTAGGACCACTACCAAGTAAACCTGAAGGAGTGTATTTGATCACTGAATATTTTGACACTAACAGGTTTCTCCTGTATTATTCAACCCAAAGGGAATTTTAGCATAAATAAAAGTACCCCAAGGTGTTGTGAAGGTTGTCTTTTCTTGAACATCCAGATGAACCAAGATCTTATTCTACCTGGAATATCCATCTAACAATGAAATCCTGGAAGAAACAACCACCCTTTGTAGGATATGATCCATCTTCATAAGTGGATAGTTGTCCTTTAGTGACACTTTATTAAAATTGTGGAAAAAAATACACAATCATATATTGTCTGTCTTCTTTCTTACCGGTACTAAATTTGACATCCAATTTGAGAAATAGAGAGGGACAATAATATCAACAGTGTACAATCTGTTTAATTCCTTTTCAATGGAGGGAAGCAATTTTGGATTCATCCTTCTGAGATTTTGATGGAAAGGTTTTATGGGAATGGTATGTTGAATTATGCTCTTGTCATATAGATTTAAATCACTATATTCCCATGCAAAACATCAACAAATTCAGTCACGACTGCTACATATTTACATTTCATCTATGGACTCAGGAGTGCCAAGATTAAGATCTTCTACTTGTATCTCAGTTGGCAACATTGTTGGTTTCCGTGCAACATCATCATGATCAAAAATCTCCTCCAAGGGTACTTAACCTCTTGGAATTGAGTTATCACTAACATTCACCATATCAGACATTTGGTCAACTTTAAGAATTTTGGCTACCTGAAACTTGTATTGGTCATTCTTGATTAATTTAGTTAATGGAATCGAGACTTTAAGCTTTGAAATTTCATTCTCAAGACTGAATAAATAATAATTATTTTTTACCTCTTTAGATGGAAAGTTCTTATTTTCAAGTTTTCTCTAATTGGGGTCTCCTTTCTTTGTCCTCCAGCTTGAATTTATTTATCTTTCTTTAGATTACTAGTAGAAGCTTCATTAATTTTTCCTTAATTAGTAACAACGGGTCCTTTTTCTTTATTCTGATTTGAAGTTATAAGAACATTTCTATTTCTCAGACCAAATTTCTTTTGCACTTGGCTAAGGCCATTTTGGTAACCTCTTTGATAATCCTTTTTTTGTACTGCCAACATATCATCACTAGAAAGAAAAATTTTCTGATCATCAAGTACATAAGGTTCTTCACAAAATTCATCCTCCTCAGTCAAGAAAATGGGTTGTTGATTTTCCTCAAAAAGGTGATTTTCTTCTAAATTTTTTTCTTCTTCATCAGGGCCCTCTGTATAATTTTGCTGAAAAGGAGTACGGATTTGTTGCTGACCTGTTTGATCTTGACCCCTCTGCTCCCTTTTTTTAATCATGTATTGAGGTTGTTGTTTTTTACCTCTGAATTTGGGATTTCTAATTTGTGGTTCTTCTTGTCTATCAAGTTTACCCTCGGATGAAGTGGATGGCTCCTCCTTTATGGTAACCCTCTTTTCTAATTTCGTCTTTGACTTTTTGATAAGTAGATTCGCCTCAAGACTTATTACATTCCTTTGCATGTCTTCAAGGGTAGTAGGATTTATCTCCCTCAATTGACAAGCCATATATGAATCAAAAGCATCTGGACAATGAAGAAGTTCCAGGCCAGGAAGAGGCTTAATGTTTTCTGGGGTAGAATCATATATCCTATTAAATATGGCTGTGAAATCTTGCAAAAATTCATTAGTAGTTCTCTTGAAATCATTGTATTCGGCTAGAATTTGGAGAGGGTTCTTGTTCTCTTCCCACTTTTCTAGGAATAGGTATATTAATTATTGTGGATTGGCTATAGAAGAAATTGTTAAGGAGCACTACCATTTCTTGACTTATTCTGAAAAAATTTGTGCTATTATGCGCATTTTGGAATCATCATTATCAATTTCATTAAGATCAATAAAATCAATCACTTTGACTATATGTTGTTGAGTAGTGACCTCCGTTTTCCCATAAAACAAAGGAAATATTTGACCATAATTTTGAGGCAAAGTAGTAAGTTGGGGTGGTAGAATCAAAGGATAAAATCGTGCCATGACTATTGCAGAAGGTTGTATGGAAGTCACAACAGGAGGTGTTGAATGAGGAGATGATTGCAGAGGAAGTGATGGATTGAAAATGGAGGATGATGGAGTAGCTGTATGAGGAGGTATAACAATAGATGTAGTAGCAAACAAAGTCTCTTTTTGGTATTGGATATAGGCCTTTTAAGAGGTTATTTGGAACTGATCAACCAAGCTCTGAAGTTTATAAAAAATCTAACCAAACCTTACTATCACCCTCAAAAGATGAAGAATTATAAAATGGCACATATGTTTCAACCTTTATGGGATCAAAAAATGCTTCTGAGAGGAAAGCTTCTGACTTAGAATTGAATAAAGATGACTCAAATTTGAGGTCAAAAGATAAAACTTCAGAAGAAAATTGGAAATTTCTCTTGAAAATAAGCCAAAGATAATGAAATATAAAAAACAAAGGAAACCATAGTCCCTTCTTGTTGTTTGTTTAACCCCCTTATTTTTATTGTTTTACCCCTCTAACCCCCATATTTTTATTACTATGCCCTTAAATTATTATTTTTAGGTCAGCTAGGATTACATTGTGGCCCCACTAGGATTACATTGTGGCCCCATGGACTCCTATATATAGAAATGAGGTTTTGTCATTTGTATCATCCAAGAATTGTTCAGTCATGTAAGGTATTGGAGGTTAACCCTTGAAGTGGCTTATTTCTAAGGCGTTGATATCTCTTTTCTTCTCTTTTTGGAGCTGGTTTCTCAACATTTGGTATCAGAGCTTTGGATTCTAGGGTTTCCCTGCACCAAACATGTCATCGTGGAATTTTCACTATAATGTTTTTTATACTAAGGTTAAGAAGATGAAATTTTTAGAGCACGAAGATGAATTATTGAGGAACATCGTCGAAAAATATCAGAGCTTGGTTTGAAATTTTTTGGAGATATGATATGTGGAAGTTAGGTCTTTTTCAGGCACCCGAATTTCATCTCAAAGAGGTGATCGTGAGAAAAGCTTCATAACTCTCTCTCTGAGCATTGGATTTGAATTCTATAAAAAGTGGCTAGAAGTAAACAGATTTTAGTTTCATGTCTATCAATTTCAGAGCCAAAGGAGAAAACAATGACACGTGGAAATTCATACAAGTTCACTCTACTGAACCAGTCCATAATTAGGTCATTGTGAGAGATTGTACATAACTTTGACTTGAAGAATCCAAATCAGGTCAGACCTGTGGCATTCAAAAGATGATTCAAAGGGCTACCGCAGGGCAAAATTTCAGATATTGAAGATCCAAAATCTCAGAGATAATTCAGTTTCAATATCGAGCTCCTCAAAAGCAAGAAAAAGGTGTGTATTTTTTTTGAATTACATAAGTCTCGTTTAAAAAAAATTAGTTTTAATTTATTCCAAGGGCATATTGAAGAATAGATATTAGTATTGGGTTATAAAATTCCCCATAAAAAGAATTCAACAAAAATTAATCCTTTAGAAGGCTCTACTATGACTCATGAAGATGAAGAAACACAACATGAGATATCAAAATTACAAGAGCAAGTGCACCAAATTTCGTTATCGCAAAGAGCAACAAAAAATGAAATGGAAGTTTTGAAGAAAGGCGTGGAAACTAAGATGGATGGTTTGAAGAAAGGTGTGGAAGCTAAGATGAATGATTTGGAAGATAATGTTGTGTTGAGATTCAAAAAGATGATGAGCTTAGTGAAAAGAGTTTCCTTCACTAAGTGGGCCCGCAGGCTATTTTTGGCGCAAAGTCTATTTTTAGACTGTCTATTTTTAGACTGTCTATTTTTAGACATGTTGATCATATTCTATGAGTTGCAGGATGCTATTTTTGGATGGCTAGTCAAGTTGGAAAAATATATGGACTTCTATTTTTAGACATATTGGGCGGAATCTATTTTTAGATTGCCAGTCTAAAAATAGATATGTCGAATATTATTAGCTCTTAATAATATTTGGACTCTAAACATTATCTTATTCTCTTTGAGCACTTCAAAGTAAGGTACACGTATAAAGAATAGGCCAAAGAAGGAATTCAAGCTATTCTTGGAGGTTTAGTGGGCCAATGTATTAGGACTTTGGGCTAGAACTCATGTACGTAGTTTAGTGAGTTGTATTTAGTTTGACCAAGTGACCTCAGCTGAGCTAGTTGTATTCAGTCTAACCCATTGATACACAAGAGAGAGTGGGAAATTAATTAGTTAATTAATTCACTAAATAATAACTCATTAATAAATTGAAGAATACATCAGTTAACTACAGTGCATGGACAGTTTCAGCAGAGACCAGTGGAGAGATAGGTGAAAGAGCAAGTGTGACTATCAGTTGTGACTATAGTGATGCATTGATTGCATCCAACACTCAGTGGAGATGCCAATGAGGATTGCGTGAGCAGGGATGGCTGAATTCAAGCTCATTCAGAGCCATTCTTCAGTAGGGATTGTGCAGTAGAGGCAGGCTAGCAGGTGGCAGAGATTAGTGCATGGATTTGCAAGATCGGGACTGATTAGTGTGTAGCAATTGTATTGTACTGAGAGCTTGATATGATCAGCTTTGTATGAGGATTGTTACATTATCTATATGACATATATTATATACATATAGTTAGGTTTTTTAGCTTCAGGCTTTCCCATTAAACAACTGTGTTAATGTGTGTGAATTTTTATGGTTTGGTGTGTGCATTGCAATTGATTTAATTTCTGCATGTGATGATCAATAGTGGAATAGATTATGTATTGTGCATGAAGTTAAAATAGTGTGTGATCAGGAGAATATTGGATATATAAAACATAAGTTATATAATTTCTACATGGTATCAGAGCGATATTGATCAGAGCAAATTGCAATTATTGAAGCGGTTGAGTTTTGTGATAGTGGAATTCGAATTTGCTGCAGTGTTTTCTTGGTGTCGAAGTTGAGCATTCATTGAAATGTATTTCAACAGATTGCTATTTGAGTATGCCCTTGATGGCAGCTCGAATTATATTGCATGGAAGGATAGGATGGAGGTGGTGCTGGATGATAATTTGTTGAAGGAGTCCATAGATGTAGAAATTCCAAAACCTGCTTCTAGCGATGCACCCGCACTTGATGCATGGCAAAAGAAGACAACAAAATGTCAAAGGATTCTGTTGGAAGGTGTGAAGGATCACATAGTGTCTAGCCTTCATGGTAAATCTAGTCCATTCTTAATGTGGAAAGCTTTGACAGACTTGTTCCAAAGAAGAAGTGACCAGAGGAAATTGGCGCTTAAAGACAAGCTCAGAAAAATAAAAATGGAGAAAGGCGACAATATACCCAAGTACCTCACGAAGTTTTTCCAGTGCAGGGATGAGCTAGGAAGTGTGGGGGTTACTGTAGATGAAGAGGACTTGGTGAGCTCGGCTCTCCTTGGGCTTCCGAAGAGTTGGCATAGCTACAAGGACTCTGTCAATTGACGAGAGAAACTGCCGAGATGGGAGTGACTTGGTCGGATCTTGTGCTGGAGGAGATAAGGCGGAGTACCAGGGATGGATCTTCATTGAAGAATGAAGATGAAGAAAATTGCGCTTTGGCTACCAAAGCAAGGAAATGGAAGGGAAAGAAAAATCCTTCTTAATCCAATGCGAAAGGCAAGAAGCAGGACTTATCCAAGGTGAAGTGCTTTCACTGTCACCAACATGGAAATTACGCCACTAATTTTCTACAAAAGAAGAAAAATAAGCAGGCTGCTAGATCTGCAGCTGGAGAGGCCTTAGCCTCATAGTTTGAGCTGGATTTTTCGCTGATCACATGCTTGGTTTCAAGTGTGATGGGATCAGTGTGGTTTCTTGACAGTGGTGCATCTTTCCATATGACCGGAGACAAAGATTTGTTTAATGATCTGGATGAGAAGGATCTTGGAGTGCACATCGAGATGGGCGATGATGGTAGATACAATGCGACTAGTATCGGGACCATTTCCTTCGAGAGAGAGTCTGGTAAACCTTTCATATTGAAGGATGTCATGCATGTTCCAAGATTGAAGAAGAATCTAATCTCTGTGGAAATGCTGGAAGACAAGGGCTATGATGTTGTTTTTAGCGAGGGAAAGGCTTTCCTGCGCAGTAAAACAACTAATGAAACCCGGAGGATAGGGGTTAAAGTTAATAACCTTTATCAATTGCAGGTAGATGGTTGCACAGCAATGACAGGCAAAGCAGAAGGAGTGGTGAGCCGAGATGAGGGCGAATTATGGCAGAGGAGATTGGGCCATCTTCACCATGGTGCTTTGAAAATTTTGTAGCAGATCTATACCGGGCTTCCCAAGGGTACACTTGCACAGTCAGATCAGTGTAAGGGATGTACTTTGGGAAAAATTTTGAAGACCACTTTTCATGAGAAGGATAGTTGTGCCATGATGTCCTTGAGAGAATTCACACAGACGTGTGTGGACCTTTCTCAGTAGCTTTGAAAGCAAAGCACATGTATTATGTGATATTTGTTGATGACTTTTCTCGTAAGTGTTGGATCTTCTTCATGCAGAAGAAGAGCGAGACATACTCAAATTTCTGTGAGTTCAAGGCACTGGTTGAGAAAGAGTTGGGGAAGTAGGTGAAAGCTCTAAGGAGTGATAATGGTGGTGAATACATCTCTATAGAATTCAAATACTTTTGCAGCGAAGAAGGAATTTGAAGAGAGCTCATAGCGCCTCATAACCCACAGCAGAATGGGGTCGCGGAGAGAAATAACAGAACGATCGTGGGTGTTGCACGAGCGATGTTGCATGATCAGGGCCTTCCCATACACTTGTGGGCTGAAGCATGCAACACTGCGGTTTATGTGCAAAACTGTTGTCCTCATAGAGTACTTGGCATGAGTACACCCGAAGAGGCATTTTCTGGTAAGAAGCTTGATATTTCTCATTTGAAGATTTTTGGCTCACCTATTTACATTCATGGTGACGAAGGATGCCAGGAAGAAGCTGGAGCTGACTGCAGAGGTTGGGATATTTGTGGGGTACACAGAAACACCCCATAATTATCGTGTGTATTTTCCAGATAGTCAGATGACTGTTGTGCGACAGGATATCAAATTTCATGAGGAGAAAGCCATGAAGTTGTCGCTTGAGAGGGAGCTACACTTGCATGCAAATGAGGAGCTACTTGTTCCCACAGATGAACCTCAGGATGTGGATCAGCCACAAGAGGAGGTTCATGGAGTGGAAGAAACCACTCATGTAGCGCCAACCATCAAAGGGTGGAAGCGCACTATAGAAGCTGAGCGACTGAATCTTGATGCAGCGCAGAATGTAGGAGCACCTACATCACAGTGAAGACAGAGACAATCACCTGACCGATTTACTAGATACATGGCTCTGATGAGCAAGTGTATCGTGACAGAACCATCTTATTTCCAGGAAGCTGTGGAGGATCCCACATGGGTAGATGCCATGGTGGAAGAGTATGATTTTATTTTCAAAAACAGTGCATGGGAGATTGTCCCAAGGCCGGAAGGGAAATCAGTGGTAGGTTCGAGATGGATCTACAAAGTGAAGGAAGATGCTGACAGGAGCGTCAAGAAGTACAAGGCAAGATTTGTTGCCTGGGGCTTCTCATAGATCGAGGGGATCGACTATGAAGAAACCTTTGCACCTGTTGTAAGGTATTATTCCATACGGACCATCCTTGCTCTCTCAGCACAGATGGGTTGGCACATTCATCAGATGGATGTGAAGACTGCATTCCTCAACGGAGTCATTGAGGAGGAGGTGTACATAGAGCATCCTGAAGGATTCAAAATCTTCAGCAGTGAGTTGCATGTGTGCAGGCTCAAAAGAGCGTTGTATGGGCTGAAACAAGCACCTCGTGCTTGGTACACACAGATAGACAGTTATTTCATTGGATTTGGATTCACCAAGAGTGAGGTGCATCCAAACCTATACCAGATTGTGGTGGAGGGTAAGTTGCTGATCATTGTACTTTATGTAGATGATTTGATACTAACAGGTGATGAACTTTTGATACACTCATGCAAGGAAGATCTTGCAAAGGAGTTTTAAATGAAGGACTTGGGACTCCTTCATTATTTCCTGGGATTGGAAATTTGGCAGCGGAAGGATGGATTGTTTGTGTCTCAAGGCAAGTATGCCCGGGAGATACTGGAGAAGTTTCACATGCAAGGCTACAAGCCTATCGACACTTCTCTTCCTGGTGGTTGGAGGAAAGAGGATGCTACATCGGCAGAGGTAGTGGATGCCATTTTTTATTGATATTTGGTTGGTTCACTCATGTATCTAGTCAATACACGACCGAACATATGCTATGTTGTTAACCACCTTTCACAAGCTATGGTTAAGCCTACCAAGCTCTTTTGGAAGGTAGGAAAGCATGTCCTGAGATATCTCAGGGGCACATCGGGATATGGATTGTGGTACAGATGGTCAGATGAGTTGAAGCTACATGGCTTCATGGATGCAGATTGGGTAGGGAGCCCAACGGAAAAAAAGAGCACATCTGGAGGGATATTCAGTATCAGGTCTACAGCAGTTTCTTGGTACAGCAGGAAACAGAGATCTGTGGCACTCAGTTCAGCGGAGGTCGAGTACATGGCATCAATTTTGGCTGCATGCAAGGCTATATGGATGAGGAAGATCCTGGTCGGGTTGTTCAGTTCACACTTAGATCCTACTGTGATATATTGTGATAATCAGAGTTGTATTAAACTCTTCGTTAATCTAGTGTTTCATGATAGATCTAAACATATTGATATCCGGTACCGTCATATCAAATATTGTGTGTAGCGGAAGATCATGTTACTATCTTACATTCCTACGGAGGATCAGGATGCAGATATTCTGACGAAGGCGCTCACCAGGAGAAAATTCGAATACCATAGAGACAGGATCGGGGTGTCAGATAATCCCTATCTTTTTGAGAGGGAGTGTTGAGATTCAACAAGATGATGAGCTTAGTGAAAAGAGTCGCCTTCACTAAGTGGGCCCGCAGGCTATTTTTGGCACAAAGTCTATTTTTAGACTATGTCTATTTTTAGACATGTCGATCATATTCTATGAGTTGCAGGATGCTATTTGTGGATGGTTGGTCAAGTTGGAAAACTAGATGGACTTCTATTTTTAGACATATTGGGCAAAGTCTATTTTTAGATTGTCAGTTGGCCGAAAATAGATATGTCAAATATTATTAGCTCTTAATAATATTTGGACTCTAAACATTATCTTATTCTCTTGGAGCACTTCAGTTAAGTGCACATATGTGGCACAACAGCTGACAGAAGGAATTACGCTATTCCTAAAGGTTTACTGGAGCTAATGCATGAGGAATTTAGTTAGAACTCATGTGACAGAGTTTGGTGGAGTTATAGAAGTAGTTGGTGGATTTGTATTTAGTTTAACTCAGTTAGACTCATTTGAGCTAGTTGTATCTAGTATAATTGATTGATACACTAGTGAGAGTGGTGTGAATTAATTAGTTAATTAATTCATTAAATAATAACTCATCAATCAACTGAAGAATACATTAGTGAACTACAGTTTCAGTGGAGACCAGTGGAGAGATAGGTGAAAGAGCAAGTGTGACTATCAGTTGTGACTATAGTGATGCATTGATTGCATCCAACACTAAGTGGAGATGCCAATGAGGATTGTGTGAGCAAGGCTGGCTGAATTCGAGTTAATTCAGAGCCATTCTTCAGCAAGGATTGCGTAGTAGAGGCAGGCTAGCAGGTGGCAAAGATCGGTGCATGGATTTGCAAGGTCGGGCCTGATTAGTGTGTAGCGATTGTATTGTACTGAGAGCTTGATATGATCAGCTTTGTATGAGGATTGTTACATGATCTCTATGACATATATTATATACAGATATTTGGGGTTTTTAGCTTCAGGATTTCCTGTTAAACAGTTGTGTTAATGTGTGTGAATTTTTATGGTTTCATGTGTGCATTGCAATTGATTTAATTTCCGCATGTGATGATCAATAGTGGAATAGATTTTGTATTGTGCATGAAGTTAAAATAGCGTGTGATCAGGAGAATCTTGGATATATAACACATAAGTTATATAATTTCTACAGATTGATGGCATGGAAGTGGGCATGGAAGCTAAGATGGATGGCATGGAAGCTAAGATGGATGACATGGAAGATAATATTGATGAAAAAATGAAAGACAACATCGAAAACATGAAGAATGATTTGGAAAAGTTGATACAAGAAATGTTTCCTAATTGCGAAAATATAGTAGAGGAAACTCATGATGAGAATAAAATACATGTTAATCGTGATTTCATAAACTCTAATGTTGGATTGAAGAACCACCATATTCCAAAGATGTATATGAGGAATTTTGATGGTAAGGATCCCGTAACATGGATACTACAAATGGAGCAATATTTTGATCTAAATAATGTGCAAAACACACAAAAGGTATGCATTGCAACTTTACATTTAGAAAAAAATACATTTGTATGGAAAAATTGTCACTTGGTCAATTTTTACGGAGGAAATGATAGCACATTATGAGGATACAAAGAGCAAAACCTTCTTTAGCCAATTGATAAATCTCAAACAAAAGGGTTCAATGGTGAAGCACATTGAGGACTTCCAAAAATTTAATATAAGGGTAACTGATATTCCAAAGGAACACAGGATTGATGTCTTCATAGGGACTTTAAAGGATAACATCCAACCTGAAGTTTTCATTTGGGAACTTGATTCATTGGAGAAGGCATTCAAGTTGGCAAGAAAAAATTAATGTAAAATTATGGCGACAAGGAAGCCTACCACTCACATCTATAAAGACAGAAGTGTTGCTACTCCTAGACTTCCACAACCTACAAGGTTGACACCACAACAGTTGAAAGAAAAAAGAGAAAAAGGGCTTTGCTACAGTTTTGATAGCAAATACACTAAAGGTCATAAGTGCATTGAGAAGAAATTATTTTACATAGATTGTGAAGAGGAAGAAGAAAATGAAGAAGAAACTTCAAAAGTAGAGGATATAAACCATGAAGAAACCCTAGAAAAATAATAAATGATTCCGACCATATCATGTATGCATTGGCAGGAATTACCACTCCTCAAACTCTCAAGATAGAAGGACATATTAGGAAGAAAAAGGTAATAGTATTGATTGATTCAAGTAGTACCCATAATTTTATTCATTGTAAGGTAGCCAAGGAATTGAATTGTTTCCTATACCCAGCACCAAAATGTCAAGTGATGGTTAAAAATGGAGGAACTATAAATTTCTCTGGAAAATGACATAATATCAAGCTAGCCATGGGGGAATATGTATTGAATAGGCCAATGCTTTTCATACCAATGGGAGGTGCTGATGTTGTACTAGGAGTACAATGGTTACAATCTTTGGGGATGGGAGCTTTTAATTTTCAAGAAATTTTCTTGAAATTTGTTTTGAAAGGAAAGGAAATCAAATTATGGGGTATCGTAGGGAAGCCAGGAAAGATAATAAGCTCCAATGTCATTACAAAGCTTCTGATGAAATGACAACGGGGTGTAATTGCACAATTATGCTCACTAGAAGTTCCAACATCAAAATCATCTATTTCTCCAGATCTCCAAAAAGTCTTGGATAATCATTCCAAGGTGTTTGATACTCCCAAAGGACTCCCACCTATTCGTGATCATGATCATGTTATTCATTTGATTCCAGGAAGTGTTCCTCCAAACATCAAGCCTTACAAATATCCTTATGTCCAAAAAAGTGAAAATGAATGTATGATTGCAGAAATGTTAGAGGCGAGTATAATTCAACCTAGTTAAAGTTCTTTCTCTGCTCCAGTAGTATTGGTGCACAATAAAGATGGATCATGGCACATGTGTCCGGATTATAGGGAGCTCAATAAGCTCACTATTAAAGATAAATTTCCCATTCCCGTGATTGATGAATTATTGGAGGAATTACATGGAGCAATTTATTTTACGAATTTGGATCTTCGTTCAGGATATCATAAAATTAGAATGAAGACTGAAGATATTTCGAAAATATCATTTCGAACTCATGAGGGTCATTATGAATTTTTTTTCATGCCTTTTGGCCTTACCAATGCACCTTCTACATTTCAAGGGTTGATGAATTCAATTTTCAAACCATTACTTAGAAAATTTGTGCTAGTATTTTTTGATGATATACTAATCTACAACAAGTCTTGGAAGGATCATGTTCTACATGTTGACAGGGTGCTCAAACTATTGGAGGAGAAACAATTATATGCAAAAACATCCAAATGTTTCTTTGGAGTACAAGAGGTGGAATATATGGTTCATATTGTATCTCACGAGGGTGTTAAGGTAGAACCTAACAAAATTAAATCCATTAAGGAATGGAAAGTCCCCACAACCATAAAGAAGTTGTGTGGATTTCTCGGGTTAACAGGGTATTATCGTAAGTTTTTTAATAATTATGGGAGAATAGCAACACCTCTAACAACATTATTTAAGAAAGATGCACTTTCATGGACTCCTGAAGCAACTAAGGCCTTTGAACATCTTAAAGAGGCAATGTGCCTAGCACCAGTCTTAGCTACGCCAGACTTCACAAAAACCTTTATTGTGGAATGTGATGCCTCAGGAAATGGCCCTTGGTTTTGTTTTAATGCAAGAAGGAAGATCCATTGCTTTTGAAAGTCGTTCAATCAAAGGAAAGTATTTACAAAAGGCTATTTATGAGAAGGAAATGTTGGCAATACTACATGCACTAAAGAAATGGACACCTTACCTAATGGGAAGACACTTCAAGGTAAAAAATTATCATGATAGTCTTAAACACTTTTTGGAACAAATACTATCTTCAGAAGAGTAGCAAAAATGGTTCAGAAAGATGTTGGGTTATGACTTTGAAATCATCTACAAAAAATGGAAGCTAAATGTTGTTGCAGATGCACTCTCAAGAAAGGATGAAGAGGTGGAAGCATTGCTTTGTGCCATTTCAATTAGCCAACCAGATTGGATAACCGAAGCAAGGGATGAATGGAAGAAGGACGAAGAAGTGTGGACTCTCATTCAAAATTTGTAGCAAGATCCTAGTAAATCTAATAAATTTAGTTGGAAAAATGATTCTTTATGGTACAAATATCACTTATATATTTGCAAGAAGTCCCAACTAAAACAAAAGGTTCTTTTGGAATTTCACACTTCTCCTTTAGGAGGACACTCGGGATTTTAAAAAATTACCACATGGTGAAGAAACAATTTTTTTGGGATGGCCTTAAATCTGATATTCAAAAGTTTGTGGCGGAATTTTTGGTTTGCTAGCAAAATAAAGTGGAGACAATTAAGACCCTGGGTCTTTTACAACCTTTATCCATTCCAAGTCAACGTTGGGAGGATATTTCAATGGATTTTATCATAGGTTTACCTAAGTCCCAAGGAAGGAGTGTCATCATGGTGGTACTTGATAGACTTAACAAGTATGCACACTTTTGTGCATTATCTCATCCATTTCAAGCAAGTACAGTTGCTAATGCATTTATGGAAACAATTCAAAAGCTATATGGAAACCCAAAGATTATTGTAAGTGATAGAGATCCCATTTTTACAGGAATTTTTTGGACAAAATTATTTTCTTGTTTGGGTACTCAACTAGCTCATAGCTCATCTTATCATCCTCAATCTGATGGTCAAATAGAGATAGTGAATAAATGTTTGGAATGATATCTTTGTTGTTTTGTATCTGATAAGCAAGCACAATGGGTCAAGTGGTTACCTCTAGCTGAATGGTCGTATAACACTTCCTCCCATACTATAGAAAAAATGACCCCATTTATGGCACTTTATGGATATCATCCACCATCCATCACATCTTCTTTAAGAGAAAATTCTAGGGTTCAAGCAGTGGAGAATCACATCGAGCATCAACAAGAAGTTCTCCAACTCTTAAAGGATAACCTAAATTTGGCACAAAATCGAATGAAACAACAGGCATATCAACATCACAGTGAGAGAATTTTTGATGTGGGATATTGGGTATTTTATGGCTACAACCATACAAACAAATTTCCCTCAAGCAAGCTAAGAAGGATAATAAATTATCACCAAAATACTATGGTCCTTACAAGGTTTTGCAAAAGATTGATACTATGGCATAAAAATTGGAGCTTCCTGCTTCTTCGCGAGTGCATCCAGTTTTCTATGTTTCATGCTTAAAAAAGGTTATAGGGGACAAACTTCCAGTTCAAATAATATTTCCAGAACTTGACGAGGAAGGAAAAACCATATTTGAACCTGAAGCAGTCACGAAAACAAGAACTCGAAAAATACAAAATTGATCAATTTAAGAGTATCTCATCAAATGGAAGAACTTACCCACAGAAGATTTTACATGGGAAGATGAGAATTTTATACAAAAGCACCCGGAGCTACTCAAGCATTGAGGACAACACCTTTTTGAAGGAGAGGAGCATGTTACGTCCTTATATTACTAGTATAGTCCCTTATTGTTGTTAGTGTAAGCCCCTTATTGTTATTGTTGTGCCCCTGTAACCCCCATATTGTTATTATTGTGCCCCTAAATTATTATTGTTAGGTCGGCTAGGATTACATTGTGGCCCCATGGACTCCTATATGTAGAAAGGAGGTTTTGTCATTTGTATCATCCGATAATTTTTCATTCATGTAATGTATTGGAGGTTGCCCCCTCGAAGTGGCTTATTTATAAGGTGTTGATATCTCTTTTCTTCTATTTTTGGAGTTGGTTTCTCAACACCCTCTTTTCTGATTTCATCTTTGACTTTTTGATCAGTAGATTCTCCTCAAGACTTATTACATTCCTTTGCATGTCTTCAAGGGTAGTAGGATTTATCTCCCTCAATTGGTAAGCCATATATGAATCAAACGCATCTGGATAATGAAGAATTTCCAGGCCAGGATGAGGCTTAATGTTTTCTGGGGTAGAATCATATATCCTATTAAATGTGGCTATGAAATCTTGCACAAATTAATTAGTATTTCTCTTGAAATCATTGTATTCGGTTAGAAATTATAGAGGGTTATTGTTCTCTTCCCACTTTTCTAGGAATAGGTCTATTAATTGTTGTAGATTGGCTACAGAAGAAATTTTTAAGGAGCATAACCATTTCTTGACTTCTTCTGAAAAAATTTGTGCTATTATGTGCATTTTAGCATCATCATTATCAATTTCGTTAAGATCAATAAAATCAATCACTTTAACTATATGTTGCTGAGCAGTGACCTCCATTGTACCATAAAACAAAGGCAATATTTGACCATAATTTTGAGGAAAAGTAGTAAGTTTGGGTCGTAGAATGAAAGGATAAAATCGTGCCATGACTACTGCATAAGGTTGTATGGAAGTCACAACAGGAGGTGTTGAATGAGGAGATGATTGCAGAGGAAGTGATGGATTGAAAATGGAGGATGATGGAGCAGTCGTATGAGGAGGTATAACAATAGATTTAGTAGCAAAAAAATTCTATTTTTGGTATTGGATATAGGCCTTTTAAGAGGTTATTGGCAACTGATCAACCAAGCTCTAAAGTTTATAAAAAATCTGACCAAACCTTACTATCACCCTCAAAAGATGAAGACTTAGAAAATGGCATATATGTTTCAACCTTAATGGGATAAAAAAATGCTTCTGAGAGGAAAGCTTATAACTTAGAATTGAATAAAGATGACTCAAATTTGAGGTCAAAAGATAAACCTTTAGAAGAAAATTGGAAATTTCTCTTGAAAATAAGCCAAAGATAATGAAAAATAAAAAACGCAGGAAAAGTGCATAAAAAAACCTAGGAAATGATTTTAATCAATTCTCTGAGGAAATTGACTGAAGAAAGGGTTTGTGAAGGCTCCACTTAATTGATTAAATATGTTTTAAGCATTGAGATGAATTTTTGAACCTGTTCTTTCCTCCTTATTCCTCCAAAACAAAAGCACAACAACCCTACCAGAAACACATCAGAAATGAAAAAAAACTGATAAACTAAGGAGTTGGTAATGGAATTATAACTTCTGATGCTTGTGAAAAGTGTTACAATTGCAAAGAGGAGATATTGAAGCTTTGGAAGGATATAATGAAATATCGAAATGCTTTATGCTCCTTTATAATTCAAAAAATTGATTTTGGCTTGGTGAAAACTTGACATCATGTGTAATTTTGAGAAAATGACTATTGAATGATTTAACATGAAAAATTATTTATTCAAAAGGAAATGTTACCTTGATTCTTTTTGTTCCCTAATTTATAACTCCCATGATGATGGAAAAAATGGATGACATGACGCCCTTATTTTCTGTTGACGACTGATATGATGATGACCATCAAATATTGTGAATCCTAGACCACAACTTGGATGATGACCCATAGACTCTTTTGATGACATAACAGGGGAAAATTGACATGACCATGATGGATGATGATGACCTTGAACAAGTGGAGGGAGTAGCAATGATCTAGAAAATAAAAAATGACCATATGACAACAAAGAGATGTCAAATTTTATCTGAAAATTTTATTTGAAAATATAACAATTTGACGCTAAGACCTTATCAATCATCTGGAAAGAGTACAGTTGATCACTGGTGACTCATAGACACTAAAATGACTTCCTATAACACCTCCTATAGCAGACTTGTAGCCTTGATTTCTTCAACTGGTTTTGATCGATACTTTGAATCAGGCATAATGAAGTTGAATAATGCCCCCCACACTGCGATTTGATGATTATGGGGGACTCTAGGACAACTCCAACCTCATCCTTTCATCACCACCATAAAATAGAAAAACACAGTTATAATTAGTATTTTTTTCATAGGTATGTTAAATATTGGATTCCTAATTTTCAAGAAAGTGTGAGTAGATAAATTATGCATGCAAGTAGGTTATTGATTTAAATCAAGTGTTCAAGTAGAGTAGCATGATTGACTTCTACAAATAGATTAGACTTTTTTTTTTCCTTTCATGCAATTTCAATTAGCATTTACATTTGATGAATGACATTTCCACCTATGTAGTTAGAATCATGTTCATTTATGATTTCATTAGGATTTTTCATTTTAATTAGTTGGAGGAGTGGTCTTTAAACAACTTAATATGATTTCATGAATGAGTGTGACATGAGTAGAACCTAACCTACTATTCATATTGCACTATCAGATCTAAGTTTGTATGAACCTTATGTTGATAATTTAAGCTGAGAAGACCTTGGGAGTTTCAACACCCTTGGTGAAATACCAAGGCTCATCACTAGGCATAGCACTAATAGAGCCAATTGTGGGGCTCATGGAGGATGTTTCCATCATAGTCAACTAACACATATTCCCCCTTATTTAACACATGTTCAACGATGTAGGGACGATGCCAAAGGGGTTATAAATTTCCAACATCTAGTTTTTCATGTTCTTGAACATAGAACAAGACCAAGTCACCTTCAGAAAACATACAAGGTTGAAAAGACTTGTCACATTGATGCTTTATGTGTTTCCTGTGAGTCTCTTTGGCCAACATAACATCATGATATCTGTCATCGAGTTGGGCCAAATAAAGGAGGTTTTATTCATTAGATAAATTTTTAAGGAGAACTTCAACAACTAGTTTTAATAAACATATTTCAAATTCAATTGGAAATAATGCTTCCACACCATAAAAAAGTTGGAAATAAATACATCCTATGGAGGTCTTGGTTTAGGTTTGATAAGTCCAAATGGATAAAAATAGGATTAGGTCTAGATTACAGTTGTGGTTCCATATCATGTTTTGTATCATAGTTTTCAAGAAGTGATGATGCCGTCAACTTGGCCATTAGCTTGAGGGTAGTAGGAAGTGGATTTTTCTCGGCGAAACCCTAACTTGGCTACCAATTCATTCATCATTTTTTTGCAAAATTTAGATGCTATTTCCTCTCTGTTTTTCCTTCATGAGTTTTTCTTGCCCAAATTTGGCCTCCCCATCGTCTTAATTATCATCTGGTGAAGCTGTGCGTTTGTTCTGTTGAGTTTTCACGTTGTTTTGTTTCCCTGTTATCACCATAAACCCCAGGGTCACCTTTTTCTTGGCCAGCCCCTCATGGCTTCGTCCTATCCTCTGCATGGCCATTTAAAATTTCTTTGGGAACATGAATCCTAGTGATGATGTGGTTAAATATGAAAATAGCCACAATGTTGTCATCATTTGAGAAGGTAGGCATTGCATTAACCAACTTAGTGAAGTAGTTAATAACTGCAATGATGTAGTTATGTCCATTCACTGATGTAGGATTTCATTACATGAAATTGATACCAAATTTGGAAAAGGGGTAAAAAATAACCACACGATGAAGTGAATTAGGATGAGCATGAATTTTACAAGTGAATATTTGACAAGGATGAAACCTATGGATCATAGTCATGCAATCTTTGAAGATAGATGGAAAAACTTACTTAGCAAGTAGGATTTTCTAAAACATGTTAGGCCTCATCATGAGTTAAACATTGACGTAACATCAATTCAACCTTACAAAAATAAAGGGTATATTATATGATGAGGTATTGTTTGGCGTTGTGGCATATGTGCCAAAATTCAGCATGGGACAACTTAGGCCAAAATAATTGAGTCCAGAGATAAATAATTATATCCCCTGTCACAACCCTGGTAATTTTTTTTTTCCAAAGGCTTTATTACAAGCATACTCGACCATGACTCATGTCGATCCTTTCTTAGAAAAATAAAGAAAATAAAGAGAATAGGGTAATATTACAGTAAAAATAACTCCTTTTATTGTTTAATTTAATTACAAATGTCAAGCAGGTACTACCTTTACATTTAACCCCACTTATGTTCATTCCTATACACATTTCTGACCTTAATCTCATTGCTAAAACATGAGTTGGTCATGTCTCATGGTAAGGATTTGGTTTGGTTAATTATAATATGGTCGCTCTAAATATGAGAACATTGAACCCTCCTGCTAAATATTATGTTCACACTTTACATTTCATTTGATTAAATCTCCATACTTATGGTCATAGGTATTATAACTATGAGACTAATTTAATTCGTAAGCGCTAGAATTTACTTCTTTAATGTTCTATGGAACTCTATAGAAGGGCTTATTAACCCAATGAAATTTTCGAATATTTGTTTAAAATTACAAGGCTTTTGAATTCCAATGTTTTTTACTCTTCAATGATGTGTCCACCTAGGATTGGTCAACTTTATGGCGATCACATGGTGAGAACCTAATTCCTATACGAGGGTAAATGAATGGTGGTGATTCTACTTGGAGTTATGATGGTGTAAATTTGGCAGAAAAAACATAACTCCTTTTTTAAGTTCTTGGTTTCACCCTAATTCATTATGGCAACCATTTTGGAGTTGTTGTACCGTAATGACAACACACAACCCCAATTTCATCTGGTTGTAGCTAATCCTTGCCAAATGTTGGAATAAAGTATCAGGTAAGGGTATTTCCTTGGGGGTTTAAGTTTTAAATTTAGCCATTCTTGTTTCATTTTACCCGCGCTTGGTAGAGTTTAGCCCCCATCTTCCTTTGTTTATTTCAGGATTATGGAATGTGACTCTGCAAAATGGAGACACTGCATTCGGTTTGGTTCCTCATATTATCCTATAAGGTAATTCTGTAATAATTCCCAACCGGTAATATCTGATAAGAGGAAATAATTCCCTCATCTTTGCTTCCTTTTTTTTTCTTTATTGTTAAAAAATAAATCTTACAGTCGATCCCATGCTTTAGGTCACCAAAAATTGGACGATATTTCCACAGTGGAAGAGTTGTCTCTTCCTACAGGTAACAATAGGGATTTCAGAGTTGGATAATTATCCCCACTCTTACCAAAACTTATTTGAATTTTAATTCCTTTTTCATAGTTCTGGAATCCGTCATTTCATTATCATTTTAGTGGTAAGGTTAACCTCTATTTGTTTTTTTTTGTAGACCGGTGTTCACATATTCCATTTTTAGCAATAGGCCACCAACCCCTCTCCTTTGACAGTGTGATATTTCCTTTCTACTGGGTGTTTTTTCTTTTCCACTCAATGCCTAAATTGATGTGTTTGATCTAGATTATGGTTTTAATTAAGTTTTTTCTATTTTATTAGAAAATATAGGTATGAATGGTACCTTCGCTTGTAACAATTTCTGGCCACTGAAGTCAGTGTTCGGATTTTGACAAATGCTCCTGCTTCCCACAGGTCGGTGCTCCCATATACTCATAAGCGTCTTCTTGTTTAATCAACATCCTATGTTGATTTATATGTGGAATATACTTTCAGTCTTTAGCTGTACCAAAAAATGAGGTTTATGTAATGTATTGTTTGTGTTTTTCTATAGAGTATTTTAAATAACAGAAACACCATTGTGCATACAACCTTAGCTCAAGAATTGCAAATTCTATATATATATATATATATATTTAAAATAATTGGGTAGTTACTGAAAACCTTTCAAGGCGATAGAACAATGTAATTACATTGATCCCTCTAGGAATGTATATAAATCATTATTTCCTTAAGTGGTTCTTCTCTGCAAATGAGTTCACTGGGAGATCGTATTTTTGATTTTTGATTATGTATTTTACTTTGAAATTACTAGATATATGAGATGATTTGGGTCATTACTGTCAAATTATGTTTCTATACTATGGTATTTGTAAACCTATCAAATCTGTTCCTTGATGATATAATATTAATTTATATGTGCTTCCTCATTCATTTTTTTTGTTATGGAGTCGTCTGTTTATTTTGTTTTCCACCATCAGTAGTTATCAAATTTAATTTATGTTTCACTCTATAATTCGTAGTCAATACCAGTGGAATTATATATGAATTAAATTCCCTTGCTGATTTGTCTTCCTATATATTATTCCTTATAGAGGTACATTCTTTTTCTTCCGAGTGGCTCACTCCAAAAATAATTTCTCGGCCTTTGCTAAGTATGTTTTATTTTTTCTTTCTTTTCCTAAACACTCCATACTTTTACAGAGTTTCCCATTTATCTGATGGTTAAATTAAATGAGCCAGTTTGTGGTTGGATAACATCAACATTCTTATATGTATATAGGATAGTCATAATACTACTATGCTCTACGATTAAATTTATGTATCATTTATTTTCTTTTCGGTATTCCAATGGCTATAAGTAGAATTAAATGCTCTTATCGCAACAATTATTGTATAAGCTATATTTTTCACCCTTGGCCCTAACGATGTGATTTTCACAACTAACGTACTTAGAATCTACAATACATAAGGCCGCCGCACATTAATTAATAGTAATGGTGCTATTGATCTCTATGATTCTTTGATACTTATTAAAAATTACTCAGGCTAATAATCCCACTCCACGCAATACCCACTTCTATTAACAATTCTATTAACTTCTCTTCACTTGCTACTTAAGTAGGTCACCAAAACATTTTTTAGTTTGAACATAAGACAAGACTCGCTTAATTACCCTATGAGAACTTCTGTTCAGTATATATATTCCAAAACAACTAACACTGTCAACTATATTTCCATTGATTATCGAGTTTTCACTTCACTCGATATTTGTACAACGAGACGATTTCGTAAGTTTTGTTTCAATAAAAATAAAGCCAGAAAGAGATGATTTTCCAATTTCTTTCTCCTTACACAAATATATGAAATTCATACAAACTCTCTTCAATTTATTTTCTTTTCGCTTGGGATGGCCAAAGCATATCTATGCATTGGGATGAAACAAAGCATATCTATACATATTTAGATACCAAAAAGTATAAATTTTCTTGCATGTAGAGTTAATAAAAAATGAGGTGATCATATGAATTACTCATTGAATTAATATTCTAAGTAATTTTAAGCTAAGCTACCTATACTTAAAACAAAATTCAACAATTCTGCAATAAAATTACCAACATGTACAGATAATAGATTTCTCCGCTAACTATTAAGCAAAACTTCAAAATCCTTGCACGAGCCAGTAGTCAACCAGGAAATTCAAACTCAAATATTCTTAAAAGTTCAACCATATCCAAATTACTAGAATTTTTCTTGGGAAAACACTATACTCCCAACCTTGAACCAATATTCCAGTTCCCCCGCCCCCCTCGAACTAAAATATATTGCCGGTGAAATTCAACAACCTCTTGTGATTCCACCCATGAATTGTTTTATCACTTCCCTAATAGATTTCTTTCCTTAGCAATGTCCTGCTTTTTTGGTGTCTGCTAACCCTCTTTCCTAGTTTTTTTTTCTTGAAAAATGTATCTCCTCCTTTTTCTCCCGCAACACTTTATTCTACCCTTACTCGGTGTTTTTTTTTTCAATGAGTGATTTAATAGTTTTTCTTTCCCATCACATTAAATCTTTTCGATAAACTCCTATGGATTTTTTTAGGAGTTATTGAAGGGAAGGTTATTTCGATCTCATCTACCAATACTAGTTTATGGATCTTGGTAAGAATTTCCTTAAATATAGTGTTTCTTTCCCAAGTAAGTTCCATATTTTCTTTGCATTACTAAAATTTATTTATTACATCATCATACTTTATTGTCCATCTTAATTCCAATCCATCATGGCTTTCTAGCCATTACACCTAAAAAAAATTAGTCTAAAAACATAAAGATATTTACATAGAAACAAAGGGGTATTACATACTCTCACCCTTTTAAAATTAACACCATCCCCGGTGTTTATGGTTCATTATTCATCACTGGAACAATGTTGGGCATGCTTCTTTCATTGTATCCGCTTGCTCCCAAGTAGCCTCCTTAGGTGTAAAGTGCCTCCATTACACCTTAACCTGGGTGACGACTCGATTCCGTAGTAGGATCTCTTTCTGATTTGAGATGCAGAGTGGTTATGGTAGGAAATATCCTTTGGGTTCCACCTGTATCATATTCCAATCAATTACATGAGAATAATCATGGACATATTTTTTTAATAAGGGCACCAGAAAAAAATTATGCACTTTAATATTGTTGGGCAAAGCGAGTTGATAGGATACTGGACAAATTATGTCCAAGACATAAAAAGGCCCACAAAATCGTGGTAATATCTTTGCACAGGTCTCAGTTCTTAAAGTACTTTTCCTAGGTTTTACTCTTAAATAAATATGGTCTCCCACTTTAAATTATTTATGAGGTATTTTCTTGTCTTCATAATTTTTCTATATGTCATATGTCGTTTTGATGTTCTGTCTAATATTATGTACCACCTGTTCCATTTCTTGCAAAGAATTTGGTCCTAGTATCATTCTATCCTCTAGATGACTTCAACTGAGAGGTGTATGGCATTTTATGTTGTAGAAATATTAGAAATTACTCATATTTATTGAAGTTTGGTAACTATTGTTGTAAGCGAATTCAACTAAATGCAGAATATCCTACCACTTGGTAGTCCCGCCCATGACATACTTTCTCAATATATCTTCCAAAATATGATTGGTTCTCTATGTTTTTCTATATGTTAGAAGGTGATATGCAATACTAAAATTTAGTTGTGTTCCCATTCCCCCAAATAGAGATTTCTAAAATTTGGAGGTATATTTGGCATCCCTTTCCGAAACTACCATATTTGACACCCCATGTAGTCAAAAAATTTCCTTCATGAAAATATTAGCAATTTGTGATGTTCCATAAGTATTAGACACCAGTATAAAGTGTGTTTCTTTACTCAAGGTGTCCACCGCCACCATAATGGAATCATGTTGTCATTTTGTATTTGGTAATCCTGTAATAAAATCCAATGAAATCACTTCCCATTTCCATTCAAGAATGGGCAGTGGGTTCAAAATTTCGACAGGGTGTTGGTGTTCCACCTTTACTTGTTGACATTCTAGACATTTTTCTATGTATTATGCTACCTCCTCTTTCATGCCCAACCAAAACAATTCCTTTGTTAATGCTATTATCGTCGTTTGATATATGGGATGGTCTGTGTTATCACTCTCCCCAACTTCCTAGGTTGAAAATAGGGTTTGAAGAAAGGTAACCACAAACCAACTTTTAGCTAGGTAGCTAGCCCTACCTAACCAGAGCAGGTCTCTCTATGTCACTTTTTAAAATATTCAATTAAAGGCTGACTACCAGATTTTAGGCTAGATATAAGTTAATATGTTTGAAATTTGTTTAATAATTACTTTTTGGATAAAAATAATGATCAATGAAACTAAAAATGATTTCAAAGACTGAATTGTAGAGAATAAAATAAGGCAAGGTAGGTAGACTTATTAAGCACAATTAAGTTGTTGGTGTGTATGTGATGATATAAAGGGTAGGAATCTGAATGAGCATATAACATGAATTCATTCTTTAGAAGAAATGCACATTTGTGAAAATCTTAATAAACAAATCATATTACTGATTTATATTTATAAACTAATACGATTTTCATATAGAAGCTAAAATGGAAGTGAAATAGCAAAGATGAAATCACAATGCTCAAAATAAATACCACATGAATCTCACAATATCTGCTGCAACTTCTTTGATTTCATTAGAAAGTGTACAAAAGCTCCATGGTAATACACAGAGTTCTCAAAACTCAAATTATCCAACCTAGAATACTTTGTACAGTGAAGTATTTATAGAAAACTTATTTTACAACAGATTACATAAATTCTATCGTAACAAATAGCATTTTATTTTATAAATTAGAGTCTAACTGGAACATGGAAATAAATTTGATTTGATGTTCTGGTGCTGCTCTAATAGAAAACAATTGTTGAAAAGAGAGAATTGTGGACTGCACTGGCTGTCGGTTGATTGATGATCTGGCAGAAGTTGACTTTTCTCCTTTACCATTTACTCCTAAAATTCACATAATTTTTCCCGTCGACTTTCATCTAGGATGGTCAATTTTATTACCTTACGGTAAAATTCATCCATTTCGGTATACTTGGAAAAAGTGGGCCTCACCATGAAAACATGTTTAATCTCATGATGAATAAAAATTTCATTGCTCAGTATTCCCAACAACGACCTTCCTGCCATTTTGCATTTGATGTTTGAAAATTTGGTAGTATCTATGGAAATTTCTTTTTCTTCTCCAATAATATTCTTTGGTCATCGATTTGTCATTGATTACAAACAGAGAAGGCCATCCTTTCTGTGTTAGAGGCTCTATTCTGCTGAAAAATATCTTCACTGTGATTTCCATGTTGTGACTCTTCTCCTCAAGATGAATAATTAAATTATTCTTTGTGAAACCTTATTTACCTCTAGGATTGTTTCTATTCTATTATCTATTCCCAAATCATCCAGCTCATACATGTTCTTTGAGTTCATAAATTTGATAATGTTGTTTGCTGTAGCAGGCTTATCTCCAAGTTGTGCTTTAATTGTTACAATGGCCTCATTTTCTTCCTGTATCAACTCCTTTTGTTCAAATATAATAAGTATACTTGGTCAAATTTCATTAATATATTCCATGATATCTTCCCAGATTATTTCTTTTACTTGGCCCAAAGTGTTTCCAATGGTTGATTCCTTTTGTTCTTTTCGCAACCTCTCAATTAGCTTTTCAGCTCTCTGTGCTTTAGTTGCATGTGAACTTTCATCTTTGGACTTCTGATATTGTAACCAATTTACTTGGTCTTGTATTTTCTTTATCTCTTCTTCCTATATTGACATATTCTACACTGCTTTAGTGAGCTGCTCAGCTCCATCTGCAGTACTTGTTGTAGAAGGTTTGGTTGTATGATTAACTGCAAGAGGCACTGCTTCTAAAGGAACTTTAGATGTTTTTTTTTTTTGTTTGTTCATTTTACTTTATCATTTTCTCCATTTCTGAGTCCATCTATTTTATTTGAGCATTCTATTCCATAATCAACTTCATCATTTATGCTTTCTGGGATTCAGTCTCTTCAATGTCTTTTTCCAGAGGATCTTTTGTGGCTGGAATATTCAATTGCTTCCTTAATGCTGCTATGTCAACATTTTTCTTTTTTGATGATTTATTCTGCTGCATTTACATGGGAAGGATCATGTCCAACTTTGATCACCAGGTCTTCTAGAGTTTCGATTCTTGTGCCTTTAGCAAATGAAGAAAATTTTTGTATTTTTAGCTGTGATTGGACATTAGCCAAAGAAACCTGCAATTTTGACAGACTAATAGTAGTATTAATGAGAGTGGATGAAATCATCTCACCAATTTGTTTATGTAACTCCATTTGATCTATTCAATGTATGTCCTTAGTATCAAATTAAAATGTAGTATTTTTGTAATCTGTTGCTGCCTTTGACTGTGGAATTTGTGCTTGAATAAAAGCAAGCTACATTTTTCCTTTCTTTGAATCAAAATATGAGAGCAAACTAATCTGAGAGCTGGGAGTTTGCTTCCAAAACTGATTGTATGTGATGGTCTTCAACATTTCATTCTTCACTTTAATCTCCTTGAAGGTATCAAATATAATCTTCTCATTTTCCCCTGTAACAACTATACTAAGTTGAATGACTTAATGCTGATCTTGAGAAACTATTGGAGTAGTAGAAGTAGAAGTAATTTGACCACCGGCATGTGTTGAAGGAGGTGTCTCTTTGGTAATAATAACAACCTCTTGCTCTGAATCCTTGCTAGGATTGACTTTTGGATTGAGATTTGTCTTGATTATGTAATGGATTTTAAATTCTTTGTTGGATGGTTTAGTCATTGGATATTACTAATATTCTTTGATCCTTTTTCCTACTCTCTCCTCTACAATAGGAGTATGTAATGCTAATGTAGACACTGTTTGTTCTTCAGCTTCCTGCAAAGTGCCCTTAGTCCATTCAAGCTAATTCATATATCTCTCAATTTCTGGTCTGTGTGTATGAAAAAAGGTGTAGATTCATTCTCTACCCTTAGTTTAGAAATAACACCAACTGGATCATATGACCATGTGAAATTGAGGATGAATTGCATCTATTTCATCAATTTGTCTGCTTCCTCCCCTATTGTCCTACTATTATAGATAAAAGGTCCTATATGTTTTTTGATTTTGAATTGTAACTTCTTTTAGCAGATAAAAAATGTAATTCATCAGCATTAAAAATTTGTCTGATGTATTCTAATGCAAAAATCCTCATTGGGAGGAAATTTGGAAATTTTTAAGGGGGAAGCTCACAACCATAGACTCTGAGTTCTATACAATTCTGATAGAGATACCAATCTCCTGTTCTGGCTTGACCTGATAGTTGCAAGACTTTTCTGATTTCTTCACTGATCTTGGGCTCTATATTGCTATTTAGTAAACTGAGTGCTGGATGTAGAAACAATTATGAAAACTCCTTATATGAATATTCATTTTGATCCTTCATCACTAATGTAGTCCAAAAAATAACCGATTGTTGATTTCCCTCCTCGTCTAGTTTCTGTAATGAAAACTTGATTTTTTCTCCTTGAGATTATAAAAATAAATAAACTAACATAGAGGCATATTTGAATACCTCTTCAGTTGGGAATTTAACAAACTTCTCATGAATGGAATCTGTAATGAATTGATTGAAATTGAATATGATGGAGGGTTTCGAATCTATGGAGAAAATGAGCATGAATCCTATGATGGCTTCACCTACCCATTGGTCTGAGTAATAACCAAGAAGGTAAGATATAACTGTGATGATTTTCTTGGCTCTTTCAGGGAAAATGGATAATGGAAATGGAGGATTCTTCTTGGGTAATGGTGCATTTTCAGTCATAAACGGCTCAAGGGTTTTAGCCCTTCTTGCAAAATCCAATTTTTGATATATTTCAATTAGTGCTTCTTGAGAAAATGGAGTGGAATTCTCTGTGATGGGGGCTTGCATCATTTTTTTCTATGGTTTGGGTAGTTATGGTTACTAAAATATCTCCTGTAGAAGTGATAATATCTCTTTGGTTGGGCACATACCAGGCTTGGCATTTCTGACAAATTATGGGGCACTGTGGGTGTGAGGAAAGATATAATGAGGCAAGTTTGAATCCCACAACCCAATATCATCAGATCTATCAATAAATTTATCTTCTAACTAGCGATAAATTTCAAACAATTCAAGCTCACAGAGCGTTTCATGAATATTATGGTCTTTGTCTGCTAATGGTATATTATGGAATTCAATTTGAGGATGAAGTAGCAGACTTACTGGTTCTTCCAGTCCATTTTTCTTTGGAGGTATGACTGGCTCTGTTTGAATGACGGAGGAAGATTTTCAGATTGGAAAACGAAGGCCGAGACTAAGAGAAAGCTCTGCAAATTGGAAGAATGTCGAAAACTGCAAACAATGCATTAAACAATGGTCATATTACTTTCTGGAGTTCTGGCGGTGTCTGTAAATTTGTAATTATCTTGTACAAAGCAGTGTGAATAGAAAAATGAAGGTCTAAATAGGGTTTTAGGATGAATTTATAAACATTTTGGTTTAATTATTGTTTAGAGAGGCACGGGTATGTTAGCTTTAACGGTTAACATTGAATTTAATTCGCTAATGGTTATAAGAGTGTGGGAATTGATTTGATTGGAAAGTGGCACAATCCATGTGGCATGGAAAAAATGGTAGGTAGAGCAGGTGGTTTCATCCAGCGGATAAGCAGAATTTCAGAGGGGTCCATCGGTGGTAAATGATTTTATGAGAGGGCATGCGAAATCATGTGGGGTTGCCACGTAGTGGTAGGGTAGGGTTATAAAACCACCCATTTTGGACCCCCCCCCCCCCCCCCTAGTTCTTCTGGTCCTTTGTTATTTGGAGGCATGACTGGCTTTGTTTGAATAGCGGAGGAAGATTTTCTGATGGGAAAACGAAGGTCGGGACTAAGAGAAAGCTCTGCAAATTGGAATAATGTCGACAACTGCAAACAATGCTTTAAACACTGGTCATATTAATTTCTGTAGTTTTGGCGGTGTCTATAAATTTGTAATTATATTTTACAAATCAGAGTGAATAGAAAAATGAAGTTTTAAACAAGTTTTTAGGATGAATTTATAAAAATTTTGGTTTAATTCTCGTTGAAAGAGTTGTGGGTACATTATCTTTAATTATTAGCATTGAATTTAACTCACTAATGGTTATACAAGCATGGGAATTGATTTGATTTGACAGTGGCACAATCCATGTGGCATGACAAAAATGGTAGGTAGAGCAGGTGGTTTCATCCGGCAGATAAGCAGAATTTTGGAGGGGTCCATCTGTGGTAAATGGTTTTATGAGAGGGGGTGTGAAATCATGTTGATTTGCCACGTAGTGGTGGGGTAGGGTTATAAAACCACCCATTTTGGATTCCCCCCCCCCCGACGTTAAGTTTCATATGATGAGGGGTGGGCGAAGTCATATGCGGGCCATTGGATTAAATTGTGGTGTGGTAGATGAATAATGAGATGAGGGATAATTAAGATATGTCGGAGGTTAATGAATGGCAGGGTAGGAAGAATAATAAATGTGATGTTAATTGGATAAGTGGCATGGTAGTGGTATATAACGTGTCAGATGGGTAATGGAGTATGATGCATAGCATAAGTCCTATGGTTATGAAAATATTTCTTCATGAATACAGCAATAGATTATGAGTTTTATGTGACATGAAAACTTTTATTCATATCGTAAAAACAATCTTGCTCCTTTAACTAGACTTTGTGAATAGAACAGAATACAAACTACTTTATTTGATAATGGAAATGTAAAGATTTTCCATAGGTAGTTAAAAACCTAGAATTGACCTATATGAGATGAAAAACCTAACTTTAGACCTCTAAATGGTGATGAAATGATGTGAAGGAGTAGCATATCAAAATAAGACTTCTTTAGTGACCAAAATTATTGTTGGGAACTAACTGAAAAAGTAAAAAATTTTGACTAATGACCTGATGAGAAACTCTCAAAAGAGCTATTTTTTATCACTGATAAACTGACTCTAACATTGGCTCCAGTTGGGGATGGTAGCTCCTTCAGGAGGTGTCAAGAACACCGTAGATCAGGTAGCCTTACCATTGGGCTATGGAGTCAACTGGATTATGAAAAACTTTAAATAGACTGAAAATACTGAATTATAAAAGACTGACTTGACTATGACTCAATAATTGACTAAAAACTATGAACTTTAAAATAAAATAAGAGATGTTGTAGGAGTCTTATGGCGTTCTCCTTGGGTTTCAAACTTCTACAAAAATTTCCGTGTTTGCTTGGATATCAAATGTAAACTAGTATATACAATGACAGTGAATTTCTTCCTCAATATTTCAAGAAATATAATGCTTTAGAAACCTATCATTGATAGGTCCTCCCATCACTTCTTACCCTTCAAGATCTTCTAGAAAAAATACCTTGTTTCCTTTGAATGCTATGATCTTGTAAGGTCCTTTCCACATATTTTCAATTTTCCCATGTTTTCCCTTATCTTCATTTATGGCATCCCATATTAGAACAATATCTCCAATCTTGGAGTCATCAACCTTTGTTTTTCTGTCAAAAATATTTTTAGTTTTGTCATGCAACTTTGAAGTATTGCTGAAAACTTCATCTCTTGATTGTTGCAAATGTATCATCTGATTGATCCTTCTATGAATGTTATTAGGCTCACTGCCAATCTCCTACAAAATATTCATTACTGGAACAACCAAGGAAGAAGGGAAAACAATTTCAACTCCATAAACAAGCTGAAATGGAGACATGTTAATTAATCTTTTTGTGCTCACTCTATTAGCCCACAGAGCATTTGTAAGCTTATTCTACCAATTCCTTTTGTTTTCCTATAACATCTTCTTGATAATATTCACCAAAGACTTATTGGATGATTCTGCAGGTCCATTTCCCTGAGGATATGTAGTAGAATGATCAAGTCTAATGTGACATTTATCACAATATTCAATCATCTTCTTAGATTTGAAAGAAATTGCATTATCAATAATAATCTTGTATGGACAACCAAATCGAGACAAAAAATTATTTTTAAGAAACTGAATGATAACATAATCAATTGCATGCCTAGTGGGAAAAACTTCAATCCATTTGTTAAAATAATATGTAGCAGTGATAATCCATTTGTGTTGAGCTGAAGATGGAGGATGATTTTCACCAATAAAGTCAAGTCCCCATTGCAGGAACGATGCTTGAACTTCAATTAGTTTAAGAGGCAAAGGTAAAAGTTTCCTTTCTCCTTGAAATAATTGAAACTCATGAAATCTATTGATTTTTTTGTAGACACTAGAAAATAAGGTGAGCCAATAAAAGCTTGCTCTCAAAATTTTATTTGTTGTGGTTTTCCAATAAATATGACCTCCATAGTCACCCTTATGGAAATCTGTCATGAATATCTCAACTTCTCCTTCAACTAAATGATTCAAAAATATTCCACCAGGATCTTTCCAGTATAGGGCACCATTCAGAATGCAGTATTTCAGGTCTTTTAACTTCAATGATCTTTCTTTACTACTTGGCATGCCATGAGGAGGATTCAAATGTTGTAGAATATATACAATATCATCATACCAAGGAGATAAAGAATAGATTTAAGCTATCTCAAGTGACGTTTCAGCCATTAGGGGAATTTTGAGGTCTAAAATGGGCCTCCTAAGGAAATTGTAAAATAATAGTGGAAATAATAAAATAATGTTTGATTACATCATCAAATTTTAGAGGGAAAAAAGAAAAAACTACTTTTTCAATTCATATTTTCAACTTATCTCCCAAAGATTTTACTCAAATTTCGAGTCGGAGTACTCATTGGATGAAAAATTTAATTCCTCATTCAAGGAGTACCCATGTTGCATAATTTTGATAGATCCTGCTACACGAAAAATGAGAAATACATGAAAAATGCTATTACAATCACATTTTTTTTATGTATTTCTCATTTTTTGTGTAGTAGGGTCCATTGAAAGTATGCAACATGGGTACTCCTTGGATGAGGAATTAAATTTTGCATCCAACGAGTACTCCCACTCGAAATTTGAGTAAAAAATTTGGGATATAAGTTGAAAATACGAGTTGAAAAAGTAGTTTTATTATTTTATTATTTTTAATATTTTTACCTTTTACTTAAAAAATGGTGAATCATCCCCTATTGTTGAAATCATCATCTTGAATCCTATTGGTTATTATAAAGTTTACTTTTTTTGTACATTTTTCTTAGGAGGCCCATTTCAGACCTCAAAATTCCCCTAATGAGTTTGTTCATCAGACAGTGCAGTAATGAAGTTTATGTCTAAGGCATGAAGATTAGAATTTGCCATCAGCTTTTCTATGCCTTGTCCTTTGATTAATTTTGTGGGCTTGGTATCCAAATCATACTCTAGCAAGGCAGCAACCCATTTACCTCTACAACCTTCTGGATCATTCTTTGTGAGCACTTCTTTAACAACATCATTTGGCACATAAGCAATGACATGGGAATGTAGAACGTACACTCTAAAATCCTTCAATGCTTTGACTAATGCTAAAGCTTGTTTCTCAATGATATTTTACTTTAAGGCAACATATTTTATTTTTCTACTAAAGAAATAAATGGGTTATTCTGTATTTTTATTTTTCTTTTGCATTAAAACAACAACAAGTGTATGCTCTGAAGAAAATGAAAAATTTATAAAATCAAGTGTAGAGTTCGGGCCAATGAGAATGGGAGCATGAGATAGAGCTAACTTGACTTGATTAAATGACTTCTTCTTTTCCTCAGACCATTTTACATTAGTATATTTTTTCAACATGTCAGTAATCTGCCTCAAATGTTCAACAAGATTGGGAACAAATCTTCTCAAAAAATTAATTTTACCATTGAAAGATTGAATCTCCTTTTTGCTCCTAGGAAAATATAATTTTTGAATTTCTTCAATCCTTGAAGGATCTACTCTTATGCCATATTCAGATAGAATATGTCCCAAAAATTTACCTTCTTCCATAGAAAAAAGGCTCTTGTTTGGATTTAATGAAATACCGAACTTTCTATATCTTTGAAAAATTGTCTTTAAATGCTACAAATGATGCTCATCTATATTTTAGAAAATAGTGATATCATTAAGGTAAATGACCAAAAATATATCTTTTTCATTGGAAAAAGAAATATCCATTTCTCTTTGAAAATTTCCCCTGCATTCTCCAAACCAAAAGGAATTTTGGCATACATGAAAATACCCCAAGGTGTGGTGAAAGTTGTTTTTTCTTGATCATCTAGGTGAACAAGAATATGATTGTATCCTGAGTATCCATATAACAAAGAAAGTCTAGATGATCCAACTACCCTTTGCAGAATGTGGTCCATTTTTGGTAGTGGATAGTTAACTTTTAATGATACTTTGTTCATATTTTAAAAATCGATGCACAATTGAATTTTTTTTGTCTTGTTTCTCATAGGCACTAGATTAGACATCCAGTATGAGAAACATATAGGAACAATTATTCCAGTGGTAAATAATTTGTTTACTTCCTTTTGAATAGAAGGCAATAATTTGGGATTCATCCTTCTAAGCTTATGGAGAAATGGTTTTTGAACTAGCTTCAAAGGAATAGTGTGCTGAATAATTCTTTTATCATAGACCTTAAAATCTGAATGTTCCCAAGAAAATACATCGGAAAATTGAGACATAAGTACTGCATACTTAGCTTTCATTTCTGGACTCAAGGATTTTGAAATTTTCACCATCTTTGGCTTTTATGAAGTGCCAATATTTAGATCTTCCACTCCCACTTATGTTGGTGACATAGTGGGATTCCTTGCAACATCATCCCAGTCAAAAAGTTCTTCTAAAGGTACCAAATCTCTTGGAATATAATTTTCCTTAAGATGTAGTACTTGCATCTTTGTAGCATGAATTTCCTGGTTATCTATTTGGATATTGATGAATTCTTCTTCTTTCTGCAATAAGTTATTAATTTTATCATAACTTTGAAACAATTTCCAATATTGAACATTGTCAAGGACAGTAGGGCGATGTTTGACATTTATTTCATATTTTTTTTGGATACAGTGGGATTTTGAACATACTAGCAGAAGTGGAAAGAGAATCAACAATAACATTGGTGTTTCTAGGAACTAATGAGTAAGTATATTCAGAAATTTTTTTGAGAATATCTAGGATTTGATTTCGATAAGATCTCATTCTGGGATGTTTGGCCTGATACTCTCCTTTGACTTGCTTGATAACTAACTCGGAGTCGTCATATACGAAAATTTTACTTTCACCAAGATTTTTTTAAAAAATTTAGGCCAACAATCAAGCCTTCATTTTCATCTTCATTATTTGTACATCCAAATGCTAGTTTGTAGGAATACATTCTAAAATTTGGAGGGATATCCAATGATTGATCTATTGGACTGTGAATCCATATTCCAATGCCAACACCTTCTTGTCCCATGGCTCCATCAAAATCCATAGTCTAGAGACTATTTTCTTCATCTGGAAGGTGTAAATCAGATAGTTGTTTTTCGTTTTTTCTATTGTTTTCTTATTTTATTCTTGAGGACATATCTTCACTTCTAATTTTTTTGGCACTATTTTAAAAAATTCCACCTCTGCCAATTTTAAAATAGAATTTGAATTTTCTGATTTTTCTTCAATTAAAAACTTTTAAGATGTTGAGAATTCTTCATTGAATAAAACAAAAGATTCTAAATATGTATGTACAACATGAATGGGATGATTGTTAGGCTTTTCTTTGGTACTGATCATATACTTCATCTTACTTTCTCTGTAAAGTTTCCTGAATTGTCCAAAGATAGGAATTGTTGCATATGAAAAGTAAAGCTGCAATGTTCCTCTAAGATTTCCCCCCTATGATCTAGAAAGTAGAATTCCATACTTAGGTGGGATGTCAACCACAACAACATTCATGAGGGAATTCTTGGTTGGAATTTCTTCTAATGAGACCACTAAATCCTTGGTAAGACCAATAAATTTCACCCTCCATGAATCAAATGAATAGAGATCATGGTAAGGTCTTGTCATATCTAGTCCTAATTTTTCCATAATGGCTTTAGGAATGAGGTTGTGGGATGCTCCAGAGTCAAGCATTGCATTATGAGGAATAAAATCATGGATCTTGAGGCTTAAGTAAAAGGGAGGAACTTCACTATCTTCTGATTTGCCATCAACAACAAGACCAAAAAGAAGCTCTGGATGATCATCACTTAAGTTAACCATATCAGATGTTTGATCAACTCTAAACAACTTAGCAACTTGAAACCTATACGGATCATTCTTCATTATCTCAGTTAGAGGAATAGAGACCTTCAATTTATAAATTTCATTTTCTAGAGAAAAATGAACAGGATGCTTATCTACCTTTTTCAGTGATGTGTCTTTATTTTCAGGCGGTTCTTTAGATGAAGAATCTTTCTTCTATCCTCCTTCTTTAACTTCTCGATATTTTCTTTGATTTTTGGTGGATGCTTCATTATCTTTGGGAGAGGTAGAAGTAGTAGGTTCCTTTTCTTTGCTTCTGTTTGGAGCAACAAATTATTTTTGTTGAGTATTGGTTTGAGAGTCTTTCTTCTTTTGGTTTTCAATTAGAGGAACATTTCTACTCCTCAAACCATATTTCCTTTGAACTTGGGTTAGGGAATTTTGATATCCTCTCTGATAATATTCAGTGCAAATTAAGTCTTCATTTGACATGACATATTGTTGCTCTTCTGATGCACAAATTTCTGCAAAATATTGATCTTCTTCAGTGAGGAAGAAAGGTTGTTGATTTTCCTCAAACAAATGGTTTTCCCCAAAAATTTCTTCTTCATCATCTTCATCAGGGAATTTAGTATAATTTTGTTGGAATGGTGTCCGAACTTGTTGTTTAATTTTTGGATCTTGACCCCTTTGTTCCCTTTGTTTGATCATGTATTGGGGTTGCTGATTTTGACCCATGAAATTTGGATTTCTTATAGAATTTTCAGCTTGTCGATTAGCATTGGACATCTTATCCATCATTTTCTCCATAGATTTGATCAAAGTATCAATTTTTCCTTCTGATGAAGTGGATGCTTCTTTTTTTATTGTGACTCTTTTCTCTGTTTTGACTTTGCACTTTTTAATAGTTAGTTAGGCCTCTACACTCACTGCATTTCTTTGCATTTCTTCCAAAGTTGATGGATTTCTCTCCCTCAGATGATAGGCCAGGTCGAGATCAAAACCATCAGGATAATGGAGTAAAGCAAGGCCCGGGGGAGGCTTGATATTATCAAGAATTGAATCATATATTTTGTTAAATCTAGCTGTAAATTATTGAACATATTCATTTGTATTCCTTTTCAGTGCATTATATTCAGTTAGAATTTGTAGTGGATTTTTTCTTCTCTTCCCATTTTTCCATGAATAAATTGATTAGATGTTGTGAGGTACCAACTGTACCAACTCCAAGAGAGTGAAACCATTTCTTTAATTCTCCAGAAAAACATTCAGAAATAACACAAATCTTAACATCATCATTATTTATTTCTTCAAGGTCTATAAAATCAATTACTTTAGCCAAATGTTGATAGGTTGTAATTTTTGAAGTTCCATCAAAGAGAGGTAGCCTTTCACCATAATTTTGAGGTAGAGCAGTAAGCTGACCTGGTAGAATCAATGGAGAAAATCTGGCCATGGTTAATGGAGGAGGTACTTGAGGTGTGAATTGTGATGTGGATTGAATTAAAGTTTGAAAATGTTTCTTGAAATTTATTTACTAAGCCCTTAATTTTATGGAAATTGGACCAAACTTCAATATCAGTTTTAGAGTCAAAGGTTCTAGAAAATGGTGTAAGAGACTCAAAATCAAAAGGATCAAAAGTAGCTTCTAAGAGAAAAGTTTCAGATTTGGTTCTAATTAAATATTTTTCAGACTTTGGAGAAAAATCCAGATCTTCTAAAACAAACCTCATAGGCAGGGAATTTGATTTAATCAGTGGAGGAAAAAATCTTCTCGAATGTCGAGACTTAGTTTTCGATTTTCTCAAAATACTTTCAGGATTATATACAAGTGGTGATGGATTAGGGTCAGGGTTTGACCTGGTATATATTTTTGGATACAGCTTAAGATCAAGATTATATATTTTGTCTTAGGTTTTTACTTCAGCCTGTTCAGAAAAATATTCCCAGGGAATATTTGGCAATCGTTCCCCAACAACGACGCTAGAAATGTTATCACCCTTCCCAAATTCCTAGGCTAAAAATAGGAGTTGAAGAAAGGTAACCACAAACCAAATTTTAGCTAGGTAGCTAGCCCTACCTAACTAGAGAGGGCTTTCTCTGTGTCACTTTTTTAAAAATTCAATTAAAGGCAGAGTCCCAGATTTTAATCTAGATATAAGTTAATATGTTTGAAATTTGTTTAATAATTTTTTTCTGGATAAAAATAATGATCAGTTAAACTAAAACTAATTTCAAAGGCTAAATTGCAGAGAATAAAATAAGACAAGGAAGGTAGACTTATTGAGCACAGTTAAGTTGTCATTGTGTATGTGATGATATAAAAGGTAGGAATCTGAATGAGCATATAACATGAATTCATTCTTTAGAATAAATGCACATTTGTGAAAATATTAATAAACAAATCATATTACTGATTTCTATTTATAAACTAATACAATTTTCATACAGAAGCTAAAGTGAAAGTGAAATAACAGAGAGGAAATCACAATGCTCAAAAGAAATACCACATGAATCTCACAATATCTGTTGCAACTTCTTTGATTTCATTAGAAAGTGTACAAAAGCTCCACAATAATACACAGAGTTCTCAAAACTCAAATTATCCAAACTAGAATACTTCGTACAGTGAAGTATTTATAGAAAAAAATATTTTACAACATATTACATAAATGCTATCATAACAGATAGCATTTTATTTGCCAAATTAGACTCTAACTGCAGCATGGAAATAAAATTGATTTAATGTGTTGGTGCCGCTCTAACAAAAAACAGTTGCTAAAAAGAGAAAATTGTGGACTATGTTGGTTGTCGGTTGATTGATGATCTGGCAGAAGTTGACTTTTCTCCTATACCATTTACTCTTGAAATTCACACAATTTTTCACAGTGACTTTCATCCGAGATGGTCAATTTTATTACCTTATGGTAAACTTCATCCATTTTGGTGTACTTTGAAAAAGTGGGCCTCACCACGAAAACATGTTTTATCTCATACTGAATAAAAATATCATTTCTCAATGTTCCCAATAGCGCCCTTCCTGTCATTGTGCCTTTGATGTTTGAAAATTTGGCTGTATCTCTAGAAATTTATTTAAACCTTATCCAATAATATTATTTGCTCATTGATTTGTCATTGATTACAAACAAATAAGGCAATCCTTTCTATGTTAGAGGCTCTATTCTACTGAAAAATCTCTGCACTATGATTTCTAGATTGTGACACTTCTCCTCAAGCTGAAGAATTAAATTCTTCTTTGTGAGAACCTTCTTTACCTCCATGATTATTTCTGTTCTATCATCTATGCTCAAATCATCCAGCTCATACATGTTCTTTGAGTTCAGAAATTTGATAATGTTATTTGTTGTAGCAGGCTTGTCTCCAAGCTGAGCTTTAATTGTTACAATGGCCTCATTTTCTTTCAGTATCAACTCCTTTTGTTAATAGATTCCATGATATCTTCCCAGATTATTTCTTTTACTTGGCCCAAAGTGTTTCTAATTGCTGATTCCTTTTGTTATTTTTGCATGCTCTCAATTAGCTTTTTAGCTCTATGTGCTTTAGCTAATTGTGAACTTTCATTTTTGGAATTATGATATTGTAAAAATTGTACTTGGTCTTGTAGTTTCTTTGTATTCCTTCCTGAATCAACATATTCTTCACTGCTTTAGTGAGCTACTCAGCTCCATCTGCAGTACTTGTTGTAGAAGGTTTGGTTGTAGGAATAACTGCAACAGGTACTGCTTCTAAAGGAACTTTAGACGTTTTTGCTTTTTGTTCCTTTTCCTTTATCATTTTCTCCATTTCTGATTCCATTTGTTTTGTTTTAGCATTATGTTCCATAATCAACTTCATCACTTCTGCATTCTAGGATTCAGTCTCTTCAATGTGTTTTGCCAGAGGATCTTCTATGGCTGGAATATTCAAATGCTTCCTTAATGTTGCTATGTCAACATTTTTATTTTTGATGATTTCTTCTATTGCATTGACATTGGAAGGATCATATCCAATTTTTATCTCTAGGTCTTCCAGAGTTTTGATTCTTGTGTGTTTAGCAAATGAAGAAACTTTCTCTATTTTTATTTGTGATTGGACATTATCCAAAGAAACCTACAATTTGGACAATCTAATAGCTTTATTAGTGAGAGTGGATGAAATCATCTCACCAATTTGTTTATGTAACTCCATTTGATCTATTGGATGTATTTCCTTAGTATAAAATTCAAATGGAGTCTTTTTGTAATCTGTTGTTGACTTTGGCTGTGGAATTTGTGCTTGAAGAAAAGAAAACTGCATTTTTCCTTTCTCTGAATCAAAAGCTGAGAAAAACCTCCTCTGAGAGCTGGGAGTTTTCTTCCAAAACTAATTGTATGTGTTGGTATTCAACATTTCATTATTTAATTTAATCTCCTTGAAGGTATCAAAGATGGTCTTCTTGTTTTCCCCTATAACAACTATACTAGGTTGAATGAATTGATGGTGATTTTGAGAAACTGTTGTAGTAGTAGAAGTAGAAGTAATTTGAGCGCCTTCATGTGTGGAAGGAGGTGTCTCTTTGGTAATAATAACAACCACTTGCTCTAAATCCTTGCTAGGATTGAATTTTGGATTAAGCTTTGTCTTATTTCTGTAATGGATTTTAAATTCTTTGTTGGATGGGTTAGTCATTGGTTATGAATGATCTTCCCTTATTATTTTTCCTGCTCTCTCCTATGCAATAGGAGTCTGTAATGTTGATGTACACACTGTTTTTTCTTCAGCTTCCTGTAAAGTTCCCTCCGTCCATTCAAGATGATTCATATATCTCTTAATTTCTGGTCTTTGTGTATGAAAATAAGGTGTAGATTTGTTCTCTACCCTTAGTTTAGAAATAACACTAACTGGATCATATGACCATGTGAAACTAACGCTGAATTGCATCTCTTTTAGCAGTTTGTATGCTTCCTCCCCTACTATCCTACTATTACAGATAAAAGGTCCTATCTATGTTTCGATTTTCAATTTTGACTTCTTTTTAGCATATATAAAATGTACTTCATCAGCATTAAGAATTTTCCTGATGTATTCTAATGCAAAAATCCTCATTAGGAAGAATTTTAGCAATTTTAAGGGGGAAGCTTACAACCATAGACTCTGAGTTTTGTATAATTCTGGTAGAGATACCAGTCTCTTGTTTTGGCTTGATATGACACTTGTAACACTTTTCTGATTTCTTCATTGATCCTCAACTCTGTAGTGTTGTTTAGTAAACTGAGTGCTGGATGTAGAAACAATTCTACAAACTTCTTATATGAATATAACTTTTGTTCCTTCATTGCTAATGTAGTCCAAAAAATAACCAATTATTGATTTCGCTCCTCATCCAGTTTATTTAATGAAAACTTGAATTTGTCTCCTTGAGAATATAAAAAAAACATAAACTAACACACATGCATATTTGAATACCTCTTTAGTTGGGAATTTAACAAACTGCTCATGGATGGAATCTGTAATGAATTGAATGAAATTGAATATGATGGAGGGTTTGGAATCTATGGAGAAAATGGACGTGAATCCTATGATGGCTTCATCTACCCATTGTTCTGAGTAATAACCAAGAAGGTAAGAGATAACTGTGATGATTTTCTTGTCTCTTTATGGATGATGGAAATGGAGGATTCTTCTTGGGTAATGGAGCATTTTTAGTCATAAATATCTCAAGGATTTTAGCCCTTCTTGAAAAATCCAATTTATGATATATTTCAATCAGTTCTTCTTGAGAAAATGGAGTGGCATTATCTGTGATGGGAGCTTGCATCATTTTTTCTATGGTTTGGGTAGTTATGGCTATTAAAATCTCTCTTGTAGGAGCGATAATAGCTCTTTGGTTGGACACATCCTAGGCTTGGAATTTTCTGACAAATTCTGGGGCACTGTGGGTGTGAGGAAACATATAATGAGGAAATTTTGAATACCATAGCCCAATATCATCATATTGATCAAGAAATTTATCTTCTAACCAACAATACATTTCTAACAATTCAAGCTCGCAGAGAGTTTCATGAACCTTATGGTCTCTGTTTGCTAATGGTATATAATGGAAGTCAATTTGAGGATGAAGTAGCAGAATTACTGGTTCTTCTGGTCCTTTTTTCTTTGGAGGCATGACTGGCTCTATTTGAATGGTGGAGGAAGATTTTCCGAAGGGAAAATGGAGGCCGACACTAAGATAAAGCTATGCAAATTGGAAGAATGTCGACAACTGAAAAGAATGCTTTAAACAGTGGTCAGATTTCTTTCTAGAGTTCTAGAGATCTCTATGAATTTGTAATTATCATGTATAGAGTAGAGCGAATAGAAAAACGAAGGTTTAAACAAGTATTTAGGATTAATTAATAAACATTTTGGTTTAATTCTCGTTGAAAGAGGTGCGGTTACGTTAGCTTTAATGGTTAGCATTGAATTTAATTCTCTAAGGGTTATATGGGTGCGAGAATTGATTTGATTGGACAGTGGCACAATCCATGTGGCATGACACAAATGGTGGGCATAGTAAATGGTTTCATCCGACGGATAAGAATAATTTCGGAGGGGTCCATTGGCGGTAAATGGTTTTATGAGAGGGGGGTGCGAAAACACACAAGGTTGCCATGTAGCGGTGGGGTCAGGTTATAAAACCACCCATTTCGGTCACCCACCCCCCCCCCCCCCCACCTGACGATAAGTTTCAGAGGATGAGGGGGGTCGAAGTCATGTGTGGGCCGTTGGATTAAATCATGGTGCAGTAGATGAATAGTGAGATGAGCGACATTTAACATACAATGGAGGTTAATGAATGGTGGGGTAGGAAGAATAATAAATGTGATGTGACTTGGATAAGTGACTAGGTAGTGGTATATAACGTGTCAGATGGGTAATGGAGGATGACGCGTAAGATAATTCCTATAGTTATGCGAATCTTTCTTCGTGAATACAACAATAGATTATGAGTTTTATGTGAAATGAAGAGTTTTATTTGAATTTTAAAAACAAGCTTGCTCCTTTAACCAGACTTTGTGAATAGAACAGAAGAAAAATTGCTTTGTTTGATAATGGAAATGTAAATATTTTCCATAGGGTTAAAAACCTATAATTGACCTATATGAGATGAAAAACCTAACTTTAGACCTCTAAATGGTGATGAAGTTATGTGAAGGAGCATCATATCAAAATAAGACTTCTTCAGTGACCAAAATTATTGTTGGGAACTAACTGAAAAAAGAAAGAAAATTTGACTAATGACCTGATGAAAAACTCTCAAAAGAGCTATTTTCAATCACTAATAAAATGAATAACAACCTGCATAGTTTCTTGTGATATTCATCTAGTATCATTTGTTTTAAAGAATTCACATTGGGAATGCACAATCTATTTCTGTAGGTTAGTAATTTTTTAGTATTTTCAACATATCTTGGAATTTCCGTTTGCTACAATTTTTATTGGATTTCCAAATATTTAGGATACTTTTGTATTGAATTTTTAACTTTCTCTAAAAAAATTGTACTGATATTTCTAATTGATATTCCCATTAAAGAATTCTCATGTCTTCTTAAGGCACCTGCTAACTTATTTTTCTTTCCTTTTATTTGTTTAATATAAAATTAAAATTCACTATGGAAAGCTAGCCACCTTGCCTATCTAGCATTTAAATTCGGTTGGCTAAAAAAGTATTTCAAACTGATATGATTTGTCAACAAAGTAAATTTCTTTCCTAAAAGGTAGTGTCTCTACATTTTTAGAGCATGTATTACTGCAACCAGTTCTAAATCATATACCATATAATTATTCATGTGTGTTTTCATTTTCCTAGACTCATATGCTACTACAAGTTTTTCCTCCATCAGCACTCCCCCAAGGCCTTCCAAACATGCATCAGTACAAACAATGAATTCCTTATTTGGGTCTACAATTTTTAGTATAGGATCTACTATCAGAATTTGTTTTAACTTGTCAAAAATTTCCTGCCATTTGGTTATCCATTCAAACTTTGTTCCTTTCATCTGTAAGGAAGTAATAGGGTAAGACAATTTTGAGAAGCTCTCTATAAATATTCAATAATATCCCGTGATTCCCATAAATGAGTGAACTTCTAACACATCCTTAGGTATGGGCGAATTCATAATATCCCTAACTGTTGGTGAGGTAAATCCCCTCTATGGACAGAGGCGATCCAACTAGCCCTAGAGTGGGTCTAGCTACAAACGAGACAAGTTATAATATTGATTCCTAGTTAACGAATGGACGGAGATTCGATAGATGACTTACCAGAGGTCCTATGTTGTTGTTGTCGTCAGAAAGATTGGCTGCCTCTCGCTCCTAGTTTGACAGATCACGATTCACTTGCTTTCATGCTCGAACACCTATACACACACAAGAAACCATGACGATATACAACATAATATTTCACATTCGTAACTATCAGTCAATTGAAGAAGACTAAATAAATTGCATTAAATAATCAACATAACACAATGATGGAAACAACACCATAGTCGAGTATATTAATGAAAGAAAGGAAGAGTACAACCAAGCTTCAACGTTGCAGTATCCTCCAACATGGTTCCAGTGAAGCACGTCTCACAAAGGCTCGTCGGGAATTTGAACGGGGCTCTCTCTACGAAATTCTCCTTGGTTCAACCTTCTCAATAACAATTACTCAGCTATAGTATCTCTTCTCCAAGTTCAGCTTCTTGGCTATATGTTCAGCTAGCTTTCATAAAGGGAGAAGGCCTATTTATATAGAGGGAGAGGGAGAGGTTAGGATCCCTATAATCATGGAAGGGAGACCTATCTTCAAGGAGTGTTCCATGGGAGGAGGAAACCACTACCTAAAGAGGGAGATCCGTGGCTCATCAACTTAACCACTTCCTGTGACTCATCCCTGAGGTGGTTAGAAGGAAACTTCTGCCTCTTTTTAAAAAAAAACATTCCTAAAACAACAGGTGCAGGCACAACACTAAGACAGAGTGCCAGGTGGTGTGAGCTCTAGTGTAAATCCTCCTCATTGGCGCGAGGGGTGAACTAGCTACCCGCGCCAAGGCCAAAACATAGGTTTTTGTGTGCTTTTTGAGTAAATTTTCAACAGGAGAAATGATTTCCTTATGCATAAGGATGAAAATAAGGTGTTTGCAGAGTATGAAATTGCTCACAGGTCACAGGAAATACCCTCCAATATGCGGGGCGAGGGATTGCAGGGACGGTGACAAAATGTTGTGTAACACTAACCTTTTTAGGATCAACAGACAATTTATCCTTGGAAATGACATCACCCAAATAGTGTATATTGTCTTTGTGAAACTCACATTTAATGAGTTTAGCATATAGATGATGTTCTCTTAGAGTTTGTAACACCAATTTAAGATGTTCTTTTTTCTCTTCTTCATTTCTGGAATATACAGTAAAATCTCATATATGAATACCAACACGAAACTATCAAGGTATTTGTGGAGTACATTGTTCATTAACCACATTAAGGTTTTTGATGCATTAGTGATACCAAAGGGTAACAGTATGGACTCATAGTGACCATATTTCATTCTAAAATTTGTCTTATGAATATCTTCATCTTTTATTAGCAGTTGGTGATACACAGTCCTTAAATCAATATTTGAAAATATAGTTTCTCCCCTCACTTGATCAAACATATCATCAATTCTATGCAACATGTATTTATTTTTTATAGTTAACGCATTCAATTAGCGATAATCGATGTACATTCTAAGTTTTCCATCATTTTTCTTGACAAATAGGACAACCCCCCCCCCCCCCCATGGTGAGACACTGGGTCTAATGTAACCTTTGTCTAACAGTTACTGTAACTACATTTTTAATTCTAGTAACTCCAATATCCTCATTCGGTAAGGAGATCTATACACTAGGGTGGCACCCAGTGTTATCACTCCCTTTGTTTCCCATGGCTGAGAAGGGAGACTGAAGGAGGTAACCTCAAACCAATATTTAGATTTGGTAGGTAGCACTATCAAACCAGAGAGCACTCTCTCAGTCAATTTCACAGTCAATGAGGTGACTGGAAAGTAAAATATCTTAGGCTAGATATAAGTTCAATGATTTTGATTAGGGTTTTGTTTTGAATTTTTGTTGATATGAAGTGTCAGTCTAGGAACTAGGTCTAGGTTTCAAGGTCATATTTTAAATGAAAAAATCCAGAGATGAAAATGAGGCCAAGCAGATATACATAGAAACACATTTAGATTTTCATTGTGGTATAGGCTTTTGAAAAAGAGGGAATCAAAATGAGCATATAACATATGACTTCATTCTTCATAGGAAGTAGAAAAAATTTATGAAAATATCATTAAATAGAGCACAAAAGTAAGAATTTTGCTTAAAGACTCATAAGATCATCATATGAAGGCATACATGTGATTGTAAGAAAACATAAAAAATAAATTTGATGGTAACACTGAGAATTTTTTTTTTAATAAGCATACCCCTGGAGTCCCAAAATTATAGCTGCAACATGTATTTGGTTTCACTATAAAAGGATGTATATAAGCTCCACACTGCAATATCAACTATCTGTTGAGAATTTTTAGGTTGTAGGTTAATAAAAAATTCTCTTCTTGATAATTACATGTGAACTTCCTTGGATTGCATATGATTTTTCTTCGTTATCTTGTTTAGTCTTTCATCAAGTTAATTATCAAATAAACACAACGCAAACTTACTTTTATTAACTGTGAGAGGGAAGGTAAATCCTAGATTTACCTTCCTCTCTTTTCTTATCCAGTAGTGACCCTTCCTCTCATAAATCCGCATAAATTTTCTATTCATGAGCCCATAATTGAATTCATATTTATATTTAGAATTATATTCACACTGTTATCTTGTATGTATATCTGCATTATTTTGAATGTCATCCGCAAAACTTTCTTGCAATTCTTTTTGAGATGGTTTTGTATTCCTCGAGTGATATCTGCACTTCTTTCTCATTTTATTCTCTTACAAAACAATCCACAAATTGATTCAGGCTTATCTGCAATTATTTCACATGCGATATTTACATTTTCTTCATTCGAATAATCCACACTGTATGTTGTATTATCCGCACTTGTGATTACAGATATCACCACTTTATATTCATAGATGTATTTGCGTTATGCCCAGGGTGATCCACATTTTTATTTGATGTACCATTTCAAATAGATCCACAATTCCTTGCTATGCCCTTTTCAAAGGATCCATAATTCCTGTAGAGATGACCGCATTACCTTTTTGGAGATGACTGCTAATCTTGCCTTCCCTTATCCGTAGATCAATGGTATATGTATAGACAATCTTACTGTCTTTAGGACCGACGACTAATTATGCTGTTAGGCCAACTTATCATTCGAGTTATCATTTGATTGGAGGCCGACTTCATAGTTTAACTTGCAGCATGTTGGAGAACTGCATGAGACCACTCATTCATAGTTTCAAGAACTAGGTCTTGGAGAATTTCGATGCTTCATACACATATGACACATATTACATTTGAATCTAGAAGATAAAAACCTAGATGGACATCAAGAAGAAGTCCACTAACCTATAATAAAATCTTGCTCATGAAACCCATGAAGCAAGTACAAAATACATTTTATTATCTTTGTCTTCTATTTTACATAATTACATAGTCAACATGAAGACCGACCTAGTTACACTTTTCAATGCTCCCTCTTAACTAGGGAGGTATTCATACAGGTACATGGTCACTTTCAAACTGAAGAATCTCATAAGAAGAATCGGATTGATAATCACATCTATATAGCATCATATCAACCAGCATTTTCCTAGTGCAAGGCCTTGACTAACAACCCCATCTCTCAACAAGACAATGGGCTACAATGCTAGTGAGACACATGAATAATAGACACCATAGTCATTATCTCTCCAAGGTACATACCCCACCTAGGTGTTCCCAGAGTATGACCTTGGACTATTCTTCTCTTGGGTAGCCAGCCCTCAAAGAATATCGGTACATGACTACTCTTATCTTGAATGCCCTATCTCATTCTCAGAGAGTATCGAATGCTAGATGATTACCCAATCCTCCATTCTGTCTTTTAGGTGAAGACCAAAATGATGTGTCTATCCATTCTCTTCACATGGCCTTCACTAAGACTTACAATTGTTAGTCCTGGTCTAGTGCATGACACATGTAATAGAGAATCACATATGCCACTCCATCTCAACACAAGAAGGACATACTTCAAGTTTCTTCCAAGCAAGAAATTTACCACCGGGATCCCTATCAACGAGGGTCCCACAGCAGCAATCCAACTACTCATGAAGAATTCCTCCCCTCGATGTCATGGTTTTCGATATTGAGGAATCTTCAACTTTTGGCTTCATAGGGCACAGATCATCCATCACTTTCAGTCACAAGTCATTTCCACTATCAGAAAATGATTTATCAATCTTCCTCATCTGGACCACCATTATGCCATCCTGCTTTCTTTCAAATCATCTCCAAGGATCATACATCCTTTCTTATGATTAGCAGCCCTACAAAAATTTATCCAGATAAAAATATACATATGAACTATTAGAACAAAAGTTACCTCGTTGATGATCTTTCACCATGACATCTTCCTGTAGGGTTCAACATGATTCATACAGATTGACATATCTCCTAATGATATTTTTTTCCAAGGTTCTTCTTCTTTACCAGACTTCCGTCAGAGTCTACATATCTTCCCAGCAGATCTCCTCGTCACATTTTCTTGGCCTCCGAATGATAATTTCCTCTTGACATGGTTGCATTTCATGACCTCTTCCTCTCTACACATTCTTTATTCCCAGGAACTTACAAATTTTCTAGCTTCTTATTCATATACAACCACCTCATATTCCATGAGGACATATTATGTTGATTTCATCTGTTCGTGCACTGAGAGATATTCCTCCATAGATCATACTTCTAAATACAAAAGATCATTACCTGCAACCATATGACATGACTTCACATCATCTAATGTTTAGAATATAAATATATACATACCTCATACCCTTTTTCTCTTGAGTCATCCTGTAGCAATTTCTCAAGAATGAAGAGCTTCATTCTCTTGGCATGCTCCATCAATATCCCAGAAATTTGTTTCCATGATGACCCTTGCTCTTGATGACTACTTTCCATTAGTAATGTTATCAGAGAGTTTTTCCCAGAGCTGATTCACCAATAGCTCCTACCATGATTTCATCAGGATGCTACACTGCTTCCTATCATATAACCAACAGAAATCACTTAAAGAAGAAGATGATCTCAATCATAGTGTATATCCCTTGCTTCTTCTTTCTTAGATTTACTTTGAATCATGTTCTTCCTTTTCTTCAAATGTTTGAGTTCTGCAAAACTATTTCCTTCAACTTGTCTTCTTCCATAGAAACCCTAGGTTGATGAGTGAGGCAACTTACTTATCCCATGATTTTTTTACCCTCATGATCATATGATTTCTTGTTTCTAATACTTCCATGATGCCACATCACATCAAATCTTAAGCAGGATCTAGGAGCCATAAAGAGACTTATTATGAGGGAGACTAGTCTTAATGTTCTCTTACTCCCTCTTTCCATCCACTCCTTCCATCCTTTCCGGTGACATGAACTTTCTTGTACTGTTCATAATTCTTCTTCCAGCTTCTTTTGTGTCTCCAATATTGTTCATGTGAGAGAACCTTAAGATTTCCTTTCCATGAATTCAAAGGAGACCCTTATCTATGACTTCAGTTATCTATGAGGACCATGACTATCCTCCTTGTTTCATGCAAGGATCTTCGGTAATACAACCACCTTATGTATCTCCTTGAAAATCAAAGTAATTTAACCAAAATTAAAATTAAAATGAAAGATACTTACTTGGGAAGTGAAGAGGAGATCTTCACTTTGTTCTTCCTTGAATAATATTCTTCTTAGGTTGTTCTAGACTTGAGATCACATGTCATCCATTCATGTAGTTGAACTTTCAAACTGTATTCTTCCAAGGCTGTGACCACCACTAGTAAGTTGAGGTCATGCCATTGAGTTCAAAAATATATAAGAATTATCTTTATTTTAGGAAACACTAAATCATATATATATAATTGAATCAGTATTGTAAATGCATTTGACTGATCTGTACTCGCAAACTCTTGCTGTGGTGGTATTGAACCATCCATACCAAATTATGATAGTATCATAGTTCTATCACTGTGGTAGCACTAATGACCAGAGTATTGTCTATTTAGTCATTCTGAGAATGTCACTTGTAATCATTGTAATTTTCTCACTGATATCTTTATATACCTAAAACTGTGTTATCTGAGTTCTGCTTCCTTTTTCAAACTTATATACCATCGAGAATCTCAGATTGAGTCTGAATTGTGGGGATGTATGTATGCTGAGATTGTGTTTAGGATGATTGTGTAATATTACCTCATATACATGTATGTCAAGACTGTGTACATGTAAGAATTAGTGTATAGATAGTATGTCTTGACTGAGATCCGAACTTGTTTGACCCATGCACCCGAACTGAAGTATCACTGAACCTGTGATGTAGGTGACATGTTTTGTAATATTTGTGCTATAAGCATTGTAATGTAACCAAGGTGAGATTGTAACCTCCAAAATGAAGTGGATTTGTATCACTGATAGCCCTTTCTTGTAACCAAAGCTCTGATACCATGTTGAGAATTTGTAGGGCGGTAGGTTAATACAAAATTCTCTTCTTGATAATTACTTGTGAACTTCCTTGGATTACTTATGATTTTTCTTCGTTATCTTGTTTAGTCTTTCATAAAGTAAATTATCAAATAAAAATGACACAAACTTAATTTTATTAACTGTGAGAGGGAAGCTAAATCCTAGATTTACTTTCCTCCCTTTTCTTATCTAGCAGTGACCCTTCCTCTCATCAATCCGCATAATTTTTCTGTTTATGAGCCCATAATTGAATTCATATTTATCTTCATAATTATATTCGCACTATTATCTTGTATGTATATCCACATTATTTTGAATGTCATCCGCAAACCTTGCTCGCAATTCTTTCTAAGATGGTTTTGTATTCCTGCAGTGATATCCGCTCTTCTTTCTCATTTTATCTGCTTCCAAAATAGTCCGCAAATTGATTCAGTCTTATCTGCAATTATTTCACATGTGATATACACATTTTATTTATTCAAATAATCCACACTGTATGTTGTATTATCCACACTTGTGATTATAGAGATCACCGTTTTATATTCACAGATGTATCTGCGTTATGCCCAGGCTAATCCACATTTTTATTTGATGTGCCATTTCAAATAGATCCACGATTCCTTGCTATGCCCTTTTCAAAAGGATCTGAAATTCCTGTAGAGATGACCACATTACCTTTTTGGAGATGACCGCTAATCTTGCCTTCCCTTATCCATAGATCAATGGTATATATACATACAGTCTTACTGTCTTTAGGTCTGACCACTAATTATGCTGGTAGGCCGACTTATCATTCGACTTATCATTTGATTAGAGGTCGACTTCATAGTTTAACTTGTAGCATGTTGGAGGATTGAATGATACCACTCATTCACGGTTTCAAGAACTAGGTCTTGGAGCATTTCGATGCTTCATATACATATGACACATTACATTTGAATCTAGAAGATAAAAACCTAGATGGACATCAAGAAGAAGTCCACTAACCTATAATAAACTCTTGCTCATGAAACCCATGAAGAAAGTACAAAATACTTTTTATTATCTTTGTCTTCTACTTTACATAATTACATAGTCAACATGAAGACCGGCCTAGTTAAACTTTTCAACACTATCCACCCTCTAAAATGACTTGAGTTGGAGTACATATATAAAATAGAGAATATGCCACCTCAATGGGTCGAAAACTGATCCAAAAAACTTCATAAATTCACCTAATGAGTCATTACCTATATTTTAGGGAATTTAGAAACAATCCCCCCTAATTTAGACAAAAACTAAAAGATCCCTAAAAAATGAGGAGCACAAATGGGATTCATTAATCATAAAACAAGTCATGAGACAACTGCTACCTCAAATATTTTACCATTTTTGATAGATACCTATCTAGAAATCCTCCTACACATAAGTGTAGCATGCCTAGTATAAATGTAGCATGTTTTAACAGAAGCGTAGTGTGCACTTGGAGGGAATTTTAAGGAGAATTTCATGCATATTTTTTTATATGAATAGTGGATAAGGTAGCCCTGTATTTCCTCTATCCAACCCAACCTTGAAACTTGAAAAATACCACCTTTAAGATGCTCAAAACATCATTTTCCCAAGGCTACTCTAGAAGTGTAGCGTGGGCTGAAAAACAATGGCAGAAGCATGAAAATTGAGGTGTTTTTTGAGTTTTTCTTCAAATTTAGGAAGTGTCATGAAAAACAAAAAGCATATTTGGAATGTACTCATTAAAATAAATACAACCATGTAAATCTGACCCCCATTTGACCCTCTGAGAAAAAGCGTAGTGTGGCCATCCTATGCTTCTGTAAAAGTGAAATTGCCAAAATTTCCCCAAAATCAAAAATACCAAAAATGCTCAAAATTTTCTGAAATTTTATCCATAGCATCCTTGAATGAATTTATTGATAGCTAGAGATGCCTCAGCTAGAAAATCTAAGTTTTCCTCCTTCTTTAGCTTAATTAGGGATTCTTTAAGCTTTTTCTTCAAATACTTACCCCTGATTTTGGAATTTTGTTTCTTGGTGAAGTAGTGTCTCTCCATGTGCCTCTGTAGGTTATTGTTTCTTTCTGACTTCTTAAAGAGTTTCTCTAGATTCTAATTTACCCTATCAAGCCAAAACTCTTTGTCTTGCTCAATCTCAGCAGCCATCAAATCATCAAAACTTTGTTGACCTAAGGGATGAGATAACTATGTTTCTTGTTATTTTTTCTTGGTTAATCCTCTTGTTTTTGGCCTCCTTAGATTTATCTGTGTTTCTTTGTCTTCAAAATGGTCAATAGATATCATTTCTTTTCCCTTACCTTTCTCTACCTCAATATATGAATTAGGTAAGGTGAAAAAATTGCTCCTAAGCATTGATCTCCTACAAATTGGATGGTTCAAATCTAGAATGATGACCTCCCTTATTATACTTTCTCTTCTCACCTTTCATGATGTTTTCTAGTAAAAAGAAACCCTAGCTTGATATGAAAGAAAGGAAGGGTGAAAACTAGGAAAACGTGGGAGAATGATGTAGTGAGTTTAGTGATAGAGATGAGAGGGATTGAAGTTAGGGAAAAATTTGGGGAGATAGGATGGTAGGTTAGAAACATAATGTAGGTGATATTTTTGGAAATGGGTAAGGGAAAGAGGGCAAGAGGGCCCAAACATAGAGTTAACCTAGTTATCTCTGCAAAAACGTAGTGAGGATTAGGGTTTGAGTGAAAATGGGAGCAATGAGAGGTATGAAAGATATGGAATTATTTGGTAAGGTGTATGAGTTGTATCCGAAGGTTATTAGGTGATGAAACTAAAGGTTTTCTTTTTTAAGTAAGCCAAACATAAATGAAACCAAAAATGACCATTTTTTGCTACTCAGGAGTGCCAAGTTTGTGGTCTTCCACTCCTACTTTAGTTGGTAGCATTGTTGGTTTCCGTGCAACATCATCCTGATAAAAAATATCCTCCAAAGGTACAATACCTCTTGGAATGGAGTTATCTTTCAACTGCAGTACCTTCATTTTTTCTTCATGCATTTCTTGATCATCTTCATAAAACTGGTCATCCATTTGTGAACTCACAAACTCCTCTTTAGTCTGCAAGAAGTTGTTAATTTGTTTTTCATCTTGGAATACTTTCCAATATCGAACATTGTCTAGAATAGTAGGGTGATGCTTGACGTTGATTTCATACTTCTTCTTGGGATACAATATAATTTTGAACATGCTGGCTGAAGTGGAAAGAGAATCAAAAATGACATTTATGTTCCTTGGAATCAAAGATAAAGTATATTCAATGAAATTCTTGAGGATGTCTAACACTGCATTGTGGTAAGCTCGCATTCTATGATTCTTGGCTTGGTATTCCCCTTTTACTTTCTTTATTACCAATTCAGAGTCGCCATACATAGAAATTTTCTTAGCACCTAATTTCCTAAGAATTTTGAGACCGACTCTCAAGGCCTCATATTCTGCCTCATTGTTTGAAAAATAAAATGCCAATTTGTAATAAGACATTCGAAAATTAGGAGGAAGGTTAGATGATTGATTCATAGGGCTATGAATCCACAGTCCAATTCCAACCCCTTCCTTACATAAGGCTCCATCAAAATCCATGGTCCATGGGCCATTTTATTCATCGGGAAGTTTTAATTTAGATGGATGATATTGAATAACTGTTTGAGAAAGGTATGTTCTACCAATAGGTTCTGTTTCTTTCATTGTTTTATTTATATTTTTGGCTGATGCACTTGGCTACAAGCTACTTGGAATCTTTTCTTTTTTTCTCCACTTGGAAATTTTTTAATAGATTTGGAAAACTCTGAATTTTGTTCTTTTTCTTCCATCAAAACTTCTGACAATGTTGAAAAATCATCATTGAATAATATAAAAGACTCTAAATCTGTATGAAAAACATGTATTGGGTGATTATTAGGATTTTATTTTTTACTAATCATGTACTTCATGTTTTTCTCCCGGTATAATTTTCTGAGTTGCCCAAAAGTTGGTATAATAGCATAGGAAAAGTCTAGTTGCAAAGTGACTCTAAGTTTGGCTCCCCATGATCAGAAGAGCAAAATTTTATATCTTGGAGGGATATCAGCCACAACAAATTCCATGAGAACATTCTTAGCTGGAATTTTCTCTAAGGACACAACTAGATCTTTAATTAGACCAAGACATTTAACCTTTCCTGAATCAAAAGATTAAAGGTTATGGTATGGTATGGTAATTTCTAATCCTAGTTTGTCCATTATGGCTTTAGGCATGAGATTATGGGATGCTACAGAGTCTACCATAGCGTTATGGAAGATAAAATCATAAATTTTGAGGTTGTGGTAAAAAGGAGGGACCTCATTATCTTCTAAGTCACCATCTACAGTAGGGCTAAACAAAATCTCAGGGTGATCATCACTAACATTTACCATATCATAAATTTGGTATACCCTAAGCAATTTGGCTACCTGGAACTTATATTGGTCATTCTTGATTATTTAATTCAATGTAATGGAGACTTTAAGTTTTGAAATTTCATTCTCAAGAATAAATAAAGCATAATGTTTTTCTACCTCTTTAGATGGCACAACCTTCTTTTTGGGATGATATTTGTGTAGAATCTCCTTTCTTTGTCCTCTGTCTTAAACTTCTTTAAATTTCTTATGATTGTTGGTAGAAGCTTCATTGCCTTTTCCATGATTAGGAAAAACAAGTCCTTTATCCTTTATATGATTAGTAGTCATCTCTTTATTATGTGCATCTGCTTGAGAATTATGTTTTTTCTGACTGGAAGTTATAGGTACGTTTCTATTTATCAAACCATACTTCCTTTGCACCTAGGTAAGATAATTTTGATATCCTCTTTAGTAATATTATGTCCATACTAATAACATATAATCATTGGTTAGAACATATTTTTGATCATCCAGTACATAAAGTTATTCAGAAAACTGATCTTCTTCAGTTAGGAAAATATGATGTTGATTTTTCTCAAAGAGATGATTTTCGCTTGAAATCTCTTCTTCTTATTCATTAGGGAGTTCTGTATATTTTTGTTGAAATGGAGTGTGAATTTTATATTGACCTTGTTGATCCTAACCCCTCTACTCCCTTTGCTTAATCTTGTATTGAGGATGCTGTTGTTGACCCCTGAAATTGGGCTTTCTGATTGAGGGTTCAGCTTGTCTATCCACAATGGTCATCTTGTCCATTGTATTGATCAAGGTATCAAGTTTTCCCTCGTATGAAGTGGACGGTTCCTCCTTGATGGTAATCCTCTTTTCTGATTTTATTTTTTAATTCTTGATAATTAGATTCGCTTCAACAATTACTGCATTCCTATGCATTTCTTCAAGGGTAGATGGATTTATTTCCCTCAATTGGTAGGCCATGTCAGGATCGAAACCATCTGGATAATGAATAAGTGCGAGGCCAAGAGGAGGCTTTATGTTTTATGGAATAGAGTTTTATATCCTATTAAATATGGCAGTGAAATCTTACAAAGACTCATTAGGATTTCTTTTCAAGGCGGTGTATTCAACTAGAATTTGTAAAGGGTTCTTTTTCTCTTCCCATTTCACCATAAATAATTCAATTAGATGTTTTGAATTAGCTACAGAAGTAACTGTTAGGGAACAAAACCATTTCTTAACCTCTCCTAAGAAACTTTTGCTAAAATGCACATCTTGGCATCATCATTATCAATCTATTCAATATCGATGAAATCAATCACCTTAACAATGTGTTGGTGAGTAGTAACCTCTGTTGTCCCATAAAAAAGAGGCAATCTTTGACCATAATTCTGAGGTAATGCAGTGATTTGTGGCAGTAAAATTAATGGAGAAAATATTTCCATGACTAATGGAGGAGGTTGTGAAGGTGTCGAAGGAGTGTATAACTGCAGAGGAAGTGATGAGTGAAAGTGAGGGATGATGGTGTAGCTGTGTAAGAAGGTGTAACAATCAATGTAGAAGTAAATAAAGCTTTTTTTTGGTATTGGAAATAAGCTTTTTCAGAGGTTACTTGAAACTTATCGACCAAACCCTGAAGTTTATGAAAATCAGACCAGACCTTACTATCAACCTAAAAATAAAAAGACTCAGAAAATGGAAAGTATGTCTCAAAATAAATAGGTTCAAAGACAATTTTTGAAAGCAAGGATTCTGACTTGGACCTGAACAAAGATGTCTCAAATTCAAAATTGAAGGACAAATATTCTGGAGCAATTAACCTTATAGGAAAGGATGTAGATTTGACAAGTGGAGGTAACCTTTTCTAACTTTTAGAGACTTTGATTTCTGCTTTCTCAAAAAAATATCAGGGTCATTGAAAATTGGTGAGGGATTCAGGTCAGGATTAGACCTTGTGTGTCTTTTGGGATCTAGTGTTCTTGTGAATCTACACTTTGTGGCTCAAATTTACTAGCTCAACCTTTTGTGAATGTCAGCACTTGCCACCCACAATTTTAACCTTTGGTTAACTAAAATAAATATCCCCAGGGAAAATTTTACATTCATTTCCCGACAACGGCACCAAAATTGTTATCACTCTTTCCTTTTCCCAAGGCTAAGAAATGAAACTGAAGGAGGTAACCTCAAAACAATCTTTAGATTTGGTTGATAACCCTACCAAACCAAAGAGGGCTCTCTCGATGTCAATTTCACAGTCAATGAGGTGACTGAAAATGAAAATATCTTAGAATATATATAAGCTCAGTGATTTTGGTTAGGGTTTTGTTTTGAATTTTGCTGGATAGGAAGTGTTAGTCTAGGAACTAGGTCTAGGTTTCAAGGTCAGATTTCAAATGAACAATTGCAGAGATGAAAATGAGGCCAGGTAGGTATACTTAGAAACACATTTATATTTTCACTGTGGTATAGGGTTTTGAAAAAGAGAGAATCGTAATGAGGATATAACATATGAGGTCATTCATCAGAGGAAGTAGAACAAATTTATGAAAATCTCATTAAACAAAGCAAAAAAGTAAGAATTCTTCTTAAAGACTCATAAGATCATGATATGAAGGTATAAATGTGATTTTATGAAAGAATAAACATTCAATTTGATGGTAACATTGAGAAAAAACAATGCTAATAAGCATACCACTCGGGTCCGAAAATTATTGCTGCAACATGTCTTTGATTTCACTATAAAAATATGTACATAAGCTCCACATTGCAATATCAACTATCCAACCTGTAAAATGACTTGAGTTGTAGTACATATATAAAATAGAAAATATGCCAGACCAATGGATCAAAACCTGATCCAAAACACTTCATAAATGCACCTAATGAGTCATTAACTAGATTTTAGGGAAGTTAGAAACAATCCCCCCTAATTTAGCTAACAACTAGGAGTCTTTGTCTCCTTGATTAATTACAATATCCCTCAACAATGAGGAACACAAATGGGCTTCATTAATAAAAAAAAAACTCATGAGACAACTTCTACCTTGAATATTTGACCATTTTTTACCGACACCTATCCAGAAAGCCTCCTACACAGAAGCGTAGCGTGCCTCGCAGAAACGTAGTGTGTTTTGACATAAGTGTAGCATGAACTTGGAGGGAATTTTTAGGTGACTTTCATGCATCTTTTTTCTGATCTTAATATTGGATAAGGTAGCCCTAGATGTCCTCTATCACACCCAACATTGAAACTTGAAAAATACCACCTGTAAGAGCCTCAAAACCGCATTTTCCCAAGGCTACTCTAGAAGCATAGCATGGGCTAAAAAACAGTGGCAGAAGCATGAAAATTGAGGTGTTTTTTGAGTTTTTCTTCAAATTTAGGAAGTGTCATGTGAAACCAAAAGCATATTTGGTGTAATCGTGAAAATAAATCCAACCATGTAAAGTTGAACCCCATTGGAACCTCTAATAAAAAGCGTAGCATGGCCACGCTATGCTTATGTAAATGTGAAATTGCCAAAATTTCCCAGAAGTAAAAAAAAAAAAATACCAAAAATGCTCAAAACATGTTGAAAATTGATCCATATCATCCTTGAATGATTTTCTAGACAGCTAGAGATGCCTCATCCAACAAATCCAATTTTTCCTTCTTCTTTACCTTATTTATGGTTTCTTTAAGCTTTTTCTTCAAATTCTTAACCCTGATTTTGGAAATTTGGTTCCTGCTGAAGTAGTGTCTAACCATGTGCCTCTGGAGGTTATTGTTTCTTTCTGCCTTCTTCAATAGTTTCTCTAGATGCTCATTTACCTTTTCAAGCCAAAAATCTTTGTCTTACTCAATCTTAGCAACAATTAAATCATCAAAACTTTGTTGACCTAAGGGAGGAGATAACTCTATTTCTTGTTCTTTTTGCTTGGTTAATCCTCTTGTTTTTGGCCTCCTTGGCTTTATATGATCTTAATTTTCTTCAATCTGATCAACATATATCACTAATTTTCCCTTACCTTTCTCTTCCTCGAGATCTACCTTAGGTTTTCTTAGGAGAAATCGTTTCACCTTTAGTTGCAAGTTTTCTTGTTGTAGGAATGTTATCATGAAATTTTCCCTTGAGAGATTGTCCTTGAGCTCTACTATCTTTACTTATTTTTCCTTGATTATCTCTTTAGATTAATTTTTTTCCACTTTCTCTGAAATATCAACCACCAAAGGTTATTTCTACTTATGTTGATGCAAGGGTGACTCAATCTCATGCATAGGTTGTTGCTCCATAGTTTCTCCTAATACTTGCTTAGCTATAGGTTTAGGTGAAAGTACACCTTTAGTGACCTTAGGAGAAAATACCAAACTTTTACCCTTCTCACAAGTCTGATTTAATTCAACCGTTGACGTCTTTGGAACCTCTGTTGGTCTACTTGAAGAGCCAATCTCCTGGGGCTTTGAAGATGCTGATGGTATGCTTTGAATGATAGGTGAACTAGTGGTGGGCATAGAAGAAACTGAATTCATGAATGTTTCCCATGAAATATTGATTTGTGAGAGCTGATTTAAGATTATAACCTTGACCAAACCAAGGTGGAACAAAATACCTTGGTGATCCTTGCCTTCACTTTGTACTTTTTCAGTCATTTTTACTAGACTTTTGAATAGATAATGAGGCAAGTTCAGTGGCTTGGTGGCAGTGAAAATAATCAATAGCCTTATGTGGTACTGGTATAATATTGAGAACCTCCCTTCACATGTAAAATAATTCATGATAAGCGTCATTAAAGGAGCATACCTGTCAAGTAAATTCATAAAGGGAAAGATGTGTTGATGAGCATCTTTATAATGTGGCTTTAAGAAACATTTATAGTTCTCAATATCCAAATCCATCCCTTTGAACCATATTTCTCCATGGTTTGGGTTACCTGTTGCTAAGGCTATGGAATTTTATGATATATTGAATTCAATCCCTGATATGTTAGCCTTATCTCTCCTAAAAATGGTGGCAAAGAGGCTTGTCAATTGAGCATGACACCCTACCTCTTGAATTCTTTGACAAAATCTTAAACAACTAGTGTCTTCAAAAGATTCATGGTATAGGGAGAAGCATTGATATCCTACAAATTGGATGGATAAAATGTGAAATGATGACCTCCCTTATTATACTTTCTCTTCTCACCTTCCATGATGTTTGTCAGTAAAAATAAACCCTAGCTTGACATGAAGGAAAGGAAGGGTGAAAACTAGGAAAACAGGGGAGAATGATGTAGTCAGTTTAGGGACAGAGAAGAGAGGGATTGAAGTTAGGGAAAAATCCCTAAAAATTTAGAGAGATAGGATGGTAGGTTAGCAACACAATGTAGTGATTTTTTTTTAAATGGGAAAGGGAAAGAGGGAAAAGGGGCCCAAACACATAGTTAACCTAGTTATCTATGCAAAAACGTAGTGAGGATTAGGGTTTGAGTGAAAATGGTAGAAATGAGAGGTATGTATGATATGGAATGATTTTTTAAGGTGTATGATTTGTATGTGAAGATTATTAGGTGATGAAACTAAGGGTTTTCTTGCTTAAGTAAGCCAAACATCAATGAAACCAAAAACGTAGTTTGAAAACCCTAGAAGAGGGAATCCACCCTTTGCTAAAGAAATTTGATTGAATGAGAGGTGAGGAATGCTCACTTACTAGCTTGGAAGCATTAGAAACTTGTGAAATAATGAATTGAACCTTCTGATGGCTTCTTGGATCTTGGATACCAAAAAAGTAGCAAACTTCTAGAAGCGTAGCGTGGCTTCCCAAAAAATGTTGCGTGCAACAATATGAATCAATTTTTGGTGGTTTAATTCGATCTTTGGATGGCTATGGAGTGTTGTGGAGCATGAGATAGGAGCACTTGAAAACCAAAGGATGAAATGAACTTAAGAGAAGATTCATTTCCCTTTAAAACTTACATAATTTTATTTTGAGTTTTAGTAACATCATATGCACTTTGAGAAAAAAATATTTTTGAAAGCTTTTGACAATGTAGCATACTTCTTGAAAAAGGACAAGTTTCCTTTTGTTTTATTCTAATTTTTTTAACTCCCAATGAAGGTGACTTGAATAATGAAAACGACTCTTATTTTCCTTTCTTACATGACTGATTGGCAATATGATGAAAAGACAAAAGTAGCCCTAGACCATGACCTAGATGAGGGTATGTTAATTTACCTATGATCCTAGATAATTAAATGAATGAAATTAACTTGAAATTTTGATGAACATGAGTGAGTGGAGGGAGCAACATCTGACCTAGACAACATCTAGTGAACACAATTTATTTGATAATTTATTTGAAAACATAAAATTTTGACCAAGGACTTCTACCAAGTAAACCTGAAAGAGTTTATTTGATCACTGAATCATTTAGATACTAACACCTCGTACTAAATAGATGGAGAAATATTTGTATTTACTAGAAGGTAAAGCAGGGATTTCCTTTGGAAAAAAACCTTGGAATTCATTGATGACTGGCATGACCTATAAATTTTCCTTTTTTGTTTTTTGTTTATTCTCTTCCACATGCACCATGTATATTTGGCGTCCTTTTATTGAATTCATTTTCAGCTGTAAAGCTAAAAAAATTCTTAAGGATATTGGTTTTGGTTTACCTCTAATTAACGGGGTTTTCCCATCTTGACTCATACAAATCACTATTTTATCCAAAAAGTTTATAACAACTCCCTGTTTCTCCAACCAGTTAATTCCTATTAACATATCATAGGATCCTAAAGGAAGAAAATTTAAATCTACTTCTATGGGATAATGATTTAAGTCAATGAGACAATGTCTTATTTGATTGGTTACCTTCATTTTGGTACTAGTTTCTAACTGCACCAACCATGCATTCTTGGAGTTTTCAGATTTTAATTTTCATTTTTCCACAATTTGGGGACTAATGTAACATAAACTAGCCCCTAGATCAATTAAAATAGAAAAATAATGGTTTAAAATGGTACCTTCAATCTCAATCATGGTCGATTGATGTTTTTTGTTGCATGTCCTCTAGTTCCGCACTGATTGTGGGAAATTTTTTTGCAAGATCATTCATAGTTGTTGTTTCGTGGTCGACTTGAATATCATGAATATATCGTGGATTATGCGGAAAATACCTTAATAAGTGTGGTTTGACATGTTATCACTTTATAATTTCTGAGGTTGTAAAATAAATTATGGATGTAACCACAAAACCACTTTGGAAGCTGGGATCTAGCCCTGCCAGATTCAGAGAGGGATCTCTCTTTCAGATTTATCTTTGTTTGTATTTAAGATATTAGGCTAGTTATGAATGTTCGATGTTTTATTTATTTATTTATACTGTTTGGTTTTCTTTTTTGATTAAATGCCTAAATTTCCATTGGACTATGGGGTCTATGACTTAAACTTGGATCTGTTTCATTTTTTATAAAGAGGTTTCATAGGATAGGGTAGCCAAAATAACTGGATTCTATAAATTTAAATGAAGTGTAAGAGAATAGATGAAATAAATTCCATTAAGTAAAGAACAATTAATAATTCATTTACTTAATTTCAGATGAAAACATTAAAATTATTGAAATACAGAATTAGAGTGTCTTTTAATACAAATTATGTTATTTAATTTTCTATTGAATAATTCATATTATGAATGCATAAGCATGGAAAACAGAGAAAATAAACACATAAACAATGACAGATGCACTTCACCAACAGTTTGACAGAAGAATCTTGTGAAAGTGTCTTCTTTATTACTGATCAGTATAAAATACTTGAAAATGTATAATAGTCTTCTTGGATGCAAAAATCAACCCTCTATACTTTGAAATGAGAAGTATATATAAGTTTATTTACAAAAAACCCTGTCATGATAGATCAAGATGTATTTTGGGAATATCTAAAGTAGATTACATATTTGATTACAAAAATATAGGATAAAAGGGAACTACTCGAATGCTCACCCTATTTTGGAGGAGACTGTTGTTGATCTGTCCTTCTGACTCTTGTTGCATTGTTAGTCCTTTTGCTAAAGATAGAATTACCTTTTTCACTCAAGTAACTCGCATAAATTGTCCCATATTTCTACACTTGGAATGTACAACTTAAGAAATCTCCTGTAAATCTCATCTGCCTATGTATACTTGGTATAGGTGGTTTTGGTAATAAAAATGTGCTTGATCTCATGCTGGGTATTCAAATCATATTCTTGTGTTTCAAGGAAATATTTTCCTGTAATATTTCCCTGTATACCTGCAATTTTGGAACTATCCTTAGCTACATCTTTCAACTTCTTGTTATAATCATCCAAGGTGATTGATTTATCATTTAACACAAATAAAACTGGAAACCCTTTCTTATTCAACACTTCAAATTTGTTTAAGAACTAGTTGACACCAATTTCTAGAACTTGGCACTTCTCTTCTAGCTGCAACATGAGGTTCTTATTAGTTAATATTTTCTTGACCTCTAGTATTGTCTAAGCTCTATCCTCAATCCCAAATTCTTCCAGCTCATACTTTTTTTTGGAATTCAGAAATCTAATGAGGTCTATGGCTTCAATTGACTTGTCTCCTAGCTTCTCTCTGATATGTACAATTACTTCCTTGGACTTCTAAATTAACTCATTCTATTCAAAGATAATTTGAATGTAAGGAAAAATATCATTCGTGGATTTATGGATATCAAACCATACATTCTCCTTAGTCTGAGCCATAACATCTTCCTTCCCTAACCATTGTAGCTGTTGAGCGATTCTTTTGGTTTTCTGTGCTTCGGTTAGCTGTGAGGTCTCAATTCTTGTTTTCTTCTCTTGTAGGGCCTTTATATATCCTTGTAACCTTTTTATTTCTTCTCCTTGTATGGGCATGTCCTCCATCACGTTTTTCAATTTTCCAGCAACATCTAATTCTTGTGTTGGGGGTGTTGTTGATGTAGAAACCCCTGCTGTAGTTGAGGTAGCCATTCCTATCTGTGGTATTGCTGTAAGAGGTACAACCTCAAGTGGGATTGTAGCTAACTATGCATTCTTTTCATTTCCTTTCACTAGCTTGTCCATCTCCACTTCCATGTTCCTTATTTGTACATTTTATTCCATAATAAGCTTGAAAATGTCTTCCTTTTGGCTCTTTGTCTCTCCTATTTCTTTTTTCTACAGATCCTCAGTGTCTGGTAGTTTCAATTGTTTCCTAAGTGATGGAATGTCAACATTATTCTTCTTGATCAGTTCTTCTTCTGCTTTAATATTGGCTGGGTCATATCATATTTTGATGACCAAGACTTCTAAGGATTTGATCTTATTATCCTTTTCTAGAGAATATATCTTCTCAATATTTAATTTTGATTGGACATTGGTGAGTAAAAATTGTAATTTATAATCATTCATTGTAGTATTTTTCAAGGTGGAACATATCATTTCCCTTGTTTGTTTATGAATCTCCATCTGATCAATGGGATGGATGTCTTTTGTGTCAAACTCAAAGGAAATATTTTTTATAATATGTTGTTGTTTTTGGATGATGGATCTAAGCCTGCAAGAATGCCATCTACACTCTTCCATTCTTTGTGTTGAAATCTGATAAAAATTTTCTCTGAGCAGTGGAAATTTGCTTCCAGAATTGAGTATAAGTGCTGCTTTTATGGAGCTCATTTTTAAGCTTTATTTCCTTTTACTTATCAAAGATTATCTTTTCCTTTGGCCCAAGTATCAACTCTAATATTTGATTTGAGTTTGGATTCCCTTTTGAAACTGATGATGCTATTGGAGACCATGTAACACACCATCTGTCTATGTTGAAGAATGTGGACCCTTTAGAACTATTGTAGTTGGTTGTTCTCCGTCCTTTGGAAAATATGTTTTAGGATTCATTTTAGTCTTCTTCCTGTAAATATTAAACTCTTTTGCTGAGACCTCTGTGACTGAAGGGGAGACTTATTCCCTTGGTCTTTTCCCTGTCTTTTCCTAAGGGGTGGGAGTCTATGAAGTAGATGTAGATAGAATTTTCTCTTCTATTTCTTGTAAAGTGTTCTCTTCTCACTCAATCTGGTTCATGTATTTCTAAATATCAGGCCTTTGTGTATGAATATAAGGAGTGGTATTTTTCTCCACCCTTAGCTTAGAAATTAATCCAAATGGGTCATGTTACCATGTGAAGATTAAGGGGAACTTCATCTGCTTTAGGAGGATGTCTGCCTCCTTACCTGCTATCCTGTTGTTGCAAATAAAGGGTCAAATCTGAGTCTTTATCTTGAAATGAGATTTCTTCTTAGCTGTAAAAAAATGTTTCATATGAATTGATCATCTGTCTAACGAATTCAAATGCAAACACTCTCATTGGTAAGTATTTAGGCAACTTATAGGGTGGCATCTCACACCCATACACTCTTATTTCAGTGTAATTCTGGTACAAGTACGAGTCTCCTATTTTTGCCTTCTCACTAAGGCGTAAAATTTTCTGAATTTTTTCATTGGCCCTAGGTTCTGCCTCACTGTTCAAAAAACATATGATTGGATGAATGAACTGATCAATATAATATTTGAAGCTGTGTTCCTCTGAGTCCTTCCTCACCAAGGAAGTCCAAAAAATGAATGATTGTGGATTTCCTTATTCATCTAAATTTTGGAGTGCAAATGGGAACCTATCTTCTTGATAAAATATAAACATGTAAACCAAAATTGAAGCATATTTGAAAATTCCTTAAGTTTTAAACTTAAGGAATTTTTCATGGATGTTATCAGCGAGAAATTTGCTGAAATTTAAAATTACAAAGGGTCTCTATTGAGTGGAGAAAATGGATAGAAAACCTAAGATAGGTTCATCTACCTATTCATCTGAATAATAGCCTAACAAACATGAAAGAATGGAGATTATTTATTTAGCATGTTCTAGAAACATGGATGAGCGATAGGGTGGATTTTTCTTGTGTAACTAGGAATCTTCAAGCAAAAGGATTTCAAAAATATGTGATCTCTTGGAAAAGGTTAATTTCTGGTATAGTTCATTTAAGGCTTCCACTGAGAAAGGGGTATTGGAATTGCTTTGGAGGATCTACAAAATTTGATTGATGGTTTCAGGGGTAATTTTGAACAAAACCTCTCCACTATGGGCTACAATGGCCCTCTGGCTCAGCAAATAACAAGCATGGAATTTGCAGATAAAATCTAGGAAATAGTAGGTCTGAGGAAACATATATAGGGGAAAATTGGATTCCCAGAGTCCAATTTCATCACTCTGGTCTAAGTGGTTGTCTTAGAGCCAACAATGAAATTCGAATAGGTCAAATTCACATTTTGGTTCTACAATTTTGTAGTCTCTATAAACAAGAGGGACATGATCGAGATCAATGGTAGGAGGAATCATTGGGTTGTTTGAATTATCGTTATTATTTTTCTTTGGAGGCATTTTGAAATTTATACAAATAGGAAAAGGAAGGTTGATAGTGGGATAGTTACCAGGAAATTTTTGGTGGTTGAAAATTGGTGGAAATGCTAGTTGTTTCTCTGCATGCTCTATTTATTTATCTGGCTTTAAAACAATTTTTCTGTGCAAGATGAAATTAGAACAAGCATAAATGATTTGGGAGAATGATATTGTAGTAAAATGGTGGAAAAATGGGTGGATGGGGAGGTTTTTATGGTGACAGTAGACATCTGTTGGAAGCACGGGACCGTTAGGAGGCGTAAATGGTAATCTCGAGAGGATTCACTGCATAATGGATAGGAAAAGTGTCGTGAACGGAGTGGAGGTGAGGGCATGAGGAGTGTTGGTGGGAAAGGAAGGTGGTTTGGTGGTTCTCAGAGGGGGTTTGAAATGGTAAGTGGTATGCAAAGGGGGGGTGTGAAAAGATGAGGGAATGACATGTAGTGTGGGGCCGGTGGGGGAACAAACCACTTTTTATACCCCCCCTCCGTCGATAAAGTTAGGAAGGGCAGGGGGGCTAAAAGGTGATTAGGAGCATTGATTTGAGTGGATGAAGATCGGGGTGTTGGATGATGCATGCCACTTACCACTACATGAAAAACATCTTTTTTCGATTATGAATTTATAACATAAACACTTAAACTTTGGATAAATTCACATATAATACAAAACATAAATTATTACATTTTCAACCTTTTTGTTCCAATTTTCTCCTAAACTAAGACTAATTATCACTAACTAAGGGTGAATTTAAATGTGCAGACCCTTGTTTTATTTTTTCTTTGAAATGAGAAATCATCTAATCTGATCCTAACCTACTCATTTACATCATTGATCCAACTTAAACAATTGGACCAATTTCTTCATCTACCTAACTATGTTTAGCCAGGTTTAAACATTTTGGCTAAATTTTTTCTCTAATCTAATAACATAAATTCAAATATGTTTGACGATGATTACACCGTATGGTTTAAACAAGGATTTATGGTTGTGGCATTTAAAACAAGCTGAACACAACATCCTGATTTATTTAAAAAAAAAAAAAACTATTTTCGTTGTAGTGGTATTTGAATTTGCATCACTTTCACACTTGTTTTTATCTTTTCATGGGGTTCTTTCATCATCATTTTTTATTCATTTATTCTATTTTTATTTTCTTTTATTTTTTATTCTATTTTTCTTTTCATATACCCTCTTTTCATTTTTTTTTAATTCCTTTTTTTGGAAATCATTTGCAAAATGCAATATTATTTACAATTTCATATGAGTGAAAGAAAATATTCAATCACCTTGTGATCCTATGAATTATAGGACCCTAACACGCCACAACCTTGACACTTCATCAGTTCTCTTTCCTTGACCCCAATACTATTTTTTCTTTTCAATTCCATGGGTTTTGACATGGTGTGAGACTGTGCAGGCTGATTTAAATTTCCTTTGCTAAATTTATTTCGTTGATGGTCCTTCCCAAAGTTCTTAAGATAAGAGGGTTTTCCCCTATTTGTACCCGTTATAGTCTTGTTTCTATCTTTACTTTTCCAATATTTTATGCCTTCACCTCTATTCTTGTATTACTAATAGCACAAACTTGCTTTTATTTCTACCTCATCCATTGTCTTAGGATTATCAAACTCAATTCTCTCTTTGTAAGGAGCCGGTAAACAGTTCAAAAATCGTTGTACCTTGGATTTCTCCTTTTTAATAGCAGCAAAATACCATATTAAATTGATAAATTTTTCCACAAATTCGTCCATTTTTTACTGCCCCAACCTTAGCTCAAGAAATTCATTAGTGTGATCATCATAGTACCTTTCATTCAAATATCAATATTTAAGCTCCTCTTGAAATTCCTCCCATGAAATTATTTTTTTCTCAAAGGTATGCACACTTTCGGCCTTTTCCCACCAGAGAGTAACTCTTCCCTACAACTCATAAATGGCCAATCTGGCCTTTAAGTTACTATCATACTCATATACTTGAAAATAGTTGGTCATGTTGAGAATCCAAGCCTCTTCATCTTCCTCCTTCTCCCAATCAACAGTAGGAGATTTTATTTTCTGGAACTCCCCTTGTAGTTCCATCCTCCTCTTTCTCCTTAGATAAGTCCTATCTGAATCACTTTCAATTTTAGAATTCTCTGACTCCATATCCGCACTCTTCCTTTTTGGTACTTTCGGCTCTATTATTCGATGACTATAATTTTCAGCTAATTCCCTTATCATTTTTTCCTATTCTTCACTAGCTTTTAACAATTGTTCATTACCATCTCATGAGATGAGCCTATTCTTGTTGCAAGTTTATGATGAAATCCATAAACTGAGAGGTTGGTGGGGTACTTCCATTCCTCAAATCAATGTATAATTATTCACCAATTGTTATGGCTGGAGGAGAATTATTCATCATTCTTTTATGGCCTGCTTCACCAATGTACCTTATAAACCATAAAAATATTATCAATATCTCATATTTACATTTATGTGCATATTTAATTTTACTATGATGGTTCCTTGCAAGCCTAGTGTTGAAACTTGGCTCTGATACCATTTTTTCACAACCCTGGTATTTTTTTTTCTAAGGCTTTATGACAACCATACTCGACCATGACTAGCATCAAAGATCCTTTATTAGACACTGAAATAAAATAAATAGCATAGGGTAATACTATGATAGAAACAATTCCTTCTTTTATTTCATTTAATTACAAATGTTGAGTGGGTACTACGTTTACATTTAACCCCACTTATGTGCATTCCTATACACATTTTGCGACCTTAATCTCATTGCTAAAACATGGGTTGGGCACATCTCATGGTAAGGTTTTGGTTTGGTTACTTATAATATGGTTGCTCTAAATATGAGCATATTTAACCCTGCTACTAAATATTTTATTCTCACTTTACATTTCATTTGATTAAATATCCATACTTAAGCTCATAGGTATTATAAATATGAGCATAATTTAATTCGTAAGCGTTGGAATTTACTTCTTTAATATTCTATCGAACTCTTTGGAAAGGGTTATTAACCCAATGCAATTTTCGACTATTTGTTTAAAATTCTAAGGCTTTTGAATTACAATGCTCTGCACTCTTCAATGATGTGTCCACACAAGATTGTTCAACTTTATGACGATCATCTAATTCCTGTACGATCGTAAATGAATGATGATGATGCTACTTGGAGATCATGATGGTGGAAACTTGGCAGAAAACCCTAATTCATTCTGGCAACCCTTTTGGATCTGTTGCGACGCGATGCTAACATATAACCCCAATTTCATCTAGTTGTATCCGATCCTTTACAATCGTTGGAACGAAGTATAAGGTAAGGGTATTTTCTTGGTAGTTTCATTTTTAAATTTAGTCATTCATGTTTCATTTTACCTACACTTGGTAGATTTTAACCCCGGACATCTTCCTTTTTTTATTTAAGGATTCTGGATTGTGACTCCACCGAATGGAGGCATTGCGTTCAGGTAGATTCCCTGTATTATCCTGCAAGGTAATTATGTAATAATCCCCAACTGGTAATATCCGATAAGAGGAAAAAATTCCCTCGTATTTGCTTCCTTTTTATTTTTATTTTCGATTAAAAAAATTAATCTTACAATGGCTCCCCTACTTCAGGTTGCCAATGCTTGGATGATATTTCCACAGTGGATGAGTTGGTTCTTCCTACAAGTAACAATAAGGATTTTATAGTTGGATAGATAGCCCCCCTCTTGCCAAAAATTATTTGAATTTCGATTCCTTGTTCATAGTCCATTCTCGTTTTAGTGGCAGGTTAACATCTGTTTTTTTTCGTAGCCCAATGTTTGCATATTCCAGTTTCAGCAGCAGATCACCGACCCCTCTCCTTCGACTAGGTGAGATTTCATTTATGCTGGGTGTTTTTCCTTTTTCACTTAGTGCCTGGATTTTTGTGTTTTCTCTAGATCATGGTTTTAATTTTTAATTTTTTGTTTTCTTAGAAAATACATGTATTAATGGGACCTCCGCTTGTAACACTTTCTATCCATTGAAGTCAGTGTTTGATTTTTGACGAATTCTCCTACTTCCGATAGGTCGATGCTCCCGTATACTCAAAAGGGTCTCCTTGCGGTACCATTATCCTATGTTGATTTATATATGAATTATACTTTCGGTCTTCAACTATACAAAGAAATGGGAATTGTGGAATGCATGATTTGTGTTTTTATATACAGTATTTTAGATAGTAGAAACACCATTGTGCATATTGCCTTCACTAAAGACTTGTAATTTATGTTTTTATGTTTTTTTAAAACAACTTGGTAGTTACCCAAATCCTTTCAAGGCGATAGAAAAATGTAATTACATTGAGCCCTCAATGAGTGTATATAAATCGTTATTTCCTTAAGTGGTTCTTCTCTACAAATGAGTTTACTGGGAGATCATATTTTTTATTTATTATCGTGTATTTTACTTTGCAATTACTAGGAATTTGACATGATTTAGGTCATTACTGTTAAGTTATGTTTCTCTGCTATGGTATTGGTAAACCTATCAATTGTTTTCCTTGAAAAAATAATATTAATGTATATGTGCTTCCTCATTCATTTTTTTTGTTAAGGATTCATTCATATATATATATATATATATATATATATATATATATATATGTTATACCGTCAGTGGTTATCAAACTTAATTTATGTTTCGCTCTATAATTCGTAGTCAACATCAGTTGATTTATATATAAATTACATTCGTTTATGGATTTATATGTCTTCTGAGTGGCTCACTCCGAAAATAATTTCTTAGCCTTTTCTAAGTATGTTTTATTTTTTCTTTATTTTCCAGAATACTCCATACTTTTACAAAGTTTCCCTTTTATCTATTGGTTAAATGAAATGAGTCAGTTTTCGGTTGGCCAACGCCATCCTTATTTGTTACACAATATTTTGTCACCATCTCTGCAATCCCCATCCTGAACATTGGAGGACCATTTCAGTGACCTCTATGTACTGTCATACATTTTCATAAATGCGATTGCATCCCTTGGCATGTCAAGATCATAATTTTTGTTGATCATTCCTCAAGCATACCTTTAAAAACATATGATTTTGGGTCGGAGCTGGTAGGCATTTATGGCCTCGCGCCCATGAAGAAATTAACATTGGGCCCCGCGCCCTTTGGCTCTCTGTCTCAGAAGGGCACCCATGCTGAGCTGATTTTGGAATTTTTTTTAAAATAGAAATGAAGCTTCCATGCTTAACAGCTTCATGAGAGGAGTCATCATGGTTTGTTCGACTAAATCAAGTAGAGTTCTTCCCTTTGGCTTGTTATTTCTTACAATTGTGAAACTCCCCCAAAGGGATAGACCTCTCCTCCATCTTATGTGGAATCCCAAACCTCCTCCTCCTCTCCTATAAATTCCTCCTCCTCACATTGATTCAGCTAGCTGAACATTCATTAGTATAGCTCGTGTGTTGAAGAAAGCATAGAAGAATCCATTGTTGTGAGAGAATTTAAGCCCATTTCCTCATTGAGTCGAATTTCGAACGAATGCTTAAGACACACCCGATTGAACCTGTCAAAGGAGATTTGCAACATCAAGGCATAAAGTTGTAAACTTGTTTTTCATTTATCAATAATACATGACTGGTTTCTGGTTCCAACTTTGTTTACATTTATATGAAAATTGCTTAGCTCTCCTTGACTAGCTGAATAGTTGTAGATGAATTTATATGCTTGTATGTTGTCATCGTTTGTTTGATATTTGTGGAGACACATGAACATCGTCACCAACATGGAGCGCAAGGCGTGAAGACAAGTATTGAAGGATCGCTACCACATGCCACGATAAAAGCATTGGACTGAGGTATGATATATGTCCTAGTCCATATTTCATTTATAAGCCAGGAATTTAGGATTCCAACGTGTTCCCTTGTTGCTAGACCCACCCTAAGGCTAGAGGGATCACCTCTGTCCGCAGAGGGGATCTGCCTTCTCAACAAGTTGGCAACCATACTAGGTGTTATCACAAAATTGCACTTGATTGGCTGCTAATCAGACAACTTCATGTAACTGTTTCAAACCAACTTGTAACTAAAGCTTAGCCTCTTCATTCTGAGAGGGATCTCTCAAAGGGGTTAATGATATTTGATAATTATGAAACTAGATGGCTAACTCTACTTGGAAAATAACTTGATTGTGATGTGTGTAGGTTGAAAAGAGTACAAGTCTGCAACCATTGGGCTTATGGAGTCAACAAATCAGTAGTTCAGGGGTAAGGTCTCTTGACATGGAAGCTGAGGCAGGTAAGATTTTTTAGCAAAGGTAAATCACACATGGAATATGAAATAACACAGCCATTTAATCAATAAAGGAAGTCAGAGAATACACCTATGAATTCTGAGTATTAAAGATGAAATGCACTGCAAATGGTACACATGAAAATATAGATCAGAAAAGCACTAAAAAATCCATGAGAATCTCAGGTTGGTCTAGAAAAAGTCCCTTTGTATTACGGATATCAGTCAAACTACATAAAGTTGCAGTATTACAAAAAATTTCCAACCCTTTACAATTTCGAATATCTGCCCTTTAATAGACCTTGTTGCATGAAAGATGATCTTCCTCTTGGCTAGATTCATTGAAATTTTCCTAATGAAACCTTTCATAACAGAAAAACATGTGCTTTAATGAGAAAATGATAGCTACACTATAAAACAATCCTTTTCCTATTAGGACTCAAACTGCTAATTATTACATCAACTACCTTATCTCTTAAAACAGTTACACATCTGAAAACTAATTATTCACATGTTCAAATGAGATATTACAGAACTCATCACTACTTGAAATCTTAATTTTTCTTCTCAACCTATGGAAAAAACCCTATTTTTCAGGAAAACATGTCCTTATCTTCAATGAATGATTTAGCTGATGAGTTGTCTTATTTTCATGGTCTTCAAGTTATGGATGATTTCTGGAAAAGTCCCTTGACCTTTTGAAAGTGTCCACCTATATAAAACTGCTCATAAACCTACTCATAAACCTTCAAAACAACTCGCTACGAAATCATGGTAGTTTCATAGTGTACAAAAAATGACCTTTGCAATCAAAATTTTTACTTTCCTTTTGCATTGCGTTCATCATGCCCTGACACATACTCACTATCATTTCCTCTCCTTGAAAGCTACCAAAAGTGGTTTTAGGAGAAAAAAGAAAGCTACAGGTGATTTCGTAGCATTTTCCTAGCTTCAAGCCTAGGAAACGCTATGAAACTGTGGAAAACTTTGTAAATTCCAGATTTTTACCTTTTTTCAAAAATGTGCCTTCCAGCTATATAAATTTGGTTTTCAACATTCCATTGACCTCTCAAAACGTAAACCAACTCAAACTAAGAGTCTTGAGGTTTTTCTTCTTTATTGATGATGAGTTGGGCTGTTGGCTCCTCAACTACTATCATTTTTAGACCCTTCTCCTCTAGCTCCTCATGGATCAATTCTAGATGTTCTTTGAGGTCTTTAACTTGGTTCTTCAACTTTCTATTACTATATTTTAAGTACAAGTTTACTCTTCTGACATGCTTCACTTCTTTCCTTAATGGAAAATTCCATTTGATTAATTGTTGTGCATTATCTAGGGTCTTTGATACATTATCAACCTGCTCTTCTCAAAACTCTTTCATCTTCTCAAACTGAACCTTCTGAACATTATGTTTCCTTGCCTCCTTTTTCATGATTACTATTTCATGATTAGCTAACCTCAACTACTCCTCAAGGAGTTCAAACTCTATTTTTTCAATGAATTTCTCCTTTTCTTTCATTTTCTTGCTGACTGGATCTTCTTCCGCAGGTGATGAAAGGTCAATCATGTTTTGTGGTGGCTAGGCAGAGTCAGTGAATGGATGAAATTCTTTACTTCTTTCCAAAAAATTTCTAACATGTCTTGTCATGGGCTTCCTAGCCTGAAACATAAAACTTGCATCCTCACCTTCAAATTCTAACTTCTTTGTTGATTTAGCTTTCTTGATCTTCTTTCCACCCTCATCTATATCCTCAACCTGGACTATAGGAGTATAGTCAATATCAATAGCATGTAATATGTCTTCTAAAATTCCTTTAGCTACTGCTTGGCTCCTTGTAATCATTTTTTGGCCTTGTCTACTCACAATTGGCTCTTGTTTTGCAGGTTTTCTCATTGTTGAATTTTTTTTGAAGGTGAAACAGTGGGTGTATCAAATCTCTAGAACTGCTCTATTTCCATCATTATTCGTTCACTTTGCTCTGCCCCTACTAGTTCACTTTTTTCTACCACTAAAGGTGAAGGTATACCTCTAGGTTTAGGAGTTATTTTAGGGATAATAGTTTCCATTTCAAAACCACTAACAAACAAAAAAGAAGACCAGTCTCTGCCTAGTCTTTGTAGCTCATCTAAAACTAGAAATTTATTAAACCATGATGAAAAAGTGAGGTTTCACTTGCTTCAGATTTAGCTTGAACTTTATCTACCATTTTTTCTAAGCTTTTTTGCGAATAAAAAGGTAGATCAAGTGATATCTTACCAACAAATTGTAGAAGAAGCTTGAAGTGGTAGGAATATACTTTATGATATCTCCCTTCACAAGTGAAATATTTCTGAATGATAAGAAGTAGCTTTGAGAAATTATCTTTCATGCAGCTCCTTGGAATGGAATTTGTAAGGTCAACCTCACTATTTTCTGGCTTGATAAATTCTTTACACTCCTCCATGTTGAATTTGAAATCTTTGAACCATTTTTCTTGTCCTCTTGGAATCCTTGTTGCTGCTGCAATGGTCTCTGGTGTTATAGTGAGATTCATCATTCCCACTTTTGTATCAGTTCCATTGAAGTTTAGGGAAAATTATTTAGAAAAATAAACATGCCATCCTTGCAACCTTTGACAAAACTGCAAACACCCCATTCTTCTGAAAACTTCTATAGCTATTGGGTCTTCATTTATCAAGTTCATATCTGATGGCTCATATCTAAGACAATGGCCACCTTTGTTGGTCTTCATCTTTGCAGCCATGGCTCTTTGATGCCTTATCTTCCTCACTTGATCAATTATACCTGCAAACCTTCGAAAATACGAGCCACAACTTGGACTAAGTGGAATAACTCTCCAGAGCTCAATAATACGCAAAGAGGAAATGGAGAATGACAATTGACTCAATTTGGAAATATTTTGAAGTTCGATGAAAACTCATAGCATAATGATGACTCATACATGCTTAAAATGGGGATGATGACTTCAATGTTGAAAATGCAACAAGATGATGGATCTTAGTGAAATGAAGTCGCCTTCACTAAGTGGGCCCGCGGGCTATTTTTGGCGCAAAGTCTATTTTTAGACTATGTCTATTTTTAGACATATGGATCATGGTCTATGAGTTGCAGGATGCTATTTATGGATGATTGGTCGAGTTGGTAAAAATAGATGGACCTCTATTTTTAGACATTGGGCGGAATCTATTTTTAGACTGCCGGGCTAAAAATAGAACAGTTAAATATTATTAACCCTTAATAATATTTAGACTATAAACATTATCTTATCCTCTTGGAGCACTTCAGTTTGATGCTTGGATGTGGCACATGCAGCCGACAGAAGGAAATACGCTTTTCCTAAGGGTTAGTTGAGCTATTGCATGGTTGACTTCAGTTAGAACTCATGTGGCAGAGTTTGGTGGAGTTGATGAGACAGTTGGTGGAGTTGTGTTCGGTTTAACTTAGTTGAACTAGTCGTATTTAGTCTAACTGAAAAATACACTAGTGATGAGTGGTGTGAATTAATTATTAATTAATTCACTAATTATTAACTCATAAATCAACTAAAGAACACATCAGTTAATTGCAATGCATGGACAGTTTAGTGGAGACCAGTGTTAGAGGTGGGTGAAAGGGTGAGTCTACTATCAGTTGTGACTATGGTTGTGCATGAGATTTGCACACACATTGATTGAGATTGCCAATGAGGATTGCGCAGTACAAGCCAGTGGGATTCGAACTTGGATCTCATCATTATTCATCTTGGATTGCGCAATAGAGGCAGGCAGACTTGTGGAGGAGATTTGAACCCGTGACTTGTTCATCTTCCGTGCTAGTTTGTGTGTAGCATGTGAGATAATGCTGAGAGCTGTGAGAGCTTTGTGCTATGTATTGTTACATGTTCTCTATCATTATAATATACAGATAGTTGGGGGTTTTCAGCTGTATGCTTTCCCCATTACATACTGTGTTATATGTGTGCTTGATTATTGTTTTATGTGCGCATGCGACTGCTTCTATTTCCGCATATTGATGATCAATTGTAGAAGAGGTTATGTATTATGCATGAAGCTTAAATAGTGTGTAATCAGGATAATATCGGTGAATAATTCAGAAAATTATTCAAATTTCTACATGGTATCGGAGCGAAAATTGATCATCAGATTTATTACAGTGATTACAATTTATTTCGGTAGACAGAGTCTATAAGCGGGCAAGGTAGCCTCTGGATCCATCCTTTCTTTGAAAGGTGATATATCCAGTAAACGCCCCTACAGTCGATCTCTGTGCTAGAAATACCTTGTTCTCACAGATCCAGAAGCGGTTGAGTTTGAGCTGGTGGAATTCGAATTTTGCAGCAGTTTGTTTTCTTGGTGCCGGAGTTGAAATGTCTTTCAACAGATTGCGACTGGAATATGCCCTTGAGGGCAGTTCGAATTATGTTGCATGGAAGGACAGAATGGAGGAGGTATTAGATGATAACGGGCTGAAGGATTTCATAGATACTGAGGTCCCAAAGCCTACTGATGCTGCTCAAGTTGAGGCTTGGAAAAAGAAGATGGCGAAATGTCGAAGGATTCTGTTGGAGGGCGTGAAGGAACACATTGTATCCAACCTGCATGGAAAAGCTTCTCCATACTTGATGTGGAAAGTGTTGACAGATCTATTCCAAAGCAAGAGCGACCAGAGGAAGTTGGCGCTCAAGGATAAACTCAGAAACATTAAGATGGAGAAAGGCGACAGTATTGCCAAGTACCTCACGAAGTTCACCCAATGCAGGGATGAGCTGGGAAGTGTGGGGGTGACTGTCGATGATGAGGAATTGGTGGACCTGGCTCTCCTTGGTCTTCTGAAGAGTTGGCATTCCTATCAGGACTCTGTCAATGGTCGGGAGAAATTTCCGAGATGGGAGCGACTTTGGTCGGATCTCATGCAAGAGGAGATAAGGCGGAGCACCAGGGATGGATCTTCATCAAAGGCATCTGATGAAGAAAATTTTGCTTTGGCTGCCAAAGCAAAGAAGGGGAAGAGCAAGAAAGCTTCTCATTCCGGTGCGAAAGGCAAGAAGCAGGACATGTCCAAGGTGAAGTGCTTTCACTATCACCAGCACGAACCTTATGCCACAAATTGTCCGCAGAAGAAGAAAAATAAGCATGCTACTGGATCTGCAGCGGGAGAGGCCTTAGCCTCACAATTTGAGCTGGATTTTTCACTGATCACATGCTTGGTCTCAAGTGTGATGGGATCAGTATGGTTCTTGGACAGTGGTGCGTCTTTTCACATGACTGGAGATCGGGATTTGTTTTCAGATCTGGATGAGAAAGATCTTGGAGTGCACATCGAGATGGGCGATGATGGTAGATACAGTGCGACCGGTATCGGTACCATTTCCTTTGAGAGGGAGTCTGGTAAACCCTTCGTATTGAAGGAAGTGTTGCATGTTCCAGGATTGATGAAGAATCTGATCTCTGTGGCGATGTTGGAAGACAAGGGGTATGATGTGGTCTTCAGCGAGGGAAAGGCTTTCCTGCGCAGTAAGACAACTGGAGAAACCAGAAAGATAGGGGTTTGAGTCAGGAACCTTTATCAATTGCAAGTAGATGGCTGCGCAGCAATGGCATGCAAGGAGGAAGGAGTGGTGAGCCGAGATGATGGCGAGTTGTGGCACCGGAGATTGGGCCACCTTCACCATGGAGCTTTGAACATACTGCAGTAGATTTCTACTGGGCTTCCTAAGGGCACTCTTGCGCAGTCAGATCAGTGCAAGGGGTGTACCTTGGGAAAATTTGTGAAAGCCACCTTTCACGAGAAGGATAGTTGCGCCACGAAGATCCTTGAGAGAATTCACACAAATGTGTGTGGACCTTTCTCAGGAGCTTCAACAGCAAAGCACAGGTACTATGTGATCTTTGTTGATTATTTTTCTTGGAAGTGCTGAATCTTCTTCATGCAGAAGAAGAGCGAGACATACTCAAAGTTCTGTGAGTTCAAGGCGCTGGTTGAGAAGGAATCGGGGAAGCATGTGAAGGCTCTTAGGAGCGACAATGGTGGTGAATCCATCTCTGGCGAATTCAAAGACTTTTGCAGCGTAGAAGGGATTCAAAGAGAGCTCATAGCACCTCATAACCCACAGCAGAATGGGGTTGCTGAGCGGAAGAATAGAACGATCGTGGGTTCTGCACGGGTGATGTTGCATGATCAGGGCCTACCCCTTTACTTGTGAGCGGAGGCATGCAATACTGCAGTATATGTGTAGAACCGTTGTCCTCACAAGATACTTGGCATGAGTACACCCGAGGAGGAGTTTTCTGGTAAGAGGCCTGATATTTCCCATTTGAGGATTTTTGGTTCACCTGTCTACATGCATGTGACGAAGGATGCCAGGAAGAAGCTGGAACCGACTGCAGAGGTTGGGATATTTGTGGGGTACACTGATACGCCCCACAACTATCGTGTGTATTTTCCAGATAGTCACAAGACTGTTGTGCGACGGGATATCAAATTTCAGGAGGAGAAAGCCATGAAGTGTTCTCTTGAGAGGGAGCCACACTTGCATGCAGAGGAGGAGCTATTAGTTCCTAAGGATGAGTCTCAGGATGTGGATCAGCCACAAGATGAGGTTCATGGAGTGGAAGAGACCACTCAGGCAACGCCAACCATCAGAGGGCGGAAGCGCACTACAGAAGCTAAGCGACTGGCTCAAGATGCAGAGAAGGTTGTAGGAGCACCTACATCACACACAGATGAGATGTGGGGCCACCGATCTCCAGACATTGGATACATGGCTCTTATGAGCAAATGTGTCGTGACAGAGCCATCCTCTTTTGAGGAAGCTGTGGAGGATCCCGCATGGGTAGATGCCATGGTGGAAGAGTATGATTGTATTGTCAGAAACAGTGCATGGGAGATTGTCCCGCGACCAGAGGGGAAATCAATGGTGGGTTCGCGATGGATCTACAAAGTGAAGCAGGCAGCTGACGGGAGTGTGGAGAAGTACAAGGCAAGATTTGTTGCCCGTGGCTTCTCACAGATTGAGGGGATCGATTATGAGGAGACCTTTGCACCTGTCGCAAGGTACTCTTCCATACGGATGATCCTAGCTCTCTCAGCGCATATGGGGTGGCACATCCATCAGATGGATGTGAAGACTGTGTTCCTCAATGGATTCATTGAGGAGGAGGTGTACATAGAGCAGCCCGAAGGTTTCGAGATCTTCGTTGTACCGGTGGAGTCGCATGTGTGACCAAGAGAGCACCGTATGGGTTGAAACAAGCACCCGTGCTTGCGTACGTACGTGACAGATGCATGCTTATTTTCACCGCACTTGGATTCTCCAAGAGTGAGTATGATCCAAACCTGTATACGTATCGGTGGTGGAGGGGGAAGGTCGATCACAAAATCGTATGTAGATGATTTGATTTTGACAGGTGATGAGCTGTTGATACTCTCATGCAAGGAGGATCTTGCAAAAGAGTTTGATATGAAGGACTTGGGCCTCCTTCATTATTTCCTGGGATTGGAAATTTGGCAGCGCAGTGATGGACTATTTGTTTCTCAGGGTAAGTATGCCCGGGAGATACTGGAGAAGTTCAACATGCATGGCTGCAAGCTTGTTGATACTCCTCTTCCTGGTGGTTGGAGGAAGGAGGATGCTACTTCAGCAGAGGTAGTGGATGCCACTGTTTATCGACAGTTGGTGGGGTCGCTTATGTATCTGGTCAATACACGACCTGATATATGCTATGCTGTTAACCAGCTTTCGCAAGCTATGGTTAAGCCTACCAAGCTCTTCTGGAAGGAAGGAAAGCATGTATTGCGTTATCTTAGAGGCACATCAGGATATGGCTTGTGGTACATACAGGAGGATGAGGTGAAGCTATGTGGCTTCACGGATGCAGATTGGGCAGGGAGCCCAACGGACCGAAAGAGCACATCTGGAGGGATCTTCAGTATCGGGTCGACAGTAGTTTCTTGGTACATCAGGAAGCAAAGATCCGTGGCACTCATTTCAGTAGAGGCTGATTATATGGCAGCAAGCTTGGCTGCATGCGAGGTCATATGGATGAGGAAGATCCTGGTCGGGTTGTTCGGGTCACACTTGGAGCCTACTGTGATTTATTGTGATAACCAAAGTTGCATTAAAATATCAGCTAATCCAGTATTTCATGATAGATCCAAACACATCGACATCAGGTAACATCATATCAAAGATTGTGTGTAGCAGAGAATCATGTTACTTTCATATATTCCCATGGAGGATCAGGATGCTGATATCTTGACGAAGGCGCTCACCAGGAGAAAATTCGAATACCACGCTGCAGGCAGATAGGGGGCTGTGACAATCCACATTCGTTGAGAGGGAGTGGTTGAAAATGCAAGATTGTCCTGGAGGCGTAGTAAATGGTAGGCTACTTTCATTTGGTGGGCCTGCAGGGTATTTTTGGCGCAAAGTTCATTTTTAGACTATGTCTATTTTTAGACATGTCGATCATATTCTATGAGCTGCAGGATGCTATTTGTGGATGGTTGGTCAAGTTGGAAAAATATATGGATTTATATTTTTAGATATATTGGGCGGAATCTATTTTTAGATTGCCAGTCTAAAAATAGATATGTCGAATATTATTAGCTCTTAATAATATTTGGACTCTAAACATTATCTTATTCTCTTGGAGCACTTCAGTTTGATGCCTGGATGTGGCACATGCAGCTGACACAAGGAAATACGCTTTTCCTAGGGTTAGTTGAGCTATTGCATGGTTGACTTCAGTTAGAACTCAAGTGGTAGAGTTTGGTGGAGTTGATGAGACAGTTGGTGGAGTTGTGTTCGGTTTAACTTAGTTGAACTAGTTGTATTTAGTCTAACTGAAAAATACACTAGTGATGAGTGGTGTGAATTTATTATTAATTAATTCACTAATTATTAACTCATAAATCAACTAAAGAATACATCAGTTAACTGCAATGCATGGACAGTTCAGTGGAGACCAGTGTTAGAGGTGGGTGAAAGGGTGAGGCTACTATCAGTCAGGATCATGGTCAAACACACATCACTAGATCAAGCAATGAGAATCACAGACTGCTGGGATTTGAACTTCGATCTCACCATTATTCTATCTTGTGAAATGCAGAGAGTGTGTGTATCTTTGTGGAGGATTGAACTGCCAGACTTGCTCACTCTCCGTTGTCAGTGAAGCATGTGATAGTGCCGAGAGGTGCTGTAGTCTTTGTGCTATGCATTGCTATATGTTCTCTATCATCATTATAATATACATATAGTTGGGTTTTCTTACCAGTTTTCCCCATATATACCTATGTGTGCTTGATTATCATGCAGGCACATAATCGCTTCATTTTCAAGATATTGATGATCAATTGTAGAAGAGGTTATGTATTATGCATGAAGCTTAAATAGTGTGTAATCAGGATAATCTCGGTGAATAATTCAGCAAATTATTCAAATTTCTAGATTCAACCCTGACCATGTACCTTGATCTTTACCCTAACTGACTCGAATGGCATCTAACTTATCCTTTTCAATCATTTTTTGACACCTAGAAGTTGTTTTGACAAGACAGACAAGAAACCTTACTTTCGTAGTGTGCCTAGTGTATTTTTGGGTATTTTTGCTACGAAAGTATTAGCAGTTTCGTAGCGAAAAGTGAATTTTCTCTGTGTATTTCGTTACGAAAGTGTGGATTCTTGGCTAAAAATACTCTTTAGGTGCTATAACCTTGGGAAACGAAGAATGTCAGAAAATTATGATTGATGTGACATGAAAGGATTTGAATGAGGGTGGGTTGAGACCTTAGGATAGGCTAAATAAGAAAAATTAAAAATTTTCCTTGACCAAGTAATGAAAATATTATGTGACCCTACCTTTAACACATGAACCTCTAGGACTTTGTCAAATGATGCTTCATTTTTTCTGAGTGATAAAACTAAGGATCAGTGTGTCTATCGTCTCTCGTTGATTCATTTTGGAATTTTTCTTGTCTGTCTGACTTTGGTCGTATTTCCATTTCTCTAACTTTGTTTTGCTTATCTGACTGTTTCAAGCCATCTCACCTATTCTCAGAGTGATAAGTCTGGTATTTTCTCAGCTGGCTTTTCTCCTTTCCTTGGTTTCCTTACTTGGTACTATTGTTTCCTTGACAGTTGCGTCGACTGGCACAGGTTGCCTGTGTTACGGGTGCAATTTACCCTGTTCAGCACAGATTACAGCTGAACATTCATGCCGAATCCTGTAGGATTGGATTTCGGCCTCTTTCCAAAGTTTTCTAGTGAATATTACCCTCTGGATTGGTTTTTCCTCCCTGGATTAGTCCACTTGGATTTTTTTGACTTCCCTGTCTCATTATTTTTAGTTGATTAGTCTCTCATCTGATCAGCGTGGTTTCTCATCCTAGGGTTTCTATGCATCTTTGATCGCTAGTTCGGCAACATGTTCATTGAGTTTCTAAGCTGTGTATGATTCAGTTTAGTCTTTCATCTTTTCAGCATGTTGATTGATTTCTTGGTCTTTTCTTTTGATTCTACATGTTGTAGGATTGTCAAACTGTCATCCTGGTGTTTGTTTGACCCTTCGTTTGTCATCCTGAGCATATATCACATTGCTCATTGAGTCGATTTGAAAGTCCTCTTTCTATGTGAAGGAATGCTTGTCTAGTTTTGAGTGTGTCCCATATTCATTTTTGGATTGGTCTCTTTGTGTTTTATTCATTTCATTCAAGTTGCTCACATCTAATATTTTTTTTGTCCTTTTAGTGTAATAGTGCATTATTTCTTCTCATTCACATAAAACAACGAAATTTGCATCCTTTCTCTCTATTTGAAAATGAAAAGTAATCTTTTTCTTTAGTAACTTTATTTCTCATTAAAAATTGAACAACATGATAAAATCCTTTAATTTTCTGCTTTGGCTGTGTTGGTAGCATTAGGAAAAGTCCTTCTTGCATTCGATTGATTGTTTCTTTGTTGTGAACTTCTATCCTTCTCTTAGCTAGTTGGTCATCGAATCGAAATGATATTCTTTCTCATGTATTTGTGCATTAGATATTTGAGATTACATTGGGTAAGGCCTTGAAACTGAAACATAATTTCAAGTTAAACTTTAAAATGAACTCAATCAACCTAAGGAAGCATTGAAACTGAACGCTCATATTTAGAAGTCTAGGCTAGTGACGTGTTTCGGCGTTGTTAAACCTAGTAGCTATCATTCACCATCTGGAATTAGACAACACTAGCACGGACTTGTTCTCCCTTACCATCGAGTATATAAAGTCATAGGTTGCAATCCTTTATCCATAGGAAGCCAAGTCGGCCGCCTTGTAACCGTGATACACCAAACGCAGCATTCGGGTAGACTGCCTGCACATACATTAAGTCCTTGGTCATTTCTCTTTCATTTACTCACCAAGGTGTATATTTCAGTTCACAAAATATTGGTTCACCCTCTTTCTTAGATTTCCTGAATAGTCATTTTGATCTTTCCGTCTCTCTAAAATTTGAAAAGTTCATCGAGCACTTGTCCTTTCAATCTCGTCCAAACTGACACTGACTAGAGTCACCTTTTGTCCTTTTCTCGACTCTTAACATATGAAATGGTAAAGTTTTGTTTCAGTGTCATAAAATTAATTACCCACAATCACACTCCCATTAAAGTTATTTTATTGGCTTATTCATACCTAATTCCTTAGTGATTGTTCTTAAAGCCTCGAATTGATCATCTCTTAAAGCCTCGAATTGATCATCTCTTTTATCTCATGTTTTTGAGACAAAGTCACAGTGGTGAAACCATTATTTTCATCGTCCTAATCATTACCTTGTAGTGAAGAATCTCCTCCCAAAGTTTCTTCTGAGACACCTCATTTTGTTGGGACTCTAGGCTACTGGTGTGCCATTATTCCGATTGTTCAACATCTTGCCACTCAATCTCCTCCTGAGGAACCATTTGATATCAATTGGAAACCTCCAGACACTTGGGCATTTTTGAGGTAAGATCCCTCACAACTTCCTGAATCACCATTAAAACGTGCCTTACTTGCCACTAGTCGTCGCCTTTTCGCCGACAACATGTCTTCATCTGACATGGATTCCATGAGTCCTATTAATAGTGAAGATACTTATGTTTCTATGAGAGAATATCAGTTCCCTCTTGAGAATTTTCCTTATGTCTCGGGTCAACCTTCCTCACAACCTTCATCTCTCTCGGCTGGTTATCGTTCTTTGACTCAGATGATTTCTAATGCTACATATTTGTATGAGAATCTGATATGTTCAGGTACATCAGCTCCTTCTTAGGGGTCATCTATGTCGAGTCCATCCCCTTCGACTCCCATCGTGTTGACAATGGTTACGTTTGTCCAAACCTAGCCCACTATTTGTGTGGCTTCCTCCACACCATCCACTAGTGTGATCCCATCATTGCCTCCATATTCTGTTGTTCGTGGGACGCTTCCTATTGCTTCTGCGATACCAGTTGGACCCATTGTGAGTGGATCACAGCCTCACGTATCGGGAGTCCATCAACCTATTGGTAGTCCACCTATCTCCTCTAATCCTATTCCCAGAGGTTTGATGTACGACCAGTATATGATGGCCATTCAACAACATAATTACTTCCCCCAAGGTTCTCAGTAGTTTCAAGCTCCCATAAATCCTCCACATTATTACGATGAGCATATAAATCACATCTATTACTGTGGGCCTATTCCAAAAGGTTATTTGTATGCTAAACCCATCAAATACTGGTTAACCTCAACTAGTTTATGTACCTTTAGGGACAATCCTATGGTCCACAAGGACAACCATTTCAGGGATAACCTTCGGTCCAATAGGGACAACCCTATAGTCCTACTGGTCAACCTTATGTTCAACAGGGAGCGTCTTATGTTCCTCAGGGGAAAACCTATCCATCTTAGGAACAACCTTTTTTACAATAGAACCAGCCTTACATTGAACAAGGCCCAACTTTTGTACAGCAATTTCAACCCTCTACTACTCAGCTGGGCCAACCTGGTCTTCAGGGTCAACCTAGCTCATCTCAACTATTATGTCAACCTGCACCCCAAGGGCAGCATGGTGGATCTCAACATCTAGGCCAACCTGCACCCTAGGGAAATCTTATCCATTCTTAGTATCCAAGTCAACCTGCACCCTAGGGGCAGCCTGTGCACCCTCAGGGCCCACCTTTTATTCCTCAAGGCCAACCGATGGTTTCCCAAGGTCAACCTTCAATGGTACAAGGTCCATCCCAAGGCGTTGCTTACATTCCACAACAAAATCCATATGTTTCTCAAATAGGACCTCAGTGGTTCACTCAGAATCGATACCCTGGTCCTTAACTGGTGTATGGGCATAATTATCAAAATTATAACCCCTATGGACAAAATCCCCCGGGACAAAACATATGGGGTCAAAATTTCTCCCAACCTGGTTGGAATCCAAATAATAGTCTCTATCAAAGGCCTGCAATGCCTTTCAATTAGAATTTTCCATTCCTTGCTACGTTGGAACTGCCCTATGTGTCAAAATTAATGAATGATCCTATCCTTCATAATCAATATTGGCCCCCAGTTCCTACCAATATCCTTGGCGATTGTCCCAAATTTGAAGGAAAGTCCGGAGAAGACCCCCAGGCGCATGTTATGACATACGATATATGGTGCTCCTATAACTCCTGGGTTGATGATTCGATTCATTTACGTATTTTTCAAAGGACTCTTACTGGTGCCACTGAAAATTGGTACATTGAAATATCCTTCAACATCTTTCAAGATTTCAACTCTCTAGCCATGGAATTTCTCACACACTTTCAGTTACCAGTTCATTATGAAATTGGGATGCACCTCCTAACATCCTTGAAACAAGATCGGGTTGCTCATATCTCTGATCATATTTATGAATGGACACGACGTCGTAGTTTGATCAAGTTTTAGATCCATGATTAACTTCTGACTGATTGGTTCACTATCCCTTTTATTGGTCCGATTGCGAAGGACATCGTTATGGGGGCATGTGTTACTGAGGAACAAGCCATCACTCGTGCCCAGTACTTCAATCTCGTGCAATCTCAATCTGGAACCCGGTATGAACCCTTGCCCGATGCTCTACCACATGGAACTTCCAAAGCACCGGTGACACCATCCGTCGAAGGTATCATTGGTTCTGTGTCTTAGAATTCTCGTAAGTCTTCTCCAAATCCTTCGAAGAAAAAATCTACTTATTCCACTGATACTACTTCTCAGCCACCTCCTAATCCTAGTAAAACCACGGAAGTGAATTCTTTCCAGTCCACCCTGGCAGATAAAGCTTCCAAAGGTAAGAAAAAGGGTAAAGGAAAGGCCCCCCGAAATAGGAATCTCCTAAACCTAATTCTGATGATGGTTTGAAATGTAAACCAAAGTACCCTTGTCTAATTTGTGAAATGAGCATTACACCAAGGACTTTCCATGACAGGCTGAGGTGAGTCAACTGCTCAAAGGCACTCAAGTCACTCTAGCTATTCTAAAAGAACCATTCCCATCGCAACAAACTCAGATGGTGGAGCAACCTCAGTCCTCCACCCCTTTTGGCTCTCAGGTTTTCATGATGAATGGTGGTGCACCCATATCTATTGCTACAAGATCGAAGGATTATACAGAACCGCGTCAGGCAGCAGGGAAAGCGGTCGCAGATGGTCCTCCTCCCCTGCCTACTTTTGGCCCTCTTCACATTGAAAGGCCCAGTCCTGAGCCCATTGTATGACCACCTTTTAAATATGTGCTCCATAAGTATTCCTGTAACCTGAACGCTAGTGCCACTCAACATTACAATATTGTTGAGGATTTGGCTCAGGCGACATTTGCTATTTCTAAGTTGGAAGTGATTCAGAGTTTTCCATCACAACGGAAGGCTTTGCTATCCACTATCAGTGGTGGACCCCGCCAATTCCAACCTTATCACTTTTGATCTATAAAATTTCGTTCCGCGTCTCCCTCACCAACTTGCACTAATTATCCAAGTTTGGATTAATGGTAAGAATATCCATTGAGCAGTCATGGATAAATGTGCCTCTACTTGCATCATGTCCATTGCATGCTGGAAAGCCATTGTTTCTCTGACCCTTAATTAGTCTATAACTGCTTTAGAAGCTTTCGATGAAATGGAATCTCACCCTCTTGGTGTTCTCGCTAGCTTACCTATAACGTTGGATGGAAAAATAGTTAATTTCTAGGTTGAATTCATTGACGCCAAGCTCAATTATAATCTTCTCCTCAGTTGCAGTTAGACTCACACCATGCTATGCATCCCGTCCAATCTCTTTCGTGTTCTTCTATTCCCACACGAAGGGAAGATCATCACTTTCATTTAGTTATCCTTTTTCACTTCCACCTCCTCTGAGAGCAACGTTCCATATGTATATTGTATTCCTACGCCTTATGGGAGCATAGGGCCGCGAATTTTCAAATATCCCGCCCTTATGGGTATTTTTTCTCTTTCTCTACCCAACGCTGCTCAGGTCAACATGATCTCCACGCCTTCTGATCTGTGAATCATCCCTTTGTGTGAGAAAGTTGATTCGTTTGGTGACGCGATGCGGTTAAGCCCAATAGAAATTTATTATTATGAATTTATCTCATCTTCGGCTTCTCCTCCCTCCAATCATACTCCTTTAAGTGTGTCTCTTGACACATATTCTCAATCCCCTTAGCTTGGCGTTTCAGATTCTCTTGATCCCTTGAATGAGACATTCCCCACTGATGAGGCCATTGTGGAAACCATGTCTCTTGAGGATCCTCCTTGGGAAGATATTCATCATCGTTCCTCCTTTATGCTTGGCCTTGGGGCCATTTCTATTTGTCTTGAGAAATTTGCTGCCCAAGCTCCTTCCCATCCGCTTCAAATGCCCATCTTGACACATGAAGTTTTTGGGGAAGGTAACATTGAAAACATTACGCAAACTATTTATATTTACATCTCCGTGAAACCAGGGTTGTTGAGAACATCCACATTGGGTTGTCATGTTATCCTGATGAGATCAAGGTCTATACTAGTCTCTTCAGAGAGTTTCGAGATGTTTTCGCTTGGTCCTACGAAGAAATTCCTGGCATCGATCTGAGTATAGTCGTGCACGAGATCCCTACTTATCCTGACGTGAAGCCTTTTCACCAACATCTTCATCCCATGCACCCTAGAAAGGCAGCCACCATAAAGGGAGAAGTTGAAAAACTTCTCAAAGTTGGCTTCATTTATCTAATCCCCTTGACAGATTGGGTCTCTAACATCATTCCTATGGATAAAAAGCAGGGTACTATTTGAGTCTGTGTGGATTACCATGACATCAATCGTGCTTTTCCTAAGGATAACTGTCCCACTCCTTTCATCTACTAGATCATCAACAAATGTGATGGGAGTGAGATATTTTCCCTTATGGACGGGTTCTCTGGTTACAACCAGATCAATATTCTACCAGCTGATCAACACAAGACCACCTTCATCTGTCTGTGGGGCACCTTTGCGTACAAGGAGCTCCCTTTTTGCCTTAAGAATGCTGGTGCTACATTCTAACGATCAATTTCATACACTTTCCATGATATTAATCACATTGTTCAACCTTACTTGGATGACCTTACAGCTCATTCCGCTAAGCGTAAAGACCACCCGGATCACCTCCGTCAAATATTTCTTCGCTATAGATGCTACAACATTTGGCTCAATCCGCATAAGTGTGCCTTCTTTGTTGATTCTGGTAGAATCCTTGGGTTTATCGTTTCTAAATACGGAATTTGTCTTGATCCTCTTAAGGTAGAATCTATTGTCAATCTCCCCTCCCCTTCCTCTTTACATCAATTGCAGAGTTTGCAAGGGAAAGCTAATTTATTGTGTTGTTTTATACCGAACTATGCTGAAGTAGCCAAAGGATTCACATGATTACTTAAACAAGACGTCCCGTTCCTCTGGGATGAGATAGGCCAAAAATATTTCGATGCACTGAAGACATTGCTTATCAATGCTCCTCTTTTGTGTCCACCCAATCATCATTGCGACTATTCCCTCTATTCGACTTCCACATTTAGCACTATTGCCATGGTTTTGGTACAAGACGATGGTGATTGTGATGAGCACGTAATTTATTATTTGAGACGCAATATTCTCGATATGGAAACATGTTATGCTCATGTCGAGAAATTGGCGTTGGAAGTTGTTCAAGCCATCCAACGTTTTCACCATTATATTTTGCTTCGCATAGTAACTGTGATTTCTAATTGCAACCCCATGACCTATATATTGACTCGATAATTGCTGGGGGGGAAATAATCAAAGTGGATAGTTATCTTCCAAGAGTTCGATTTGGAATTCACTACCGCCAAATCGAAGAAATCAGTGGTTTTTGCCGATTTGATATGCTCTTTACCTTCTACCTCTTCTCCCTTTAGTTCTGAGGAACGCATTCCAGACGACACTGTTTTTCTAATTAGCACCCTCGATCCATGGTACGGTGATATCATCGTTTATCTCCAGGCCTTTACCTTCCAGTATGAGTTGACGAAGGATGCTCATCGACGTATCCATCATAATTCTCAATATTATCGCATACTCGGAGATAATATATACCACATCGAAGCTGATTTAGTTCTCCACTAGTGTTTGACCCTCAAGGAAGCTGAAAAAGTCCTCAATGACTACCATTCTGGTGCATGTGGCGGTCACATATCTCGGTATGCTACTGCTCAAAAAATCCTTCGTGTTGGATATTTCTGGCCTACCATTTTAAAAGATTGTATTGTCGTTGTCTGTAAATGTCACGAATGCCAGATTTACCAGCGTAAGATGCACACGCCACCTTCTCACCTCCATCCATCATTACCATTGGTCCCTTTGCAAATTGGGGCATCTATTTTATGATGTGTAACCATCACTCGGACGGGGGGCATGCTTATATTATCATAGCTATGGACTACTTCACTAAATGGGCCGAAGCAATGCCTACACTTACAGCTGACGGTAAGAAGACTGCACAATTTCTTTTCAATCATGTGATTACCATGTTTTGTGTCCCTCAAGCCATTTTTATAGATCATGGCTCCCATTTTTTCTATTATATGATGGCTGAGTTGAATTCTAAGTTGGGTCCACGTCACAACAGCTCAACGTCGTACTACCCTCGGGCCACTGGCCAGGTTGAAGCCGTGAACAAGGTTTTAGTCACCATGCTTCAGTGTACAATTGGGATGCACAAGTCCAATTTGAATCTCATGTTGTTTTCAGCTCTCTGGGCTTACCAAACCTCGGTGAAGGATGCAACTAGATTCACCCCATTCCATCTTGCTTACGGTCTGGAAGCTACACTTTCGACTGAATGTGAAATCCCTTATCTCAAGATAGCTATTGAATTACTGCCTAATACCTCGTCAGAGGAAGAACGTATTCTATATTTGGAGAGGCTAGATGAAACTCGTCGCTTTGCTGCTCTAGTCATAAAATCACAGAAAAAGCGGGTCAAAGCTCACTTTGATCAAACAGTTTCCCCTCGTACCTTTGTAGAAGAAGACTTAGTCCTCTTGTATGACCAAGCTCATTATAAGCTGGGGATAGAAAAATTTGAACCTATGTGGCATGGGCCCTACATCGTTAAGCGTTTTTTGAAGAATAGGGCCTATGAGATAATTGACTATGAAGGCTATCCTTTGAATCATTCCATAAATGGTCTGTACCTCAAACACTATTATGCATGAGTCTCTTGTGCATGTCCTTTTGTACATAAGTGTGCTTTTAATTTTTGTACATTTGTTGGCTTGGTGTGCTTTGCGAGCAGTTTTTCCAACTTATCATGTTGTTCCTTACTGTGCAGATGTCTATTACTCCTTATGTTGGTTTCACGGATGGTGCCTCCCACAGTACCCATAATCTATCTTCCACATCCTAGGTGATTTATGATCCTAACGGTGAGTTGGTAGACGTTTAAGGTATTTTTCTGGGATGAACAACCAACAATGTTGCTAAATACAGTGCCATCATTGAACTCTTAACCAAAGCCATTGCTCTTGACATTCATGAATTAATTGTGAACCTAGACTCTCAGCTTGTTGTTCTCTAGCTCAATGGGCATTACTCTGTTAGAAACCCTTAGATTTTAAGGTTGTATTTGCGTGTTTGTTTATTAGAAAGGAATTTTGATTATATCACATATCATCATATTCCTAGAAGAATGAATGTGTTAACTGATGCAGTAGCGAATATTGTATTAGATAGACATTTGCGCAATTTGTAAAAGCATCATCATCACATAGTAATATTTAGACAGGAGAATAACTGTATATATATATATATATATATATATATATATATATATATATATATATATATAGATAGATATATCGATTTTTTGCATCCATGTGCATCATAAGTTCAAAAAATATATGTGTTTTGGTTACATCCTGAGACATCATGTCTCTAAAAAAATATGCAAAAATAAAACCTAGGCATCTAATTAGCATGGTGCTCATGATAACATGTCACTGCATGCACGTGGTAATCGGTGGATGTAGTTAGACACCCCTGCAATGTGCCTCCAATATACACGAGGAACATCCTCAAATCTCACGTAATATGGGATCCCACTTGTGAGTCCCTCCAAGTTGCGTGTGATCTCTTATTCCTCGCTTCCCTCACCTTGAGGGGCCACCTCGAAATGGCATGGGACCCTCCGTGCTATGGGGGACATCCTTGCAGGTCTCTTTGGGCCAACATCTGCAATGCATGGATAAATATCAGAACATATATAAACAAAAAAAAACATAAATACTCATCAAAATCAAAAAATGAGTTTTTACCCAAAGCTTCATCCCAGTCCTCTCCTTCCAGAGTGCAAGGTCCGGATCACCCATGAAATTGGTGTCGGTGTATGGCTAGTCCTCTACGCTGATGCATTGTTGGCGGAGCCAGTCGAAGAATTTTGGCTTCCATGACATATGTTGACCACCTCCTGATCGAGGCATCAACTCCACCTAACGGACCATCTGTGGCTCTCGTGCAGGTGGTGTAGGTACTATCACCTCTTGGCATTGGAATATCGGCAACCATTAGGATGAACATTATTGAGATGGACCCGTATCCAAATTATTTTAGCTTGTCATTCTTGCACTTCATTAACTGATGCTTCAAGTTGATTATTACGGCTTTCGCCCAATTGTAAATGGTTGGAGCCATGCAATCCATGGAAAGTTGAAGCTGTGTTTTAGTAGCTTCATAAGGAGCCTAAGATCTAGCGGCTCGAGTTATAGTGTGCAGCACTACCCGTAATGCCAAATGAGGTATTGTATGAATATTCACTTTCCCACTCTTTGATCCTTTCTTTTCTCCTGGACAGACTCTGTTTATTAGCATGCCCATGCTCTCACCAAACGGCCAGGTACCTGTCAGGATCAGTTTCGCTCCCCTCCGTGATAATCCAATGCTGAAATATATGTCAGAGACTTCTATTTCCAACTCTTGGTCGTGAATCATGAATATTTCTTGATCGATGTTCCACACACTGATCAAATACCGTAATAATTCCAGCTGAGCTCATAGACACGGTGTTAAGAATAATTTCAAGGGCCCACAATTTCTCAAGGCATCCATACATGCATCGTTTTTCAATGATTGTTCATATTCCTCCCCGTCTTCTCATTCTTTCCACTCAATGACCATTTTGGCTATTGATTTCCCTGCAAAACCATAATTGAGGCTCCCATTAGCCACAATATTGACACTTGAATTATTTAAATTGGGCGTTTTAGGAGAAATTTTGTGCATTTATTGGCTGCATCGATTGGCACTTCTGTTTTACAAACAGTGATGCCGATTGGCACCTCCCCTTTCAAATTCTATGGGGTGGGTGCGACTTCATTCCTAGAACCCACGCTGACCGCCGTGACCAAATCATGACAAAGCTTCCCCCAAAATGCATCAAAAAATAAAATATAGGAAATGAAAAATGGCTTAAAATGCAGGAGAAGGTGAGAGCTCTTACCTGGAGAAAAAATATTCACGAATGACCTCCTAGATTACCTGCTGTCAGCTCCATAAGATCACAGTTAAAATTGGTAAAATGTTCAGAAGAAAGTGAAAAGGTGAAAAGTAAATTGTTTTTACTATTTCCATCATTTTATAACTTTTTCAAAACCCTAATTAGGTTTTTGGCATATTTTTCGATTATTTTATTGTTTTATCTCAAAAAATGGGTTTTACGTTTGTTTCTTGTGTAGTAACATGTCCTAAATATGATGACGATGAAGTGATGAGTTCGAACTCGGTAAAAACATGAAAAATTCACCCCCTAGATTCATCTTTAAGTTCTTTTCTGACTCTCAAAAATTGAAAATATTGTCGAGACTCTTGTAGTTTTTAACTCGTTAAAGGCTACAAAAAATCATCTACCAAGTATACGTTTACCCCTTTTTCGGGTCAGGATAGATTATTTATGAAAAAGGAATACCTTAGTCGAACATGGCTAAGAGGTTCTCCCAGATATTGTTTTCGACCTTTTCAGATCTGTGAGACTATCTACGAAAAGGGACTGTTAGATTTTTTTCTTTTCTGCTACTTTTCAAATTATCTAAACATGAAAATACACCGAGTTCTTCCTTTGTTAGACTTGTTAAAACATAATGACATCAGGAATCGTCACCATGACATTATCGAGTTCCTCCTTCCTAGGGCTCATAAAATGTACTAGGATGGATTTTTCCAAAGGACAAACTTATACGACAAGCATATGTTTTCCCCTTAAAGCTTGTTTCCAAAAATAATTGGGGTACTCACCAGAAATGGTGGGGGAAAATGGAACCAGTTCTCAGTAGTGTCGGAAATATGTCACTCTTGAACATGACACTAGTCTTCAATTCGTGTCGAGTTGGGGACATCCCACATTCGTGATTTTTCCTCCCTAGGTTTGGGTTATCTGTTTTTAGCTCTCATTCGCTCTTTGCCACATAATCATGACCTCAGATCCCTTGATGTAAAATACTGCCAAATTCCAGAGTCATGTCACCAATATGTTCAAGAGAATTTTCTTCTGCAGTTTTCAACCCCTAATCCTCTGTTTAATCCTGATTCACTATCATCTTATTCCTCTGTCTCATGTCGATGATGTGGGAAACATTATGGCCCTCTTTCGACCGATCACTTCCTGTCAAATTCAACTCATTATCCAAGAAATTGATCTAGAGACTCCCTTCTAGTACCTTAGAGCTTGTATGCCTCAATGGCAAGTTCTTCACATTCGATGACAACTCCTCATCATTGGCCTTCGATCTAGTGATTTCTCGGGTGTTCGACTTCATCTCATTGTTCACATTCCATGGATGGTACTATTTGTACCTTGAGAACCATTGTCATTACTGGTGGTTTATCTCATGCCTATTAACAACTTTCATCATTGGCTGGTAATCAGGTGATTTTCTTGCATGTTCGACTTCAACTCATTCATTCGCATGCTTGAATTTGTACTTGTTCGAGTCGAGATGGAGTGCAATACCCTAGGTTTTGTCTGATGAAATCCATGTTGCAAGACGATTTGGTTTATCATGACTATATGCATGAATCTTTTGATTGGATGGTTGCGACCATACCTGAGTCTATTTGATGATCCTTTGCACTGGATGGTTGCGTCCATACCTTGTATCTTGTTATATGTACTCTATTATGGATGGTTTCTCCCATACCACATATTCATGTATCGGAAATATCATTTGTACTTGTTCTTGTAGGTCTTCTGGCATCGATGTTTTGGTTTGGACATGTTCTCATAAAGAATTTCACCCTTCCCCCTCTCTCGGACTTCATGCTTTAGGGGGCATATGTTACACAGTAGTTTGTCACCATCCCTGCAATCCCCATCCCGATCATTGGAGGACCATTTCAGCGACCTCTGTGTGCTGTCATACATTTCCATAAATTTCATTGCATCCCTTGGCATGTCAAGATCATAATATTCGTTGATCATTCCTCAAGACGACCTTCAAAAACATATGATTTTGGGTCGGCTGGTAGGCAGTTATGGCCTCACTCCCATGAAGAAATTAACATTGGGCCCCATGCCATTTGGTGCTTTGTCTCAGAAGGGCACCCACACCGAGTTGCTTTTGGAATTTTTTTTAAAATAGAAACGAAGCTTCCATGCTTAACATCTTCTTGAGTGGAGTCATCATGGTTTGTTTGAATAAATCAAGTCAAGTTCCTCCATTTGGCTTGTTATTTCCTACAATTTTGCAACTCCCCCAGAGGGATATAACTCTCCTCCATATTATGTGCAATCCCAAACCTCCTCCTCCTCTCCTATAAATTCTTCCTCCTCACATTGATTCAGCTAGTTGATCAATCATTAGTATAGCTGGTGTGTTGAAGAAAGAGGAGAATAATCCATTGTTGAGAGAGATTTTAAGCCCATTTCCTCATTTATTTGAATGCCTAATTAATTCTTGAGACGTGCCCAGCTGAACTCGTCGAAGGAGATCTGAAATGTCAAGGCATAAGGTTGTAAACTTCTTTTTCATTTATCAATAATACATGACTAGTTTCTGGTTCCAACATTGTTTCCATTTATATGCAATGTTTTTAGCTCTCCTTTACTAGCTAAATAGTTGTAGATGAATGTATATCCTTGTATGTTATCATCGTTTGTTTGATATTTGTGCAGATGCATGAACATCATCACCAACACAGAGCGTAAGGTGTGAAGACAACGATCGAAGGATCAGTACTATGTGCCATGATAAAAGCATTGGACTGAGGTAGGATATCTGTTCCGGCCCATATTTCATTTATAAGCTAGGAATTTAGGAGTCCAACATGTTCCCTTGTTGCTAGACCCACCCTAGGGCTATAGGGATCGACTCTGTCCGAAGAGGGGATTTTCCTACTCAACATTATTATATGTGTATAGACTAGTCATAAGACTATTATGTTCTATGATTAAATTTATGTATCTTTTATTTTACTTTCAGTACTTCCGAATGGCTATATGTAAAATTAAATTCTCTTATCGTAAAAATTACGGTATAAGATAGATTTTTCACCCTTAGCTCTAAAATGGTGCTTTTCACAACTACTGTACTTAGAATCTACAATCCATAAGGCGGTTGAGTGTTCATTAATGATAATGGTGCTACTGATCTCTATGATTCTTTGAGACTTATTAAAAACTACTTAGGTTAATACTCACACTCAACACAATACCCACAAATTAACAATTCTATTAACTTCTATTCATTTTCTACTTAAGCAGGTCACCAACAGTATTACTAGTTTGAGCATAAGACATGACCACTTAATTACCCTAAGAGAAATTTTTTTCAATATAGATCTTCCAAAAAAACTAATGTTGTCAACTATATTTCCATTGATTATCAAGTTTTCACTTCACTTGGTATTTATTCAACAAATTTATTTCGTAAGTTTATTTTTCATAAAAATAAAATCAGAGAGAGGATTTTCCAATTTATTTCTCCTTACATGAATATCTCGCATTCATACAAGCTCTCTTCAATTTATTTTCTTTTCCCTTTGGATGGCCAGATCATATCTATGCATAGGGTTGAAACATAGCATACATATTTAGATACCAATAAATAAATAAATTTGTTTGCATGCAAAATTAATAAAAATAAGGTGATCATACAACTTATTCATTGAATTAATATTCCAATTAATTTTAAGCTAAAATAAATTCAAAAATTTTGAAATAAAGTGACTAACATGTACATATATTAGATCTCTCCACTAGATATTAAGCACAACTTAAAAATACTTGCATGAACCAGTAGTCAACCAAGAAATTCAAAATCAAATATTCTTAAAAGTCTAACCGTATCTTCTACTGGAACTGTTCTTTGGAAAACACTATCCTCCCAACCTCAAACCGATCTTTGAGTCCCCCCCAAAGATGAAATCTCTTGCAACTGAAATTCAACAACCTCTTGTGATTCCACCCATGTATTTTTTTATCACTTCCCTAGTAGATTTATTTCCTTAGCAATGTCCTTCTTTTTCGAGGTTTGCCAACCCTCTTACCTAGGTTTTTTTTCTTTGGAAAAATGTATCTCCTCCTTTTTCTTTAAAGCCCACATTTTTTCTCCCGTGTCGCTTTATTCTACCCTTACTCATTGTTTTTTCAACACTGACTGATTTAATAGATTTTATCTCCCATCACATTAAATCTTGTTGATCAAATTCTAGGGATTTTTTTACGATTTATTTAAGGGAAGGTTATTCTGATCTCGTCCACCAATACCAAGTTCCAGATCTTGGAAAAAATTTAGTTAAATCTAGTGCTTCTTTCCCAAGTAAGTTCCATATTTTCTTTGAATCACTAAAATTCACTTATTATATCATCATTCTTTATTGTTCATCTTAATTCCAATCCATCATGGATTTCTAGCAATTACACCAAAGAAAAATTAAGTCTAAAAACAAAAAGATATTTACATAGAAACTAAGGGGTATTGCATCCCAATACCAAGGATTAAATGATCTCATATGGAACAAAGAATCATCAATAACCACTGTTCCATGTTGGATCGTTTTGGCTTGACTCAGGTTTGGCTTGGAATTTTCACCAACAAAACTCTCAAACACTGGCCCTTTTGATAACGACTTGAAAGCAGATTGCAGTCTCACCCGAGGTGGCTATGGATGGTTTTAGAACCATGTTTATGTAGCCTTGAGGGACTGCACGAGGTGGCTACTACTTCACATTTCTGTATTCACTTAATCTTCTAACATGTATATTACAACTATGCGGCATAAATTAACCAATTACTTCGCGATATTAAGATAAACATAAATACATTACAACATAAGAGAATAAACGTTACTATATCATTTCATTGCAACCATTGCTTCGCAGAGACCAAAAAAAATTAAGTAAAACACATGTAAACATAGAATATGCTCAAAAATTATTATTAATTATTAATATGGTTCTTTTAAGTACATTCATCTTCTCTGACCTGTGCACACAACTATAGGTGATTCCCGCACATAGTTGCAGACTCTTCAAGGTATCTGTGCACTTAGGTGTGGATCCTTCCCTCAAGACCCAAAAAAAAAACAAACTAAAGACAAAAAATAAAACAGTTCATGCTCATCAACTATTCATGTTATCACAATGTCTTCTACAAAGCATTACATCACTTTATATACATTACACGAACACGAAAACATGGTACACATTCCATGGGATTTGACAAAAAAACTAGATAAAAGCCCAAAACCCATTACAAAATGAGATGCTTCAACCCACCCCAAAGCCCCTAGACTCCACATGGTAGATCTAAATTCTTGGTACCGCGCATTGTGCTCCTTAAAATGTGGAGTCTTTGACCAAAATTGGACAAATTTGGATTCACCAACAAGCTCCCAACACTCACATGTGACTCTTCCTGAGTCACTCCAACACTCACATGTGACTCTTCCTGAGTCACTCAGCTGTTGTGCCCCAAATCTTATCTGCAATGCTCATGTAGGAAACATTATACCATGAAGTATTTATGCTACCTTCTTTTCCTCTTTACACACTTCCTCTAGTAGTGCCTCTGTTGTTGGTCTGACTAGCTTTTGTAGCATGTCTTTTTTCCTTTGACGCAACTCCTTAAGCTTTCCATCTACTATCTATGAAAGTTTTAGGGCCTCATCCTGCAATGGATGAGTCGTCGTTGTTATAAGCTGATATTTCCTCCGAAGATCTTCGATCTGGATTTGAATATTATTTCCTTTTGTGATCCTGTCGAGCCTTTGTGAGACTGATAAGGTCTTCACAGTTTCCTAGATTTCGTCCAACCGCTTCTACCTTTCCTGTATCTCCTCTTCAATCCTCTGCAAATTTGTATCCTCTTGTAGTGAGGTCCAAATCTCCAAAGTGTCATCTAGCAGCTTCCCAAATTCCACCACTGTCTCAGAGATGCCTTTTCCTGCAGCTTTGAGGTCCATCTCCATCTTCTCTCATAATTCAATTGGCATGGCTGGCTGCAGCCTCATTTTCAACTTAAAAATCTTCACATTGTACTCAAACTTAATCTCGATGAACTTATTCTTTGAATATTTGATTGTGAGGGATAGCTTCACTACCTTTTCTTCTGGTGCTTCTTCCTTGCAGACCTATACGTCTAACACTTCAGTACAAGTATTCCAAAGTGCTTATGTTAGCTTATGTTGTTGCTGGATAGCCTCATCTCTTTCCTTGATCATCCAATCGAGCTCCTTTTTCAACACAGTTCGTTACTTCTCCATCTACATGCTTATCAATGAATGGTGTTGTTCTTGCCCTTTTAACCCTTCTGTGATGCCTTGGTGGAACTCATGAATTTTTTGTGTCTGTAGCGTAACAATTTTCATGCTGAAATTTTCCCATCCTTTCGCGCGCTCTATATCTTCTGCAGCTTCAAAATATAACACTCCTCTGGGTGCCTGTAAAAACATTGTTTCTAATTGATGCTCTGGCTGTGCTAGTTAGATCGTTTGTTCCTGTGGTCTTCTTATCTACTTCAGTTGTCTGGATTTCTGCACCAGTACCTTCAATTATTCCATTCTTTCTTCAACACTGGTTAGGAGCGTGTTGTAGAAATCCTTGATCATGTTCCATGACTCCTCTGTCACTTATTGAAACTCATCCCCTATCTCTTCGATGTCCCCCTTAGTGAGGACAAGTGATGTTTCTCCCTCAATTTTTCTACCTTTTGATTCTTCCTTTGGCTCGTCGGAGTTACTGTAGGGACCCTCTTCTAGATGATGAATGGTGAATCATTTAGCTCTACGTCACTAGGAGGGTCTCGGTAATGCTCTGACTTTGTTTCTTTACGTCTTTATCCTTTCCACTTGTACCTGCATGTTGCATGGTGTCTTTCTCTACTTCAATGCCTCCTATGGGTTAAATCATCCATTCCATTGAACAACACTATATAATGTTGAAAAGTTTGTCTTCAATGACCAAATATGGAAATGGATTCCATGTCTCCGTTGAATCCTTCTGCACCTTCACATAAATCCTCTAGAAATTAGCCTTGAAATTTGCAATGTTTTGGTACTGCTCAAACAAATTAGGTGACATCCTGGGATTTTGATTCACCAACATGTGCAAGTCCATTTCCATTTTTTAGTGTTAGTATGTCAATGATAAAAAAATAACTATTTCAGTTATTTTCCTAAAATTCATGGGTCAAAATTTTTACTTTTTTAAACAAGTTTCCAAAAAATAATTTTGGTCACTTAAGAGGTCTAGGTCAAATTTGTTTCTCCCTCATTTCATTCATCGCCGTCATCACTTTCAAGGTCATCCCTTTCATTATCTTTTAAATTTGTAGGGTTATTTCATTCCACCTCATATAGGTCATTGTCTAGGGGCCATCATCTACCTTTGAAAATTGTCAAATTTGTCACTAAAAAAGGCACTCACCCTTCATTTTACTCATAAACATTTAAAAGGGATTCAACATGCTTAGGGAGTAAAGGAAGAAAACTTGTCTTGTTTTAAAATGGTTTAAATTTCAAAAAGTTTAAAAAGGTAAATTTTGCCTTAATGTTTCTTTACAAGCCAAAAAAAGGTCATTTCAAAGTTATAAAAGGAAAAAAAAGGTCATTTCAAGGTTATGAAAGGCAAAAGATAAATCATTTTGATTCATTGTTATCTCTTGTTGTGTGGAAGATCTCCTCTCTTACCTCACTTGAACTCCTAAGGTGGACAAAAGTTCAAATCCAAGGCATAAAACCACTTTAAAACCCATTTGTTACGCTTTTGGGTGTGTTTTTAATGCTTCCGAGAGCAAGTGTTATGCTTCTGGGCAAGTGTGTTACCTTTCTAGGTGTGTTGCACAGCCAATGTTATGCTTCTGTCAACAAAGTGTTACTCTTTCAGCCACAATGTTATGCTTCTATACAGGACTGTTACACTTCTAGAGGAGAGGAAAAGTTAGGTTTTGGGCTCTGAAAAACTTCAAACAAGCTCAAGGCTTGTCACCATTACCCTTTGAACCCCTCACAAAAGGTAAATCACTACTCTTATACTCTCTTTTGGACAAATTCTTGGGTGTTCAAAACATTTTTATGCTCACTCTATTTTTCTCCATATCATCACTTATCCATGGTATAAAAAGATTTCATTTGACAAACCCTAACCTACTCTAGCTAAACAAACCTTAACCCTAGTACCTAAACCCACCACTCATATACCTTATTCTCACATATCCCATCATCCATACCATCCATAACATGTCAATTTCACCAAACCCTAGATTCTAGCTATTTTTATAGTGAAAAAATTGGAAATTTCCTGTGTTTTCTTGATTTCATCACCCTCCCCATATTCATTTCCCCTCATTCCATCTAAAATATGGAGCTAACATGCCACCCTATTCACTGATTTTTTTCTATAATTTTCCTCAGCTCCATGATCCATCATCTCATCCTCTAAATTTACACTTTTCCTACACTTTGTTTTTCCAAATTTCACTACATCTACCAATCCCATCAACATACTAGGGTTTTCATCATTCCAGTGATAAACAATGTGGAGTGTGATAAGAAGAGCTTCAAGGGAGGGTGTCACCTCAGGTTAGAGCCCTTCAAAATGCATGAACATAATGCCTCACCCTTGGCCATAAGATGTTTTGAGAGGGCTGAATGTTTGAGGTTCTGTAAAAAGCTCATGGAAGAGGGGTATCATCTTCAATTGACCAACTTGTTTGCCACCAAATTCAGCATGGGAAAGGTTACTATTGCAGGTGTGGAGATAAGCCTATTATAGGACCTAATTTCTTCAGCAACATGTATTCCTTGTCAAGGAGAGCAGTGGTTCAAGGGCATGGATTTAGACATTGAAAATTACAAACAATTTCTCAAGCCTCATGCTAGAGAGGACACATATTACCTCTTACCCTTTAGACACCTCAGAAACAAATATTCTCCTTTAATGATGTTTATTCTAAAGTACTACACATGTGAAGGAAGATTTACCAAGTTGTATATGCACCATATTAGGTTGTTGATGAATTTCACCTCTGTCAAAACACTTGATTTTCCATACTAATTGTATAGGAGTTTGATTAATATGGTTGAGAAGGTTCGAGAAAAAAACAAGATCATCACACTAGTATTTTTCATCATGTTCTGATCAAGCTCATTGTATTTCTTCACCTTTCCCCCATCAACATTACTTGGGAAAATTTCTTGGAAATATTAGCAGCAGCGCCTACCGCTAGCCCACCTATCTTGCATAGTACATCATAAGACAACCAATGGAGGTTGGTTATTCTAGAATTCCAACTCATTTTTAATATGCTCCTAGGGTTTTTTAGTTTAATCATACCTATGAGAAGGGGAAGAGACATGTTTTTGCACCTAATTCTTCCAAAAGTGTTCTTACACTTGACACCATTGTGGAACAAAGTGAGATAGAGGAGCGACCTCTTTTGCATCAGCGTAGTGAATTAATGCCATTGGAGGTTGAGGTAGTAGAGCAGGTGGAGATCAAATCAGCTGAGGAGATCATTAGATAGAAGGATAAGGAAATAGTAGAATTGACTAGGATGTTATCCATTGCTAATTCTCAAATCACTTTCTTATAGAAAGAGAATTTTCAACTGAAAGTGAAGCAGTTGTTACAAAGCAAGCCCAAGCCAAACCTAGAGACAGACAAAGGTTAAGGTGAGGATTTTATTGATGTTGATCAAATGTAGGATATGGAGGCTGAAACAAAACCAAGAAGGCCACAAAAAAGAGGCCTCAAAAGGGTGTTGGAGCTAGAAATACAGTCAACTCATCCACCTGAAGAGTTTACCTTTGATGAGCTTATAGCCATGGAGATCAATCAAGACAAAGAAATTTGGTTTTCAAGGGAAAATTAACATCTTGAGAAGCTCTTGAAGATGGCTAAGAGGGACAAAAAACTGCAAAGAAACATGGAAAATCATTATCGTGCCACGAACACAATTTCTCAAATAAGGCTAAAACAATTGAAGAAAAGGCTAAAATAAGCACAAATGAAGATTAAAGATAAGTATAACTTGGACTTGTTGGCTGAAACTTCTTTGGATATTTATCCCATCACTCATAGGTGCTACAGAACCAATTGTGAGAATTATTGAAAAATCTTGGTATTTGTTTTTGTGATTTTTTCACAATTCTGGAAATTCCTCCTCAGAGAAGGGCAACAAACTTTTGTTATGCTTATTTTGGAGGAATCCAAATGATGATTTACTTACATGTATGGATGCATTGTGATGAGTACATTATAGATAAGGAAACCCCTTGGCATGAAAAGCTTTAATTTTGGAGAAAAATCTCAAAAACCACTCATTTTTCATGTTTCTGCCACCTTTTTGGAGCTTTTGTTATGCTTTTGGAGTAACCTTCGGAGAATGGATTTTTGGAGGCCTTCCCGTGGGTAATTTTTCAAAATTCAAGATTTTATAGAAACTAGAAACACAGAGCTAGTTTATTGTTCTTTCAGAAGTAAATTGGGACTCCAAAAGCACCTCAAATGTTCTTGGAAACTTCTGTTACACTTCTGCAAATTTCTATTACCCTTCTACCAGAAATGTCACAAATCAACATTGGATTCCTCGGGATACTTTTCAGGCTCAGAAAATGTCACAAATTCACGATTTTTCTATCCTATGAGTTGTCCTTAGAGTTATTGAGTTGTTTTTTTCCTCCTATCATGAGGGAATATGTAATTTAATGTAAGGGACAAATACTCCTAGTTCATAGCTGAAATTTAGGGAATGGTTTTTAACATCCCTAGAATCAAGGAAATGACTCATCTTCTATATTTATGATCCATTTTGGTTGCGATTTCGACCTGATGAGGTGTCATAGTCCATGTTTTATATAAGTAGACTCTCTTTGTTCTTTTGTTGGGTTGGAAGTCTTATTTTGTAGTGGAGCTTTTGTAATCAACATTTTGGAATGAAATCAGAGAGAAATTTGTAGAACTTGTGTTGAGAATATTGTGGCATGCATTGGAGAATTTTTTCTTCTTATGTATGTTTATTGATTCATGCTAAATGATATATTTTCTTCTTTCAGATACATCTTTACATATGTTTATCTTGTAAGTTTATAAGCAGAAATCATGTCTGTTCATGCTCTGTTTTAGGCAATGTTTACATTTATATGTCTATTTGTTTCTAAATGAATGAATTCACCTCAGTGCTCATTCAAACTCTCTTTCACTTCATCATATACTCAACGAAATATTAAAAATTCTTTCAAACTACCTATCTAGCCACACATATTATCTCCAAATTGACCTTGGAATTCAGACCTAAAAATCCTACACATATGCCTTCTCACTAACCTTTCTATCCAACACTTAAAATATCAAAAAATTCCTATTTACTAGAGCCTTAAATAACCAGCCTAAAATCATTAGATACTCAGTCGTTCCTTTGACTTCAAAAGTGACAATGAGAGAGCCCTCTCTAGTCCTGGTAGGGCTAGCTACTTGACCTAAAGCCTGGTTTGTGGTTACCTTTCTTCAATCCCATTTTCAGCCTTAGGAAGCTGGAGAGAGTGATAACATTTTTTTCTTCGTTTCCGAGGAACAATTACTAAAATTTCCTTAGGAATATTTCTTTAATTCTTTGAAAGTTAGGCTTGTAGGTGACAAGATCTAGCATTCAAAATAGGTTGAACTCTTAAATCTTAGCCAAAGTCCAAAATTCCTATCTTAAGTTGGTTCCTAAAAGACATACTAGGTCAAATCCAAACCCAAATCCTTCACCAATTGTGTATGAGCTTGAGAGTATTTTAAGAAGGCATAAAACCAAGTCTTGGAAGGTTGGAAGAGCTATTCCTCCACTTGTCAAATCAAATTCCTTACTTACAAGGTTTATTTCAGAATATTTGTTTTATAATTTAGAAACTGATATATCCTTGTTTAGGACTAAGTCTGAAACCTTTCTTTCAGAAACCACCTTTGATCCTTTTGATTTCAAGAACTTTTCATCATTTTATCTGTCTTTTTATTCCGAAGTGAGGCAGTTGTTACAAATCAAGCCCAAGCCAGACCTAGAGACATAAAAAGGTAAATGTAAGGAGGTTATTGGTGTTGATAAAATGCGGGACATGGAGGTTGAAACACAACCAAGAAGGCCAAAAACAAGAGGCCTCAAAAGGGCGTTGGAGCTATAAAGACAGTCTGTTGGGAAAAATACTGAGAGGGGGGGGGGGGGGGGTGAATCAGTATTTACTGCATATTCAAAAATTTTTACTTTTTCACTCTCTAAAACCCATACACTACTTTCCTTTAGTAAACTCGCGTATACACGCGGATATCCTTCATACAACTCACGTATTATCAGAGATATAAATATGCAGATATTTATTAACTTAGTTCTTTGCACTATTCATTCATCTGATGTTATGTTAACAGTAAACATGTGTAGTAACAACAGAATAAACCATCACACAAAGCATCACACATGAACACCAGGATTTTTAGGTGGAAACCCAAGTCGGGAGAAAACCACCGCTGCAGTTGCTCAGCCTTCAATATTTTATTATACAGAAAACATCTTACAACATATGTGCTGGTGCAGACTCTACCAGCACGCAGGCACCCACCTGCGCTCGTTTACCAGCCTCTCCTGGAAGGGAGCTCCAACCCCCTGACTCGTTTACCAGCCTCTCCTGGAAGGGAGCTACGACTCCCCGATCTCGTTTACCAGCCTCACCTGGAAGGGAGCTACGACCCCCTGACTGAAGGCTACAACCTTCAGCACCACCTTGGACCACGTTTCATCAATTTTCACACTGGATCCAACAACTTCAATAGAACACCACTTGCAGGCCACATTTCATCATATTTTCATACTGGACCCTTTCCATACTTTTAAGTACAGACATACATCACCAACAGATACATATCAACACAGATCAGATAGCAGAAACACAGCAGAACAGATCAGATATTTCATACCCCTTGCTTCAGCAAACCCTATTTTGCATACGCGCTTTCCCTTTACTGATGTCGCGTATATACGCGCTTCCGTCCACACAAACCGTATACTTTTCGTACATATTATGAGCTAATTTTATTGCGCATACGCGCTTTCTCTTCGAAGCCGCGTATATAACGCGCTTCCTCCGCGCGAAGTAGCGTATAGATCTTCAACCATTATAGAGCAAAGATACTCTCTCTTTCGATCAGATATTAAATTCAGATTTACCCTTTTACTTTCATACAGATGTTTGCCTCATTTCAGATCTAAGCCTTCCATAAACAGATTTAGCAGATACAAAATACATTCCAGATCTAGATCTAGATCCCCTTCTTCATCATTGGTGCATCATATATTCAGATCTATCATTCAATTGTAACCCTTTCCATTCAGATATCCTTCAGAGAGAAGTATTCATTCAAGCTCAGACATCTTGCCCCCATACTCATGATTTGCACAATGAATTTCTTCTCTTTATATAGGTTTACCCTTTTTCAATACCATGAGCCCCTTTTTCAATACCATGAGCCAAAACCACATTACATCCAATGGTATTCCTGGGCGGGGTCATTTAGGCGAAACATTACCCAATACAATGGGTCAATACCACGGTGGTTACCCCTGGTTTTGCACTTTTTGAGCGCTTTTGCCCATACGCGACTTGGCACGTTCTTTTCCGCGTGCATACGCGACTTCCACTAGACAAATACGCGTATGCTTAGAGACATACTCTTCTCACCATAGATTTAGCACATGCTGACTTCCTTTCTTCATTGCCTTCTATACTCACTGTAGATACATCAGATTTAGTTCATCAAGACATATTCTATCAAGCACAACTTCATCAAGTAAGTTGCCATCATCTTCATCATATTGCTAACCAACATCTTTTCATATCAGATTTACATCATTTACCAAGTCCATCAGGTCACGAATAACTTCATCAGGTGGATTTCCATCAAGGACAACACAAGTCAACAATCTCATGTCTTCATCTCTATTCAATGGGTTGCCATCAAGGACAACACTCTGTATCATATTGCCAACACAGTCAACTCATCCACCTGAAGAGTTGACCTTTGATGAGCTTATAGCCATGGAGATAAAAAAAGATAGAGAACTTTGGTTTTCAAGGGTCAATGAACATCTGGAGAAGCTCTTGAAGAGGGCTAAGAGGAACAATGAACTGCAAAGAAACATGGAAAATCAATATCGCACCATGAACACAATTTCTCAAATAAGGCTAAAACAATTGAAGAAAAGGCTAAAAGAAGCACAAATGAAGCTTAAAGATAAGTATAGCTTGGAATTTTTTCCTGAAGATTCATTGGATATTTATTCCATCACTCACAGGTGCTGAAAAACCAATTTTGAGAAGTTTTGAACAATTTTGGTTATTTTTTGTGATTTTTGCACAATTCTGGAAATTCCTCCTCAGAGAAGGGTAACAAAATTTTGTTATGCTTATTTTTTGGGCATCCAAATGATGATTTATTTACATGGATGAATGCATTGTGATGATTACATTATAGATAAGGAACCCCTTTGGAATGAAAATCTTTAATTTTGGAGAAAAATCTCAACAACCACTCATTTTTCATGTTTCTACCACCTTTTTGGAGCTTCTGTTACGCTTTTGGAGTAGCCTTCAGATAATGGATTTTGGAGGACTTTCCGTGGGTCATTTTTCAAAATTCAAGATTTTCTGGAAACTAGACAGGCATGGATAGTTTACCATTCTTTCATAAGTGAATTTGGACTCCTAAAAGCGCCTCAAATGTGCCTGCAAACTTCTGTTACACTTCTGTAAATTTCTGTTACACTTCTATTAGAAATGTTACAAATCAGCATTGGATTCCTCGGGACACTTTTCAAGCTCAGAAAATGTCACAAATTAGAGATTTTGTTGTCCTATGAGTTGTTCTTAGAGTTATTGATTTTATTTTTTCCTCCTATCATGAGGGAATATGTAATTTAATGTAAGGGACAAACACTCCTAGTTCATAGTTGAAATTCAGGGAATGGTTTCTAACCTCCCTAGAATTAAGGAAATGACTCATATTGTGTATTTATGATCCATTTTGGATGTACTTTCTACCTAATGAGATTTCATAGTCCATATTTTATATAAGTATACTCTCTTTAGTATTTTTTGGGGTTGGATAGTCTTATTTTTCAGTGGATCTTTTGTAATCAACATTTTGGAATGAAATCAAAGACATATTTGCAGAACTTGTGTTGAGATTATTGTGGTATGCATTGGAGAATTTGTTCTTCTTATGTATGTTTATCTATTCATGCTAAATGATATATATTCATCTTTCAGATATATCTTTCCATATGTTTATCTTGTAAGTTTATAAGCAGAAATCATGTATGTTCATGCTTTGTTTTAGGCAATGTTTACATTGCTATGTCTATTTGCTTCTAAATGAATGAATTCACCTCAATGCTATTCAAAATATCTTTCACTTCATCATATAATCAATGACCTATTAAACATTCTTTAAAACTACCTATCTACCCACACATATTATCTGCAAATTGACCTTGGAATTCAGACCTAAAAATCCTATACACATGCCTTCTCACTGACCTTTCTATAAAACACTTAAAACATCAAAAAAGTCTTATTTACTAAGCTTAAATAACTAGCCTAAAATAATTAGATACTCATTCATTCCTTTGACTGCAAAAGTGACAACGAGAGAGCCCTCTCTGGTCCTAGTAGGGCTAGCTACCTGACCTAAAGCCTGGTATGTGGTTACCTTTCTTCAATCCCATTTTCAACCTTAGGAATATGGAGAGAGTGATAAAAAAAATTGATTCGTTTCCAGGGAGCGATTACTGAAATTTCCCTGGGAATATTTCTTTAATCCTTTGAAATTTAGACTTGTACATGACAAGCTCTAGCATTGAAAACATGTTGAACTCTTAAATCTGAGCAAAAGTCCAAAATTCCTATCTTAAGCTGGCTCCTCAAAGACATACTAGGTCAAATCCATACCCAAATCCTTCACCAATTGTGAATGACCTTGGGAGTATTTTAAGAAATCATAAAACCATGTCTCGAAAGGTTGGAAGAGTATTCCTCCACTTGTCAAATCAAATTCCTTGCATATGAGATTTTTTTTAGAAGATTTGTTTTATAATTTAGAAACTGAAAGTTCCCTATTTAGGACTAAGTCTGAAACTTTTCTTTCAGAAACCACCTTTTATCCTTTTTATTTCGAGAACTTTGCACCATTTTCTGAGTCTTTTTATTCTGAAGTTGATAGTGAAGTGTGGTCCAATTTCCACAAACTTAAAGTCTTTGTGGATAAGATTCAAGAAACTTCAGAAAAATATTATTTCCAATATCAACAGTAGATGTTTTCTTCACCTGTCATTACACCTTCTCATACTTCTACATCATCAACCCTTCCTTTGATTCCATCATTATGTCTACAATTTTTCACTCCATCAGCACCTCCACCACCTCCTCCATTAGTAATGGCTAGATTTTCTCCATTGATCCTACCTCTTCAACTCACTGCACTACCTCAGAACTATGGTTAGAGACTCCCCCTTTTCGATTGTACATCAGAGGCTACTGCTTATCAGCACATTTCCAAAGTGATTGATTTCACAGATCTTGAAGAGATTGACAATGACAATACCAAGATGCGCATCATTGCATAGGGTTTCTCTAGAGAGGTAAATAAATGGTTTCACTCTCTCATAGCTAGTTCAATAGGTACTTCACAACAGCTGATTGACTTTTTTATGGTGAAATTGGAAGAGGATAAGAATTCATTGCAGATTTTAGCTGAGTATAACGCCTTGAAAAGGAATCCCAATGAGTCTGTCCAAGACTTTACAACTAGATTCAATAAAATCTATGACTCAATTCCTGAAAATATTAAGCCTCCTCCAGGCCTTGCTTTACTTCACTATCATAATGGTCTCAATCTTGAAATGGCCTATCAAATGAGGGAAAGAAGCCCATAAACTCTTGAATAAATGCAGAGAAACGCAGTGAGCATGGAAGCTAATTTGATCATCAAAAATTCTAAAATCAAGACAGAGAAAATAGTCACTATTAAAGAGGAAAAATCCACTGCATCAGAGGGAAAATTAGACACCTTGATCAAGACCATGGAGAATATGATGGATAAAATTTCCATCGCTAGTTAACAAGATGAACCCTCCATTAGAAATCCTAATTTCTGGGGTCAAAATCAACAACCTATTTTCCTCACTGAAGAAGATCAATTTTCTGCACAAATTTGTGCACCGGATGATCATCAATATTTCTTGTCAAATGATGACATTTTATCATTGTAGACGTAATATTATTAGAGGGGATATCAGAATTATCTTTCTCAAGTGCAGAGAAATCATGGTTTGAGGAGTAGGAATTTTCCTACAACCTCCAATTAGAAAAAACATAATGCTCAAGTAGATGCTCATCATAAAGAAGTTGCTGCCTCAAATCAAAGTAAAGACAAAGGACCTATTGTTACTAATCATGCTAAAGGAATAAAATCTTCCTCTAGTGATCAAAGAAAGGATAAAGAAGTCCAAGATGGAGGACAAAAGAAATATACTTCACACAAAGATCAACCCAAAAGAAAAGATCCACCATTGAAAGAGGTAGAAAAACATTATGCTCTTTTTAGTCTTGAAAATGAAATTGCCAAAATGAAAGTCTCCATTCCTCTAACTGAAATAATCAAGAATGATCAGTACAAAGTTAAAGTAGCTAAGTTTATTAGAGTGGATCAAATTTCCGACATGGTTAATGTGAGTGATGATCACCCGAAACTTCTATTTGGTCCTGTTGTTGACGGTGAACATATTGAGGTTCCTCCATTTTATCTAAGCCTCAAAATCCATGATTTTATCCTCCATAACTCCATGATTGATTCCAGATCCTCTCACAACCTCATGCCCAAGTTCATGATGGAAATATTAGGACTAGATATCACAATACCTTATCATGATCTTTATTCATTTGATTCAGGGAGGGTGAAATGTCTTAGCCTCATTAAGGACCTAGTGGTGTCATTAGAGAAAATCCCAGCCAAAAATATCCTCATGGATGTTGTTGTGGCTGATATTCCTCCCAGATATGGAATTTTTCTCTCTCGTTCATGGGGAGCGAAGCTTAGAGGTACATTACATCTTGACTTTTCATATGCTACCATTTTCGTCTTTGGGAAACTTAGGAAACTTTACCGGGAATGTAAAATGAAGTACATGATCAACAACCAAGAAAAGAAAAATAATCATCTTATACATGTTGTCCATACATATTTATAGTCCTTTATCTTGTTCAATGATGAATGTTCAACATATTCTAAAGTTTTGATTGAAGAAAAAGAGGAAAATTCAGAATTTTCAAATTATGTTTTAGAAATGGAAAATGCAGAAATTTATGAAAAGGTCCCAAGTGGTTTGGAACCAAGTGCATTACCTCAAAAAATCAATGAATGAGTGAAATAAATAGAAATTTTTGGTAAAACGGAACTCTCCAAGCAGAAAGTAAAGTTCAACCATCTGATTTGCAGCTTCCTAATGAAGAAAGTGGTTTATGGACAATGGAATTCGATGGATATTTGGGTAAAGAAGGAGTTGGCATTGGAGTGTGAATTCATGGCCCTGTAAATCAGTCACTAAACATACCTCCCAATGTTTTAATGTCCTTCTACAAGCTGGCTTTCAAATGTTCAAACAATGAATTTGAGTATGAAGCTTTGATAGCCGGTTTGAAAATTCTCAAGAAGCTAGGTGCCAAGAAGTTTTTTGTATATGGCGACTCTGAGATGGTAATAAAGAAAGTCAAAGGAGAATACCAGGCCAAGAATCCAAGGATGAGAACTTACCAAAATGTAGTGCTAGATATCCTCAAGAAATTCACTGAGTATAGTTTGTCATTGATCCCAAAGGACAACAATTTTATTGTTGATTCTCTTTCTACTTCAGCCAACATGTTCAAAATTCCATTGTATCCTAATAATAAGTATGAGATAAACATCAAACATCTTCCTGTTGTCCCAGATAATGTTCAGTATTGGAAATTATTTCAAGAAGATAAACATATCAACAACTTCTTGCAGATAGAAGAGGAATTTGTGAATTCTTAAATGAATAACCAGTGTTATGAAGAATACCAAGAATTTCATGTAGTAGAGATGCAAATGCTTCAGTTGAAAGATAACTCCATTATAAGATTTTTGGTACCTTTGGAAGAGATTTTCGATCAAGATGATTTTTCACGCAAACCAACCATGTTACCAACAGAAGTGGCACTGGAAGATCTCAATCTTGGTACTTCGGAAAAGCCAAAGATGGTAAAAATTTCAAAATATTTGAGTGAAAACATGAAAGGTAAATACAAAATTCTTATGTCTCAGTTTTCTGATGTATTTTCTTGGGAATATTATAATTTGAATGTGTATGATAGATACTCCAGGTATAATCATATTTTATTCCATCCATATGATCAAGAAACTACAACCTTCACAACACCTTGGGGCACCTTCACATATGCCAAAATTCCTTTCGGATTGAAGAACACAGGGGATACTTTTCAACAAGCAATGGATATTTATTTCTCCAATGAAAATGATATATTTTTGGCCATTTATCTTGATATCGTCATTATTTTTTCTAAGACAGATGAATAGCACTTGCAACACTTGAAAACAAATTTTCAGAGATGTAGAAAGTTTGGCATATTGTTGAACCCAAAGAAGAGTCATTTCACTATGGAGGAAGGTAAATTGTTGGGCCATATCATATTAAAATATGGAATTAGGTAGATCCTTCAAGGATTGAATAAATTCAGACTTTGGGCAATCCTAGAAGAAAAAAGGAAATTCAATCATTCAATGGTAAAATCAATTTTTTGAGAAGGTTTGTCCCCAATATTTCTAAACACTTAAGGAAATTTACTGACATGTTGAAGATATATAGTGAAGTAAAATGGTCTGAAGAGGCAAAGAAGTCATTCAATCAAGTTAAATTGGGTTTAACTCATGCTCCTATTCTTATTAGTCCAGATTGTACACTTTATTTTGTCATTTTTTCATTTGCCTTGGAGCATACTCTTGTTGTTGTCCTTATGCAAAAGAAAAAATAGAACACGGAGCAGCCCGTCACCTTCTTTAGTAGAACCATAAGGGATGCAAAGCTCATTGAGAAACAAGTCTTGGAGTTAGTCAAAGCATTGAAGGATTTCTGAGTCTACATTATCCACTCTCATATTATTGCATATGTTCCAAACGTTGTTGTCAAAGATGTGGCTACGCAGAATGATCCTGAAGGGCGGCGGGTTAAATGGATTGCTTCTATGTTGGAATATGACTTGGAGATCAAGCCCACGAAGCTAATCAAAGGAAAATGCCCGATGAAGCTTATGGAATATTCAAATCTCCATGCTTTGGACATTAATTTTATTGTTGCATTATCTGAAGTGAAAGAGATCGAAACATTAACTGACGTATCTGAAATTTTCTCTTTATCGCCTTGATATGCTGATATAGTTCATGTTTTGCAACACTTGAATCCTCCTCCTAGCTTGCCAAGTAGTAAGGATAGATCTTTGAAGTTGAGAGCTCTTAAGTACTGCATCCTTAATGGTGTTTTTCATTGGAAAGATCTAAGTGGAGTGTTGCTGAATTGTTTGGTTGAAGGAGAAGTAGAAAAAGTGATGATTGATTTTCATAAAGGTGACTGTGGCGGTCATATTTACAGGAAGACTATAGCTAACAAGATCTTGAGGGTGGCTTTATATTGGCCAAGTCTATTTTATTATTTTTATGAAATACTCCTTAGTTGTCATGAATTTCAAATCTTTCATAGAAAGAGGAAGCTCTTGCCTTTTCCCTTAAAACCAATTGAAGTGCAAGTGCCATTCTAGCAATGGGGACTTGACTTCATTGGGGAGATCCATCCTCCATCATCATCTCAGCATAAATGGATAATTAATTGCATATATTATTTCACTAAATGGATTGAAGCCATCCCCACGAGAGAATCTACATACATTGTCAATATTCAGTTTTTAGAGAACAATATTCTGTCTCATTTTGGATGTCCATACAAAATAATTGTTGACAATGCAACCGACTTTAAGTCCAAGAAAATGATTTAATTTTGTGATAAGTATCACATTAGTATTTTTCATTCTACATCATACTATCCTCAAGGCAACGGGCTCGCCGAATCATCAAATAAATATTTGGTGAACATAATCAAGAATATGTTGCAAGAAAACAAGAGGAATTGACACAAAAAGTTCACCACTGCTCTATGGGCGGATAGAGTTAGCGCAAAGAGATAAATTAGCATGTCACCTTTCCAACTCATTTATGGTGTTGACACAATGTTCCCTACTTCTTTAGTTGTGTCGATGATGAAAATTCTATAAGAGATCGACAGTGAACCAAATGATATCCGGTGAAGAATCAACCAAATGACCCATCTACAGTTTTTAAGAGATGAAGTCTTCAATCATACTTCAAAGCTTAATGATAAAATAAAAAATATTTATGATAATAAGACCAAAGATGACGATTTTAATCTTGGAGATGTTGTTCTTTGCTAGGATTCTAAGAATGAAGACAAAGGTAAGCACAAAAAGTTTGAAAATCTATGGAAATTACCTTACAAGATCACTGTATTCAGAGGTAATAAAGCATTTCTACTAGAGGATCTTGAAGGGCAAGAAGTGTTGGGGGGAACAATCAATGGTAGGTTCCTCAAACATTATCTTAAATGATCATTGAAGATCAAGTCCACTTTCATTGTAAATATTATTTTAATTTTATGTCCAAGCAATAAGGAAGTTGTTACGTAAGTTCGGAGCCAGAGGAGAAGGCCATGATACTTCTACATCAAGCTCATGTTTTTTTTCAAAAAGTTCAAAAATTTTCAGTTAGTTTTCAAGTCAGATTCAAGTTAGTTTTTTCTAATCAAAGTCATTTCCAGATTTAGTTCATCATTTCCAGTTTGTCAAAGTTTGTCAATGTCTAGTTTTGACTCCATTTCCCAATGGTATGGCTACCTGATCGACGGTGTTCTTGAGACCTCCTGGAGGAGCTTCCATCCCTAGCTAGATCCAATTTTAGTGTCAGTATGTTAGTGATAAAAAATAACTCTTTTAGTTGTTTTCCTAAAAGTCATAGGTCAAATTTTTTACTTTTTCAAACAAGTTTTCGAAAAACAATTTTGGTTACTAAAGAGGTCTAGGTAAAATTTGATGCTCCATCATTTCATTCATCACCATCATCACTTTCAAGGTCATCTCGTTCTTTATCATGTAAATTTTTAGGGTTATGTCATTCCACCTCATCTAGGTCACTGTCTAATTGCCATCATCTGCCTTTCAAAACTGTCCAATTTGTCACCTAAAAAAGGCACTCACTCTTCATTTCACTCATAAACCTTTAAAAGGGAGCCAAAATGCTTATGGAGTAGAGGAAGACAACTTGTCTTGTTTTAAAATGGTTTAAATGTCAAAAATTTCAAAAAGGTCAAATTTTCCTTACTGTTTCATTACAAGCCAAAAAAAGGTCATTTCAAGGTTATAAAAGGAAAAAAAAATGTCAATTCAAGGTTATAAAAGGAGAAAAAAAAAAACATTTTGACTCATTTTTATCTCTAGTTGTGTGAAAGAGATCCTCTCTTACTTCACTTTCACTCCTCAGGTGGTCAAAAGTTCGAATCCAAGGTAGAAAACCACTCCAAAACCCATTTGTTACACTTCTAGGTGTTTGTTATGCTTCTAAGAGCAAGTGTTACACTTATAGGAAAGTGTGTTACCTTTTTGGGTGTGTTGTGAAACCAGTGCTATGCTTATGGTGTGTTGTGTAGGCACTGTGCAGCCAGTGTTACACTTCTATAAACACAGTGTTACAATTTCAGCCACAGCGTTATGCTTCTATACATGACTATTACACTTCTGGAGGAGAGGCAGAGTTAGGTTTTGGGCTCCAAAAATATTCAAACAAGCTCAGTATTGTCACCATTACCCTTTGAACCCCTCAAAAAAGGTAAATAACTACTCTCATTACCTCTTTCGGTCAAATTTTGGGTGCTAAAAATATTTTTATGCTCCCTCTATTTCTCTCCATATTTTCACTTATCCATCGTATAAAAAGATTTCATTTGAAAAAACCTAACTTACTCTAGCTAAAAAAACCCTAAACCTAGTACCTAAAACCTAACCCAAACCTCTCATATACCTTATCCTCACATCTCCCATCATCCATACCATCCCTAACATGTCAATTTCACCAAACCCTAGATTCTAGCTATTTTCATAGTGAAAAAATGGAAATTTCCTGTGTTTGCTTGATTTCATCACCTTCCCCACATCCATTTGTTGAAAAGTGTAACTAGGATTGGTCGTCATATTGACTATGTAATTATGGATTTATGTAAAGAAGAAGACAAATATAATAAAATGTATTTTGTTGTACTTGCTTCATGGGTTTCATGAGCAAGTTTTTATTATAGGTTAATAGACTTATTCTTGATGTATATTAGGGTTTTTTTTTCTAGGTATAAATATAATTAGGTGTCATATGTATGAGGAATCTAGTCTAGAGAATTCTCCAAGACATTGTCAAAGAAACTGTAGAAGAGTAGCTTATGTCAGCCCTAAAATCTACGCTGAAAGATAAGCTTAAATAATGTGTCAAAGTCAGCCTTCAAATAGCTGGACAAGTCAGACTACAAGATAAAGGTAAGCTCGGCCTAAATGTAGAGACAGAGCACTATATATAGTGTTGAACCTACGGATCATTTGAAAATACAGAGACAACAAATTTCTCTAAAAAGATGTGGATTTCTTGAGATTTTTTTAGAGGATAAAAATGTGGATGTTTAAAGACTAGAACAAGGTTTAAATGCATTTATATCACAGCAAGAAATTGTAGATTTTTCTATAATAGAAATGTGGATTTAAAGGGACTAAAAGTTCTGGAATTAAGAAGGTATAAGAGGGTGGAAATGAGTGTGAATTGCGGAGATGAAATACAGGGTTAAGTTACGAATTAGTTTGAGATATCACAACACCTGTTCTCGGATCTCATCTCAGGAAAATTTGCGGTCACTTCATAGGATTATTGCATACCATTGCTATGTCACCAAGTTATGAAATGAACCTATATCATATGAAAAGTTAAAGGAAGTGGAAAAAGTGTGGATATTTTTAAAGAAGAACAAGGTGAAGAAGATTAAGTATCCAATTGTTGACTAAGTAATGAGAATTAGAGACCGAGCTCTCTAGTACTAGTGAAGAGGAGAACGATCAGCATTGAAGGCAAGAAAATAAGTAATGACAAGGTCATGGAGGCATTCATAGGTCAAGGGTCTAAGTCTTGGTCATGGCACTTGTCATTTGAAGACCTATAAGAATAATTTCTCGTGGGTTTCCTCTCCAAGAGGGAGAGGTTTTTGCCCTGGCTTTAGGAGCCTAATTTTTGTGTCTCGTGTACTTTGATAATTGACTTGATGAAAGATTAAATAAGCTAAAGAAGAGAAGAAATAAGTAACTCAAGTAAGCTCACAAGTAATTATCAAGAAGATAATTTGAATTAATCTCCAGCCCTCTAAATTCTCAACATGGAATCAAAGCTAAGGTGCTAAATACAAAGGGATGTTTGACAAGAAGACACTCAAGGATCAAAATTCAGTTTTCTAGAAAATATCAAATAAAAAGTCAAAGTATACATTGAAAAGTCAAGTCAATTTTCAAGGAAATCCTCAAGCCATCTCTAGAATACTTTTAGCCTTATTCAAAGAATCCACACATCGAGGAGGTAATATTTGACATCAAATATTCTTGATATTAAAGACATTTTTGGAAGACACATCATTAAGCACCACCCAATACTATTGAAGACATCCTCATTTTGAAGTAATCCTTGATCATCAAGGATCCAAGATCACCTACTTTGAAATCAATCTAAGAGGGAGTTCCTGTTATCATCTTCATCATTATCAACAAGGAATCTGATAGAAGAAGAGAATCATCTACTCAAGTAAGTATCTTTATGACTTCATATGAATCTATAAAAATGTCTTCTTTGCAAAGAAAGCAAAAAATTGGTTAGGGTTTCAAACTTTCCTGCATGGAATAAAGGGACAATGAATTCATGCCAAATACATGAAGGGAGATATAAGAGCCCAAAGGATTCTTAAAAAATCCATAAAAGACTCTCTCGTCTCCAAAATATCAAATCTAGAATCATCAAAAGGAATATATGAGAAATTGGTGGAGCTATTCTCTGTGAGTACTGCACGAGAAGAAATCTCTGAGAGATCAACTGCAGGAACTGGGAGAAGTAATGTATGACATTGAGATGACTATAGTGGTTCTAAATGCTCTCCCAAAAGAATGGGGAAACTTGACTTCAAGTTTATTCGGGAAGAAAGAAGCCTTACCATTCCACGATTTATGGTATCTATGTAAAATAGATGAAAAAAGATTGAAAGCTAAAGCTGATAGAGGATCAAGTGAAGGGAATCTAGCCTTTGCAACTATATTCAAGAAGAAAAGAAGATTCAGAAAAATTTGGTCCTCACAATAAAAGAAGAAATATGGACAAAGAACGATGCTTTGGATGTAATTAACTTGGGCATTATAAAAGAGATTTTCCTAAATATGAAAAAGGACAAGAGAAAAAGGGAAGAATCCCATGTCTCATAAATGAGGGAAGAACCTAATGCAAAGAAATATAAGAAAGAAGAAGCGAGGTATCTCCACTATGATTGAGATTGTCTTCTCCTTTAAGTGATTTCTATTGGTTGTGAAATTGTATGATAGGAAGCTCTCAATGAAACAACTCTTGGAAAACCTCACTAATATCATACTGATGGAAGGTGGCTATCAAGATCAAGGGCCATCATGAAAAGGGGTGTTGACATTTTCTAATGGAGCTCTCTATAAATTCACTTATAGAAAGAAAGTCGAATGGTTTAATCAAGAATTCCATGGTACAAAATTATGGGATGTGATGACATATTGATGGAGCAGGCCAAGGGAATGAAGCCCTTCATTCCAGTAAAACTGCTACATGATGACTTAAATGAAAAATGTATGAGGTATGTATATATTTATATGCTAACACTGGATGTTGTGAATTCATTTAATATGGTTGCAGGTAATAGACTTCTATATTTATAAGTATGATCTATAGAGGATCTCTCGGTGCACTGTCAGATGAAATCAACATAATATATCCTCATGGAATATGAGGTGGTTGTCTATGAACAAGGAACTAGAAAATTTGTAAGTTCCTGGAAATGAATAATGCGCAGAAAGGAAGAGATCATGAAATGAAACCATGTCAAGAGGCAGTTATCATTTGAAAGCCAAGAAGATGTGACTAGGAGATCTCTTGGGAGGATATGTAGACTCTGATAGAAGTCTGGTAAAGAAGAAGACCTTTGAAAAAACATATTATTAGGAGATGTTTCAATATAAATAAAGGATGTCGATGCCTACAGGAAAATTTCATGGTGAAAGATCATCACTGAGGTAGCTTTTTTTTTTTTAAAGTTCATATGTATATGTTTATTTGGATGAATTTGTGTAGGGATGCTAATCATGAGAAAGGATGTATGATCCTTGGAGATGATTCAAAGGAAATAAGCATGGCATAAAGGTGGACCAGATGAGAAAGCCTGATGAATCACTTCATGATGGCTGACATGACTTGTGACTGAAAGTAATGGATGATCTATTCCCTATGAAGCCAAAGGTTGAAGATTCCTCAATATCAAAATCCACGACATCAAGGGGAGGAATTCTTCATGAGAAGTTGGGTGTCTCACCATTGTTGCTGCAGGACCCTGGTTGAGAGGGAGCCTGGTGGTAATTTTCTTACTTGAAAGTGACGTATGTGATTCTCTAATGCATGTTCCATGCACTAGACCAAGACTAACAACCGTAAGTCTTAGTGAAGGCCATGTGGAGAGAATGGATAAACACATCATTCTAGCCTTCACCTGGAAGACAAGATGGAGGATTGGATAATCAAATGGCATTCGATACTCTTTGAGAATGAGATAGGGAATTGAAGATAAGAGTAGTCAAGGAAAGATGTTCTTTTAGGGTTGGATACTGAAGAGAAAAATATTTCAAGAAGGTCATACTTTGGGAACACCTGGGTGGAGTATGTACCTTGGAGAGACAATGACTATGGTGTCTATAAGTCATGTGTCTTGACAACATTTTAGCCCATTGTCTCATTGAGAGATGGGGTTGTTAGTCAAGGCCTTGCACTAGGAAAATTCTGGTTGATATGATGCTATACAGATGCAATTACCAATGTGATTCTTCTTATGAGATTCTTCAGTTTGAAAGTGACCATGTACCTGTATGAATACCTCCCTAGTTAAGAGGGAGTGTTGAAAAGTGTAACTAGGATAGGTATTCATATTGACTATGTAATTATGGATTTATGTAAAGAAGAAGACAAAGATAATAAAATTTATTTTGTTGTACTTGCTTCATGGGTTTCATGAGTAATATTTTATTATAGGTTAATATACTTCTTCTTGATGTCTATTAGGGCTTTTTTATTCTAGGTATAAATATAATTAGGTGTCATATGTATGAATAATCTAGTCTAGAGAATGCTCCAAGACCTTGTCAAAGAATCCGTGGAAGAATAGCTTATGTCAGCCCTAAAATCTACGTTGAAAGATAATATTAAATAATGTGTCAAAGTCAGCCTTCAAACAGCTGGACAAGTCGATGTACAAGCTAAAGGTAAGGTTAGCGGAAATGTAGAGACAGAGCACTATATATAGTGTTGAAGCTGTGGATCATTTGAAAATACATAGACAACAGATTTCTCTGAAAATATGTGGATTTCCTGAGGTTGTTTTAGAGGATAAAGATGCGGATGTCTAAAGACTAGAACAAGTTTTAAATGTAGGTATATCACAACAAGAAATTGCGAATTGTTCTATAATAGAATTGTGGATTTTAGTGGACTAAAAGTTCCGGATTTCAGAAGGTATAAGAGGACATAAATGAGTGCGAATTGCAAAGATCAAATACATGGTTAAGTTGCATATTATTTTGAGATATCACAACACTTGTTCTCGGATCTCATCTCAAGAAAATTTGTGATCACATCACAGGAGTATTGCATACCATCGCTATGTCACCAAGTTATGAAAAGAAATTGTATCATATGCAAAGTTAAAGGTAGTGTACAAAGTGCGGATTTGTTTAAAGAAGGACAAGGTGAAGAATATTAAGTATCCAATTGTTGACTAAGTAATGAGAAGTAGAGACCGATCTCTCTAGCACTAGTGCAGATCAGTGCAGAAGAGAAGGGTTAGTGTTGAAGGCAAGAAAAGAAGTAATGAAAAGGTCTGGGAGGCCCTCATAGGTCAAGGGTATAAGACTTGGTCATGGTACTTGTCATTTGAAGACCTATAAGAATAATTTCTCGTGTGTGTTCCTCTCCAAGAGGGAGAGGCTTTTTCCCTGGCTCTAGGATCCTAATTTTTGTGTCTTGTGTACTTTGATAATTGACTTGATGAAATATTAAATAAGATAAATAAGAGAAGACATAAGTAACTCAAGTAAGCTCACAAGTAATTATCAAGAAGAGAATTTGAATTAATCTCCAGCCCTCTACATTCTCAACACAATTTCCCCTCATTCCACCTACAATATGGAGCTAACATTCCACCCTATTCACTGAATTGTTTCTATAATTTTCCTCAGATTCATGATCCTTCATCTCATCCTCTAAACTTACACTTTTCCTACACTCTGTTTTTCCATATTTCACTACATCTACCCATCCCATCAACATACTAGGGTTTTCATCATTCCAGTGATAAAAAAAATGGAGAGTGAGAAGAAGAGATTCAAGGGAGGGCACCAACTCAAGTTAGAACCCTTCACAATGCATTAACTCAATGCCTCACCCTTGGCCAAAAGATTTTTTGAGAGGGCTGAACGTTTGAGGTTCTGTGAAAAGATCATGGAAGAGGGGTATCATATTCAATTGACCAACTTATTTGCCACAAGCTTCAACATGGGAAAGGTTAATATTGTAGGTGTGGAGACAAGCCTATCAGTAGACTTAGTTTCTTCAGAAACATGTATTCCTTGTCATGGAGAGCAGTGGTTCAAGGGCATGGATTTAGACATTGAAAATTATCTCAAACCTCACGCTACAAAGGAGCTAGATTACATCTTCCCTTTCAGAGACCTCAGAAAGAAATATGATCATTTTATGATGTTTATTATGAAGTAATTCACATGTGAAGGAAAATTTTCCAGGTTTTATAGGTACCATATCAGGTTGTTGATGCATTTTACCTCTGTCAAAACACTTGATTTTCCATATTACTTGTATAGGATTTTGATTAATATGACTGAGAAAGTTTAGAGTAGAAAACAAGTTCATCACACTCATCTTTTTCATCATGGTCTAATCAAGCTCATTATATTGCATCACCTTTCCTCCATCAACATGACTTGGGAAAATTTCTTGGAAATATTAGCAGTAGTTCCTACCACTAGCCCTCCTATATTGCATAGTAAATAATCAACACAGCCAATGGAGGTTGGCTCTTCTAGCATGCCAACTCAATTTTTAGATTCTCCTAGGGTTGTTGAGTTTACTCATACCTATGAGAAGGGGAGGAGGCATGTTTTTGCACCTAAGTCTGCCAAAAGTGTTCCTACTCATGACACCATTATGGAACAAAGTGAGATAGAGGAGTAGCCTCTTTCGCATCAACATAGTGAATTAGCGCAATTGGAGGTTAAGGTATCAGAGTAGGTGGAGATCAGATAAACTAAGGAGATAATTAGAGAGAAGGATGAGGAAATAACAGAGTTGAGAAGGATGTTCTCCATTGCTAATTCTCAAATCACTTTCTTGTAGCAAGAGAAGTTTCTATTGAAAGTGAAGAAGTTGTTACAAAGCAAGCCCAAGCTAGACCTAGAGACAGAAAAAGGTAAAGGTAAGGAGGTTATTGATGTTGATCAAATGTGTTACATGGATTCTGAAACACAACCAAGAAGGCTCAAAGCAAGAGGCCTCAAAAGGGCACTAGAGCTAGAAAGACAGTGAAATCATCCACCTAAAGAGTTGACCTTTGATGAGCTTTTAGCCATGGAGATCAATCAAGACAGAGAAATTTGGCTGTCAAGGGTAAATGAACATCTGGAGAAGCTCTTGAAGAGGGATAATAGGGACAATAAACTACAAATACACATGGAAAATCATTATCGCACTAAGAACCCAATTTCTCAAATAAGGCTAAAAAAATTGAAGAAAAAGCTAAAAGAAGCAAAAATGAAGCTTAAAGAGAAGGATAGCTTGGACTTGTCAGCTGAAGATTCTTTGGTTGTTTAGCCCATGAATCACAGGTGCTACAAAACCAATTTTGAGAATTTTTTGTGATTTTTGCACAATTTTGGAAATTCCTCCTTACAAAAGGGTAAAAAACTTTTGTTATGCTTATTTTGGGGGCATCGAAATGATGATTTATTTACATGGATGTATGCATTCGGATGAGTACATTACAGATCAGGAACCCCCTTGGCATGAAAATCTTTAAGTTTGGAGAAAAATCTCAAAAACCACTCATTTTTCATGTTCTGCCACCTTTTTGGACCTTCTATTACACTTTTGGATTAACCTTGGGAGACAGGATTTTTGGAGGCCTTCTCATGCGTCATTTTTCAAAATTCAAGATGTTCTGGAAACTAGACACACATGGCTAGTTGACCGTTCTTTCATAAGTGGATTTGGACTCCTAAAGGTGACCATAAATTGCCTCAAATTTTCCTGTAAACTTTTGTTACGCTTCTACAAATTTATGTTACCCTTCTGTCAAAAATGTCACAAATCAGCATTGGATTCCTCAAGACACTTTGTTGGAAATATGATGCAGAGTGTTGTCCTTGATGGCAACCCACTAAATGAAGATGAAGACATGATATTGTTGGCATGTGTTGTCCTTGATGGCAATACACTTGATGAAGCTATTATTGGCTTGATGGACTTGGTAAATGATGTAAATCTGATGTGATATGATGTTTGTTGATGATATGATGCTGAGTGTTGTACTTGAAAGGAAACCCTCTTGATGAAGATGATGACAAATTACTTGATGAAGTTGTGCTTGAGAGAATATGTTCCTGATGAAGGAAATATGATGTATCTACAGTGGGTACAAAAGGCAATGAAGAAAGGAATTCAGAATGTGCTCAAAATATGATGAAAAGAGTATGTCTCCTTGTATACGCGGATTTGCCTAGGGGGAGTCGCGTATGCACGCGGAAAAGAACGTGCCAAGTCGCGTATGGGCTAAAGCGCTCAAAAAGTGCAAAACCAAGGGTAACCACCATGGTATTGACCCATGGTATTGGGTAATGATCCGCCTAATTGACCCCGTCCAGGTAGTTTTGGACTCATGGTATTTTTTTGGCCCATGGTATTGAAAAAGGGGCTCATGGTATTGAAAAAGGATAAACCTATATAAGGAGAACAAATTCATTGTGCATAACATGAGTGTGGGTGCAAGAGGTCTGAGCTTGAATGAATACTTCTCTCTGAAGTAGATCTGAATGGAAAGGGTTACACTTGAAGATAAATCTGAATGTATGATGCACCAATGATGAAGAAGGGGATCTAGATCTGAAATGCACTTGTATTTACTAGATCTGATTATGGAAGGCTTAGATCTGTGATGAGGCGAGCATCAAGGCGAACATCTGTCTGAAGAAAAAGGGTAGATCTGAACTGAATATCTGATCTGATGAAGTATGCTGCTCTGTAATGATTGAAGATCTATACGCTACTTCGCCGCGGAGGAAGCGCGTATATACGCAGCTTCAGCGAAGAGAAAGCGCGTATGCGCAATAAAATATACACTGAGGTATACGCTGGTTTGTGTGGACGGAAGCGCGTATATACGCGACATCAGTGAAGAGTAAGTGCGTATGCAAACTAGGGTTTGCTGAAGCAAGGGGTATGAAATATCTGATCTGTTCTGCTATGTTTCTGCTATCTGATCTGTGTTGATATGTATCTGTTGGTGATGTATGTTTGTACTTAAAAGTATGGAAAGGGTCCAGTGTGAAAATATGATGAAAGGTGGCCTGCAAGTGTTGTTCTATTGAAGTTGTTGGATCCAGTGTGAAAATTGATGAAACGTGGTCCAAGGTGGTGCTGAAGGTTGTAGCCTTCAGTCAGGGGGTTGTAGCTCCCTTCCAGGTGAGGCTGGTAAACGAGATCGGGGGTCGTAGCTCCCTTCCAGGAGAGGCTGGTAAACGAGTCAGGGGGTTGGAGCTCCCTTCCAGGAGAGGCTGGTAAACGAGCGCAGGTGGGTGCCTGCGTGCTGGTAGAGTCTGCACCAGCATATATGTTGTAAGATGTTTTCTCTATAATAAAATATTGAAGGCTGAGCAACTGCAGCGGTGGTTTTCTCCCGACTTGGGTTTCCACCTAAAAATCCTGGTGTTCATGTGTGATGCTTTGTGTGATGGTTTATTCTGTTCTTACTGCACATGTTTACTATTTGTAGAACATCTAATGAATGAATGATGGAATGATATAAGTGAAGAACTAATGGCATAATTAGATCTCTGTGTATACGCGAGTTTTATGAAGGATATCCGCGTGTATACGCTACTTGGCTTCATCAAAGTAGCGTATGGGTTTTAAGGAATGAAAAAGTAAAAAGTTTTGAATATGCAGTAAATACTGATTCACCCCCCCCCTCTCAGTATTTTTCCCAACACACTTGTCAAGCTCAGAAAATGTCAAAAATTCGAGGCTTTTCTATCCTATGAGTTGGAATTAGAGTGATTGAGTTGGTTTTATCCTCCTATCATGAAGGAATATGTAATTTAATGTAAGGGACAAACACTCCTAGTTCATAGCTGAAATTCAGGGAATGGTTTCTAACCTCCCTAGAATCTTGGAAATGACCCATCTTGTGTATTTATGATCCATATTTAATGGGATTTATACCTGATGAGGTTTCATAGTCCATATTTTCTATAAGTAGACTCTCTTTAGTCTTTTGTGGGGTTGTATAGTCTTATTTTGTAGTGGAGATTTTGTAATCAACATTTTGGAATGAAATCAGAGACATATTTGCAGAACTTGTGTTGAGAATCTTGTGGTATGCATTGGAGAATCTGCTCTTCTTATGTATGTTTATCTATTCATGATAAAGATATATATTCTTCTTTTAAATAATATTTTCCATATGTTTATATTGTAATTTTATAAGCAGAAATCATGTTTGTTCATGCTCTGTTTTAGGCAATGTTTACATTGTTATGTCTATTTGCTTCTAAATGAATGAATTCACCTCAGTGTTCATTCAAAATATATTTCAATTCATCCTATCCTCAATGACCCATTAAACATATTTTCAAACTACCTATCTAGCCTCACATATTCTCTGCAAATTGACCTTGGAATTCAGACCTAAAAATCCTACACACATGCCTTCTCACTGGCCTTTTTCTATCCAGCACTTAAAACAACAAAAAAATCCTATTTTACTAAGCTTACATACCTAGCCTAAAATAATTAGATACTCGTCCATTCCTTTGACTGCAAAAGTGAGAATGAGAGAGCCCTCTCTGGTCCTGGTAGGGCTAGATACCTAACCTAAAGCCTGGTCTATGGTTACCTTTCTTAATCTCATTTTTTGCCTTGGGAAGCTGGAGAGAGTGATAACACCATTCATACCAAAAAATTATTGTTTTCCAGTGCATGAGTCGACTCCTTGGAATACCAAAGCGAGGCATACCGCGCAGCTTCACATATTTTCGCTCAACAATGGGAAATTATTGTGAATCTGTGGGTTCCTTCCATGCCAATAGCATGATGATCAAGAGAAACCACACATACTAAAATTTTTTTCCTTCTTCCTACGCTTCTCGGCAATCCTCCAAAAATTCCTTGCATAAATGTATGACCCAGTTAAACTAAACCCATTTACTTCACTTCATTTCTAAGGAAACTACGATTGCAGGGACTTCATTCGCTCTTATTTTCCTCATGATCTTCCCTGTTAGAATGTGTGCGGTGAAGCACACCCCTTGGTCACTGATCGAATTTATATAATATCCTCTTGATTTATTTATTAACCCATACTTATTTTTCATATTGTCCACGAATGCCTTATCCAAAAATTTTCCGACTAAATCTTCAGTGGGGTCCTTTCCTTGGTATGGAAGCGTAGTGATCCTTCTTATCAACATATTGTCAATTAGGATCCTCTCTCCCAGCCATAGTCACCCATCATGTATTAAAAAATTCATATATCGAACATAAACCATGTTGATGGTGCTTATGCCGAAGTGCAACACGTTGAGCATGTTTAGAAATCCTACATTCTTCAATCCTTCAGCCCACTCGTGTGGCTCCAACCTGGCAACATCGATCTCTAGATAATACACCTAATGGAGGTATTTTCTCGGCTCGAACTGTGGGTACTTTTTGTGGTAATTTAAATCCCAATCTTCTATTTTCATCTGTGGTATTTTCCCTAACACTTCTCCTTCAAACGAGACCTTCTCTGGAAGCAACTGTGTGAAGGTGCCAAATTTTTCATTATTTAGATATTTAATTGGCTTAGCACTCGACTTCCTTGGTGGAAAAAATGGTGAAAACAGAGAGGGAAGCTCTGCACCCTCTGTCTCCATCTGCTACATCTCAATTTCCTCCTCACTCTCATGGATCTCTTCTGGTTCCTTCTACTTCAGAGGTTTATTCAGATTTATTACAAGCTAATTGTCATGCTTATTCTTTTTCTGTGGTTATTTCTCTACCTTCTTCCTTGGGGATTGCCTTACTCCAAAGGCTTCAACTATCCTCTTTCCCTGTCTTTTCTTCAATCCTTGTTCTGTGGTTGTTTGTCTTTGCGGCGACCTCACGTACATTGGGGATACAAGGATACTCGGTGCTGTAGCTTCCATGCTTCCTGCAAGTCCTTTCTTCACAAATTGTCTAGAAATATCTTCAAAAATCCTCTTAGACATACAACAATATGCCCGGTTCTCACTTGGTTGCAAATTTACAATTTGAATTCTCCAGAGCGCAAAGTGAAAAATGTGGAGCGAGATATAATTTTTATAGAAAAATTTAATTTCAAACCTCATGATAGATTAGATCATGTTCATTTAATGCATATATGGCACTAGATCCATCTAGTTGTGCTTCATAAATGTGTTTCTCCTGTACTTGTTAACGATAACTTTTTCCTTCCAACGATCATATTTCTGGTCATCTTCGATGGACCTTCACTTGTGTCGAAGTAATCCTTCCTTCATCGTGGTTATTTCGGACTTTTCCATACTCCTGAATATCACATAATAATATTCCTTTCGAAAAGTCCCTTTTTGAATCAATTGACCATCCAAATTCGTGAGTTGAACTGCACCACCATTAGAAATGTGCTTGATGATATACATTCCCAACCAATGTTTTTAAAATTATCCCAAAATGTCTTCTACTTGATGTGCCTATCATGCCATGATTTATCCCTTGATTTTTGCACTTGTTGATGAAAACCTTCGATGAAACTATCTTCTTCTAGAGAAAGCAATTATGCTATCCTTTCTTACATTATATCAGAGTTTTCCATGTCTGTGAAAGATGCAATTCTAAAACTTGGCACAATCTACTCCATAGGAATGACTGCATATTTTCCATATACCAACCTAAAAGGTGTCTAGCCTATCAGTTTCTTGCATGTTGTCCTATATTCCCATAACACTGCTAGAATCCCAAAATCCTAGTCATTTTTGTTCACATTGCATACCTTTTTGAGTGCATTCTCCATAACCTTATTGAAGACTTCAACTGTCCCATTCGCTTGTGGGTGATATGGGGTAATTTTCTCGTGGTACACTTGGAATTATTCAGTCAGTGAATTAATAGTATTATGCAAGAAATTTGAACCCCTATCACTCATCAATGTCTTTGGACACCCAAATCTGAATATAATATATTCAAAAATGAACTTCGCAGTGGTATCTGCACCGCAATCCTTCATTAGCTCTGCTTCGTCCCACCTCGTCAAATAAGTAGTTACAATGATTATGTATCTTGTTCTAGTCTTATTTCTTGGTGGGTTATTATGTCCAAAAAAGTTAATGTCCCATTTGTCGAATGCTTGCAATGTCACTTGTGGATTTAATGGCATTTTGTCTCTTCTAGATGGCTTTCTTGTACTTTGGAATGCATCATATGTTGGAAAAAAATCCTTTGCATCCTTATGCACTATGGGCCACCATAAACCAACTCTCAATATATTCTGCGCAGTGGCCTTTCTTGTATAATGTCCTCTTGCAACTGTTTCGGGGATTTAACACCCTAGAGGTTGGTTGGGATTCAACCTCCACAGAGCAGGGGCGTACTACTTAACAGAGACTCACACGATCATGCACATTCATAAAAACGAAATCGAGTAGAATGAGAGGTTTACCCGTTGGTCCTACGTTTGAAGTAGATCCACGTGGAGTTCAAACTCCCTGCAACCATCCTTCCTCCTTCACCTGAAATACAAGAAGAAACCAGCACAAAGGACAAGTTGTACAGTATATTTCTACTCTATATGTTAGTGAGATTCATATAAAATATTAAATAAATCATCATGAATGCTTGTATAACAAATACTCTTCATACATTAAAGCATACACTAACACGTTTATTTCGAGAACAGCATGATACTTATGTATTATAAAAATAGTACGTACAAAAGTAAGTGGAGAGATCACCTGATCCTTCCAAGGCCTTCGCAGACCGTCGTCCGGATCCGTCCAGCCCTTTCCTCGCTAAGACTCCTTCCAAATGAGTGCATACGAGATAACATATAAAGGGATGTGTATCTCGAGGAAACAAGGGTTTCCTGAAATGAACTGGGAAAGTGCAGGAGGCACGGGGAATCAGACTTGGATAGGGAACCAACAGAGTATAATAATAATAATTCTCTCTCTCCCTTAGGCCATACATATGAGGTCTTTTTATAGTCCCTCCAAGTAGTTTCGGCAGTTGGAAACAGTTGGCCACGGGCTGGGGTGGTTGAACTACCTGAGTAACCATCAACCCAGCGCGAAATTAGGGATTTTTATATATATTTTTAATCATTAAAATGGCATACGCGGAAAAGTCTAGCTGTACTCGCGTATACACGCGGAAAAACACGGGCATAGTCGCGTATGGAGGATTTTCCACTGTTTTTAAGTGAATTTGTCCAAGTCTGTAGGAATGGGTGCCCATAAAGCCATGAAGCAATCATGAATCATGTCAAGGTGAGAAATGATGCTATAACAGCAACTCCTACATGAGCTTCTACCAAAATACTCTGCTTTTCATGCTCAGGGAAGTATCTGTGCAATATTTCATCTGATCCCATTTTTTGTAAATGTCCTGCAAACAATGAGAAATCAGATACTTTGACTGCAAACTCCTTATTTTTCTACGTAGTGTACTCCGAGGGCACCATTCATGTGGCCATAAAATAAATAATATTCATGGAGTGATCATCTGTAACCCTGATTGCGAATAAATGTGCATTGGGAAAGTTATCCTAGATACTTGTGGGCTCTTCTCCTATCTCTATCCTTGACATATGATCAGGCCCAAAATTCAATCTTCCTAGTTTGACTACAACTTCAAAGTCGTACTCTTGGAACAACAACAACCATCGAAAAAAGTTTCCTCCTAAAACATGCTTATTCACCAAATACTTCAGCATGGAGTGATCAGTGAACATCTTGAATTTCACTCCCAAAAAATAATGCCTGAACTTCTGTAATGCGTAGACCATAGCTAACCCTTATTTTTCTATTGTAGAATAGTTCTTCTCTACGTTGGAAATTTTTCTGCTTGCAAAATCTATGGGGTGATCAATTTCTCCTACTCCTATTTGTACCAGTATTATACCCAATGCTATGCAAGATGCATCGACATGTACATGAAATTCCTTATTCCGGTATGGGAAAAACATAATAGGCGTAGTTACCATGTTCTCCTTTAGTATGTCGAGGCTCTTCTGGCATTCTTCATCCCATTGAAAAGTGACATATTTCTTCAATAACCTCTCCATTGGCGCAGTTATATAGGCATACCCCTTTATAAACTTTATGTAATAGATAGTGTGTCCAAGTCTCATCCGTATTTTTGTCATAGGTGGATCCAGGTTTGCAATAGTAGAAATCTTCATAGGGTCTACAATTAGTCCTTGCTTAAAAACAACATGTCCCAGCAATATACCAAAAGGTACACAAAGGATACAATTATTCAAATTAAGTGATATTTTATATCGCCTACATGTATCCAACATCAGCCTCAAGCTCACAACATGATTTTTCAACAACCCAAAGATTGTCCAAAAATCAAAGTAAACTTCGAGAAATTTGTGTATATATTCATTGAAATCTACGACCATAACTCTAGAAAATACGACAAGAGAATTATTCAAACCAAAAGGAATCACTGTATACTATTAACAAACCCATTCTGTAGAATTTTTTTTTTATGTCTATCTTCTGGCACAATTCTGATCTAATGGTAGCCCGAAAGGCCATATGTCAAAGAATAGGCCTCCTGTCCTCCTGCATTGTCCAATACTTCATCTATAAATGGTGTGGGAAATGGGTCATGCAATCATGCATCATTCGATTTCCTTAGGTCCACACATATTTTGATATCATACTTTTCCTTCTTGTCTTGAACTACCATGGGGCTTACCCATTCAGTCTCTTCAACCAGTTCAATGATCCCAACTTTGATCATTTTATCTAACTCCACCTTTAGTTTTTCCTTGTCTTTTAGATTCAATCTATAGGGTCTTTTCTTTACTGGCTTCACTTTAGGTTTCAGAGGAATCCTCATATAAACTCCTAGGTCCCCTAATATTTCCTTCAATTCAGAAAACTTCGTGGGGAAGAGATCTTGATACTCGTGCAAAAAATATGCAATTTTTATAACTGTGTCTTCATCCCAATAATATCCAATCATTACAAATTTTGGTTCTTATTCTAATCTGATATTCACCTTCTTCATTTTTGCAAGCTTCACTATATCAAGTATTTCAGGTTTTGGTCCAACAACTTCGCAATGTCCTTCTAATTATGGGATATCAATATTGCACGAATCCTCATGATCCTCTTCTATGGTCACATTATAGCATTCCAGTATGTGTTGCAACTATGTGGTCCAATCTGGATGCATCCATATTTTTAATGAAGTAATGTTCTTAGAAACCTTTTCTCTAACTTTCTGAAGGGCTTCATTTATTCACTATTCCTTAGAATGGCCTTCCACTTTGCACTTTATACACCACACTTCCTGTCTAACTTCCTTTCTCTTCTTGATATCTTGCAATTCCAAGGGAAAATTTTCTAGTTGAATCTAGATCTTTTGTACTCTTGCATGAGTATATCCCATCGACGAAGCTTCCAACTTCATTGCAATCTCTAGAGCTTTGCTTTGAGTTTCTATTTTCTATTCTATCAAGGGAAAACTGATATGTGGCACCAATGTAGATATAAATCACTCTTTATGTTGCTCTTAAGGAATACTAAATCTTACTTGTCCCATTAACATTTTGAACCTTTGATCCAACTCCCAAACAGGTTCATTTGTCATTTTTTTGATCTCCTTCACCTCTATAACTTAGTGTGACTATGATTTAACTTCTTGAATTCTGATACCAATTATTTCTTAACATCATCCAATGAAGCAACTTGATTAGTCGTAGAATAATTCATATGCCAGGTTAGTTCCCTTTCGCACAATGTCGTGATGAGTTGTGCCTTCTTTACATCTCCATCATTTACCTATCTTGCTTTCCATATTTCATCATATACAAACAAAATCTTCTCATAATCCTATGATTTGGTTCCTCTAAAAATATGAAACTTAATGTCATCAACCATGTTTCTTCTTAAGGGGTTAGGGGGTAGGGGACTTAGGGGGATTGGGATGGGATGTAGGGGAATTAGGGAGAGGGGGATGAGGGGTAAGGGGAGTAGAGGGATGGGAAATCCCATAGGTGCCCTGATTATTTCCAAATCTTAGCTACAACGCACCTCTAGGGATTGAGGGGTTCCTTCTTTCTTCTTTTCTTTTAGATTCTCCTAACAAGGGACTATAGCTAGTCTCGATAAATTTATCGTGATCTACTCTATATCGCTTTCCACTTCACATAGATTTGACTCTAGAATTAAGCCCAAACATTAATCTCAATTCATTCATAGTATGGCCTTTTCACATAAAAGCATTTTAATGCACAACTTCAAAGAATTTATATACTTACCTCGCGGTCCCTTGAAAAATATTCACTTAGATTTGCTATAAGATATAGACGTGTCTATGGAAAATTCAGTGATAAATCCCCCCAGGATACTATCGATCCAAAAATCAACAACCCTTGAGATGTTATTACTGGCATCCTTGAGTCGATGTACCAATTTAGGGCTCCACGTAGTAGGATATTCATTTTTGAAGCAAGTCTTGTTCTCATTCAACCTCGAAAACCACTCATGTAGTTCATTAGAAAATGATGCGATGAAAAAATCGTACTATTCTATGAAAATATACCTCTGCAACTAGGCTTCAGTCGTTAATCGTGAATTTTTGTTTTCCTGAGTTTCAAACTCTCATTCTTTCTGATCTACCCACTCTTTTATTTCCTTCTTTGATGGATGCCACATTCACATGTCCCTCAAACAAATCCTGATCCTAGAAACAGATCCATTTGTTGGCTTGCTTGGGCTTGACCCAGGTTCAACTTGGACTTCGCAGCATCAAAACCCTCAGACACTGACCCTTTTGGAAATGACCTGCAAGAAGATTGAAATCTCACTTGAGGTGGCTATGGGTGGTTTCAGAACCACCTTTCTGCATCCTTGAGGGATTGCGCTAGGTGGATTTACTTCTCTTTTTCTGTACTTAACCGATCTTATAACATGTATATTACTACTGCATGGCATCTTAACCAATTACTTCATGGTGTTTAGATAAACATAAATGTATTAAAACATAAGAGAATTAACGCTACTATATCATTCCATTGCAACCATTACTCTGAAAATACAAATGGAAAGTAACCACAACACATGTAAACACAGAATATTCTCAAAACGTCTTCTTCTTTATTATGATGGTTATGTTCAGTACATTCAACTTCTCCGACCTGCACACATAGCTACATGTAGTCTGCGCACACAGCTTCATAATCTTCAACGTCTCCATGCAATCAACTATGGAGTCTTCCCTTAAGACCCAAAAATAAAATAAATACAGAAAGTAAAAAATTTAGTTCTCATCAACTATCCATGTTATCATGATTTCTTCGAAAAAGAATTACATTGATTTATATACATTACATAGACACAAAACCATGGTCCACATACCATGGGCTTCGACAAAACAATTATTTAAAAGCCTAAAACTTGTTACAAAATGAGGGGCTTTGACTCACCCCAAAGCTCTTAGACTACACGCAGTAGATCTAACTTTGCGGTATCGCATACTCCACTCCTCAAAAAGTGGAATCTTGACCAAAATTGGACCAATTTGGGCTGCACCAAAATTCCATCACTAGCTTGAGGAAGATCAACTAACATTTTTTAAAATACCAACATTTTTATATATTTCACAACCACAAACTCCAAATAAAATTCATGCAAGATAAATATCCGTTTGGAATAATTGTCCCCAATGATCTGTCTAATGAGAAAATTTCTCATGGATTTAGATTTGGTAACTACTTTGGCCTTACGTAAGATATTATAGTGTTTAAGTTGTTGTATGTCGAATACAATAGCTAGAGCCAACTTATGAATGCACGAACAATGTATTTCTACCCTCACTTATCCCTTTCTAAAGTAGTAGATGATGTTCTCGTGGTGGACCTCATCCTCTTGGACAAGAAAAATTCCAAGGTTAAAATCATAAGCTATGAGATATAAAACAAAGTCTTGGAAATAGTAATAATGGCTCAACAATGGAACTAACATCAATGCCTTTTTCAAGGCATCAAAAGAGCGAAGTGATTGGTGTCCCATACAAAGAATGTGAATTAAACCCTTTGTGATCTTAACATATTTAGAAATGAATTGATGTAAGAAGTTTGGTTTACCTTGCAAACTTTGAAGTTGAATTATAGTGCACCGAGGATGCATATTGATGATTACATCGATCTTGAGAGGATAAACCATGATCCCCTACTTAGACACAATCAAGCATATAAATTTGCTCAGAAACGATGCAAAAGATACATTTGTTGGGATTCAAACAAATATTGTAGTAGTGAAAATGCATAAGTATTTCTCGTAGATACACAAAATGGCTGGATAATTGATGAGAGTGGGCAGTGAGGTCATCTAGATATCCCTCCACAATTTGCTTAATGTCATGAAAGACATAAGACATGACATGCTAGAATGTGGACCTATATATTTTAGGGCCAAATGGAAAATTTAAATACATAAATGTACCCCAGGGAAACATGAAATTTATTTTATTAATGATATTCCAATTTTATCTAGATCTAATCGTAGCTAGGGAAACCATCCATGAAGGAGATGTCATTGTCAGCACATTAATTGTTGATCTGATCAATGAACAAGGTTGGGTAGTTATCCTTTGGACATGCCTTATTTAAGCCCCTATAATCAACATAAATAAAAATGGTACCATGTTTTTTAGTGATAGGAATGATGTTGGAAACCATTACATCAAGAGAACCACATAGACAAACTCAACTTTGACAAAAAATTTGACTTCCACCTTGATGATAATAGATTTGCAAGGATTTATTGATCGAAATAATTTCTTGATAGTTTTACACCCTTCATAGGTGATGATTTCATGCTCTATATTCTAGGTATCGATGCCAAACATTTCTTCATATGATCAAGCGAAGACATCGTTGAATTCTTTAAAAAGAGTAGTGTAGGTAGAAATCTCATATGGAGTGCAATATGCTCAAATCATGATGTTTTACATGACCCCAAGTTTCAAAAAAATATTGATGGAATTATGTGAGAGATACTATCTAAGTTCCCTTCAGAGAACATATTGTGTGTCACAATAGGATCTTGTGCCCAATTGACAATTTGTGATTAAACAAAAACTTGCAATTCGTCATTCAAATGTTCTAAACAAAGGGGGACTCATGATTGATGGTGTGATTATTCCCAAGATTGATAAGAGATATTCATGGATTCCATTATGGATTCATTAGATGGAATCATAATATCAAGGACGTAATAGGAACTTGAATGATAAATGGCCCATGAAGATGATGAATAAGCATCAAGCTTCACATCATTGGGAGGCTTGGCTTAGGATCAACAGTCACCATTTGGATAGCTCGATAAGAAATTTTTATGAGGCTAAAAGGAATTCGATCACTATACATGTCAATGTATGATGTAGAAGGTATTATCCAAGGGTTGCCATATCCATAGGATTCATAAGAGATATACATGATCTTGTTAATAATTTTGGAATATTGTAACATGTTAAGAGTTAAGGGAAAGGTGCCCATCAATGAAGAGCCTTTGAAGATCCATGCTCAAATGCTTTTGAAAGTGGAAAGGGAATCCCCTAAAAATAGAACTGACTCACTATCTTGGAAACACAAGTCAAGCTTGCAAAAGGTCAACTAATTGATAGTGATTATTTTACCTTGATGGGGGACATCTGTTGGAAATGTTATCATTGATGGCAAAGGAGGCAGCAAAGGCAGAGACAAGCAAAGGATAGTAGCAGAAGCAAAGGAGAAGAAAGCAGGTAAAATTTACAGGGAGCATGAGAAGAACATAGGGAGAGTTTATTTACAGAGACAGGGCAGCAAAAAGAGAGGCAGAGATACAGTCGAGCAGCAGAGGCAAAGAATAGAGAGGCAGAGATAAAACAGTCGAGCAGCAGAGGCAAAGAATAGAGAGGCCGAGATAAAACAGTCGAGTAGCAGAGGCAGAGGCAGAGCCGTTAAAAAATAGTGAAATGACCAAGCATAGATGGAACCCTGAGGGAAATGGAACCAAGAGTTTAGCAGTAAAAACGTAATGAAGTCGGGTATTAAACCTTGAGGTAGCATTGAATTAACATATTAATGAAACAGGGTTTACATACTAAAAGGTGCTGAAGAAATAACTTTATATGTATAAACTTATATACTAAATGCTAAAGAAATAAATTGAACAGAGATTTTATGCATATGTAAATAACGAAGGCGCGAAGCTTTTGTTGGAATGGAACCATGACTTTAAGTGGAACCCCAACCATGAACAGTAAAACCGGAGGGCCACAAAACCAGTGGGTTCGCACGTCGATTGAAGTGGTAAGTTGTATTACCAAAATGAACGCGATATGTGTCATTGAAGGACACGTGTCCTCAGGTGGTTTTGTAAAACAACCTTTTTCACGTGATTTTGAAGAATTATGAAATGAGCATTTAAGTTGCGCGATATTGTACGTCGTCCATTGGATCATCGGAGTCAATGCGATAAAATATCAACTGTTGGATGCAAGAGGTGTGTTAATGGAGGTGGGCCCCAGGAACATGTATATGTTAAAATATGTATCAAGTTTGATATTAATTACAATGTTGGATATATATTAAAGTTGAGTTCACATATAGAAATGGGTTATGTGTGGGTTATTTATTTGTTGCAAGTTAATACATTATGATATGCCGAGGGTTAAAGCCATGGTCGAAGATTGACTTAGGATTATATATATTTATGTTCAAAGGGTGCTATCAGTTGGGAACGTACTAAAAGTGCATAGTTTATCAAACACTTGTGGGCTCCATGGAATGGCTTTGTGTTAAAATGTCGTGTTGGTTTTAATTATAAGTTGATTGATGATTCGAATGAAATGATACAAAGGGTGCGGACCTATAGCAATTTATATAATGTGGATATGCTTGACTGACGAGGGTGAACAGTAGAGCGTGGGACACGTGAACCACCAAATGATATATGTGTTGCATTTATATATATATAAACCTTGAGTGAATGCTATAAGTGCGGGTGTATGTAATTAAAAGAGCTGGAACCATTTGTAGCTTTAAGACTAAGGTTCGAATAAAGAACATGGCTAAGTCTATGCTGGGAGCGGAAACATTAAATGAACCACGGAGCTTGAGAGGTTATATAAATATATATACATTAGTGCTGGGTTTAATTCTAAGTGAAAGACTTAATACTATGTTGACAGACAATATTTTACATATAGTGTGGGACCCCCCCCTACATAAAATTCTGATAATCATTACCCAAGATGGAGGATACATTAAAGCGGAAGCGGAAGCTTATATATATGCAACACGGTACATATGTTGCGCTTTATATACAAAGGTCCAAAGCATATACATTTATATGTAGCGCTCTATTGTTCGAGTTAATATATTGTGGGACCCTCACCAATCGCATCGGAGAAAACTTGGCAGCGGAACATGTTAAAAAAAGTTGCGATTGTGATTGAGTTCCGGACCCGATATGGTTTAAACGATGATTCACATATGTTTAAGTTCCGGTATCAAAGAAAATAGGGTTACATCGCATCAGAGCGATTCATCGCATCGGCATATCGAAGTGAACAATGATTGATCACATCGGAGAAGGAGAAGGACATCAGAACATATATATGGAAGTTGCGATTGTGATTAATCAAAATCGGAAGTAGTCAATAGGTGATTGATCGCATTGGAGAAGGAGAAAAGCATCAGAACATGTAAATGGAAGTTGCGATTGTGATGAATCACAATCGAAAGTAGTCGAGAAGTGATACATTGCATCAGAAAGTTCGGCAAGTGGGCCTGTAAGGACATCTTGTGTATTAAAATGATCTCTTATCATTATATCGCCGGAAGTTACTTAAGTTATATAACACGGCAGTGCATATATTTAAAAATTCCTTATTATTATTATTATTCCGAGAATTGATTTGCATGATATAAAAAGTGCAGTTACATACATACAGGAGTTACGCAACAATAATAAACAGAAAGGCATACAGAGGAGAAAAAGGGACAAACACAGTCACAGAAAAGACAAGCACAGTGAACCAAGAGGTTGAATGAGTGAGCTGGAGTTCTCATTGTGATTAAATGTAAATGGTTTAATTGATTTATATTGTTTGTGATGCATTGGCAAGTCTCCGGAAGAAAACAAAATTCCCACTGTAATATTAAAATGAGTACATACAGCTATATTTTTCTGAGTGATCTGGAAAATAAATGAGAAGGCAGAGGGCTAAGAGGTATGGCTATTCATTTCGAATTCCCTGAGGAATACAAATAGTCATAAGAAAAATTCTATAAATAATATCATCGTGATATGCATAGAGAGGTTAGAGAGAGTAAGAATAGAGAATGAAGAGTATGGAAAATTGAGGCAGAGAAGATAAGGAAGAGAGGAGTAGAAAGAGATGCTACAGAACAGAGCTGATATCTGAGGTAAATCAACAAACTTTTCTTCTGATAAATTAAGTAAGTTGGAGCTTCCCTATCAAGTTGAAGCTTGATAGTTGTCAGTTGTAGCTGACTGAGGTTGGAGCCTCCTGTAGGTTGGTGCCTGCAGAAAAATAGTGGTGAGAGGGAGTTGGAGCTTTCCTTTGCATCACAACAATAATAAGATGTGGTTTTCTCCCTTTATGGGTTTCCACTTATATCTGTTGTGTCTATGTGTTGATATGATCTACCAAATCTGCTTAATGTTTTCTGCTCTCATAATAAGTTTGATGTCACATTAATTTAATACTTGCTGCAACATATTAAGACTATTCACATATTAAGGTTGGTTATAAAATTAAGTTGTAAATAAGTTGATGAAAAATTTAAAAAGGTTATGTATGTGTTAAACTAATTCACCCCCCCTCTCAGTTTAACTAAGGATTCAACAATTGGTATCAGAGCAAGGTTCCTTTTGTACTAGTTTAGCCACTGAAAGGAGATCCTAGGTTCCCAAGATGGCTAGTCAAGAAGGAAGCTCAACCAATAAAGTCCCTTTTTTCACCGATGCTAATTATGCCTTCTGGAAAATCAGAGTCAGAGCATACATAATGTCTCTAGGAATAGAGGTTTGGGCTTCTGTGGAATTCAGATATGCCCCAAAGGCAACTGACCCAGAGAGAGAAGCTAAACAAGAATTTGTAGAAAATGCAAAGGCCATGAATGCAATCTTAAGTGGACTTTGTGAGGCTGAATTTATCAAAATAATGGATAGTAAGACTGCCAAAGATATGTGGGATACTCTTGAGAAAATCCATGAGGGAAATAAAAAGGTAAAGACAACCAAACTTCAAGTATATAGAGCTCAGTTTGAAAATTTAAAAATGAATTATGATGAAGATGTTGGTAGCTTCTTCTTAAGAGTTGTAGAAATTGTTAACAATATGAAAGCTCTTGGAGAAACCATACCAGAAAGTGTAATTGTACAAAATATTCTAAGATCTCTTCCACCCAGTTTTAGCCCCAAGGTGTCTGCAATAGAAGAAACAGTTGATTGGGAAACCTTGACCATGAACCAGCTACTTGGAAATCTAACAGCATATGAGATGAGGCTCCCACAGAAGAAGCCAAGTACGAGGGAGGTAGCCTTTAAAACAAAAAAGAAGAAAGAAGAAAAGGAAGACATGTGCTCTTGCTCTGATGAAGAAGAGGCTAAATTTGTCAAGAAACTGGATAGAGGCTCAGGTAAATACAAAGGTAAACTTATTTCAAATTCTTTAACTGTGGAAGAGTTGGACACTATGCTGCTAAGTTTCCTCACAAGAAAGTAAGGAATCAGGCTCAAGAATCAGAGAAAAATACATCAAAGAACTGGCAGAAAGGAAAGAAATTCAGTAGAAAATCCTTCTATGCTCAACAAGACAACAGTGCATCTGAAGACTCAGATGAACCCTCAAGTGAAGAAGGAACCTTTGAATTTTTACTGATGGCCATAGAAGAACTTGAAGGACTCCTACTAGAAGATGAAGAATAAGGTGAAGTTGAACTTGAGGGGGAGCTAAGAAGTGCCCTGGAGGAGATTGACAGACTCAAACTGAAGTGTATAAAACAAAAGGACATTCTCATCAAGTATGTAAGAGAAGAGAAAAATTCAGAAGTCCTCATGCAGCTGAAGGTAGAGCTTGAAGAAGCTAAGAAGATAGAAGACATGTTACTTCAGCAAATCAAGGATAAAACTTGGGAACAAGAGAAGTTGGAAGAAGAAGTAGTATGTCTGAGGAAGAAATTAGAAAATTCTCAAAGGAAAGTGTCTAAAAATTCTTCTCAAACAACAAGCTCTGGTAAGTTGAACGAAATTCTGGATGCTCAAAGATCTCCTCTTATAAAAACTGGACTAGGCTATGAAGGAGAATCAAGTAAAAGCAAAGAAAAGGAAAACAAAAAGCTGAGAATCAAGTTAAAGTGTAATTATATTTAAAAACACTGAGAATCAAGTTTTCTAATTTTTGTAAAAGAAAAGAAGGTTGATGAAGTAGTTCAAATAATTCCTACAAAAGAAGAAACATTTAATGACGGAGACAGAGATTAGAAGAAACCTCTAATAACAAAGAATGCAATAAATACTAAGACAACAGAAAAAGGATCATATACCCCTGAGTATGTCAAATTTGGAAGCCATCAAAGGAGATTCTTCCCTCATATGAAAAATGCTACCTGTTATGTCTGCCACAAGTTAGGACACATTGCTACATACTGTCATACAAGAAGGAGTAATTCAAACCAGAAAAAGATGCAAACAGTGAAGAGACTGCCTCAAGAAAACAAATGGAGAAGACAACCTCACATCAGGTATGCAAATTGTTTCTATGGTTACTATTTTTACTATAAGGAATTTGGCCATAAAATCATTGAGTGCAGAAAATATGGACAAAGATTGATGCTCAACACCTCAAGGAGGTTTATGAATCAAGGAAATTTTACTCATACTCACAATTCTGCAAAAATCATAATCAAATGTTGTGTATGCAATAAAATTGGACATATGCCTTCCAACTGTCCTCTCAGAAGATGTAGTTCATCATCCCATAAAAGATACCAAACAAAAGGATGCTTCCAGTGGAAAAAGAAGGTGAATAAATGTGACTTGGCTCTAACTGATCAAGACCTGAAAAGCCAGTGGTATTTGGACAGTGGCTGCTCAAAACATATGACTGCAGACAGAAGCAAGTTTATAACTTTTGATGAAAAGAAATATGGCAATGTTACTTTTGGCAATGATAAATCAAGAAAAATAAAAGGAAAAGGCTCAGTCAGCCTAGATAATGGTAGAGGAAAGGCCCAATATGTACTATTTGTAGATGGGCTAAAATCAAACTTGCTGAGTGTCAGTCAAATGTGTGATAAAGGCTGTGAAGTTCTTTTTAGAGCACAAGACTGTGAAGTCAGATCAAGCACCACAGGTAAGACTCTGCTCAAAGGAGTTCGAACAGAGAGTAATGTTTACATAGTGAAAGAGGAAGATGAAGCATGCCATCTTAGCAAACTTGAGGAGTCATGGTTATGGCATAAGAGGTTGGGACATCTCAGCTTCGATCATATCATCATACTGAGCAAGAAGAAAGCTGTCAGAGACATGCCAGAAATAAAAAGGCCTTCTAATACCATATGTAAATCTTTTCAATTAGGCAAACAGACCCGCACATCATTTAAGGCAAAATATGAGTTATCAACAAGAAGACCACTCCATCTTGTGCACATGGACCTGTGTGGACCTGCAAGAAATAAAACACCAAGTTTAGAATCCTACTTCATGCTGATAATAGATGATTTCTCCAGAATGACATGGGTTGCATTTCTTAAGAATAAATCGAAAGCTCTCGAGAAATTCAAAATATTTAAAGCTTTAGCAGAAAATCAAACAGGATGCAAGCTAAAATGCATTAGATCAGACAAAGGAGGTGAGTTCACGAATCATAACTTTGTAGACCTATGAAACGAACATGGGATAAAGCAACAATTTACTATTGTAGGGACACCTTAGCAGAATGGAGTAGCAGAGAGACAAAACAGGTTTGTACAACAAATTTCCAGAGCCATGATGCAAGAGTGTAATATTCCTCAAACCTTCTGGGTAGAAGTAGTAAACACAACCGTGCATATCCTTAATAAAGCTCATTTAAGGCCAAGCAGTGACAAGGCTCCCTATGAACTATGGCATGGTAAACCAGCTTCAATCAAGCACTTTAGAATCTTTGGAAGCAAGTGTTACATAAAGAATAATGATGAAAATCTTGGGCAATTTGATGCAAGAGTACATGAAGGAATATTTCTAGGATATGCATCCAAAAGTAAAGGGTGCAGGTGCTACAACAAGACTCTTCAAAAAATTATAGAAAGCATTGATGTGAGATTTGATGAAGAACTTCCAAACAATACAAGAGGTACAGACAACAGCAGTCCTTTAGACAACCATGAAGAAGAAAACCAAGATGATGATGAAACAAGCAAGACAACAGAAGATGTTGAGCTGAGCTATAAATCCCCCTCAAGATACACTCAGAAGAACCATCCTGAAGATCAGATCATTGGAGACAAGAGAGTAGGGGTACAGACAAGAAGGTAGCTATCTGAATAGACAGAAGAGGTATACATAGTCATGCTATCACAAATAGAGCCAAAGAAGTTTGAAGAAGCCAGCAAGGACAAGTATTGGGTGAATGCTATGAATGAAGAATTGGACCAAATTGAGAAGAACAATACCTGGGAACCAGTTCCTAGACCCACTGAGAAAAATGTCATAGGCTCAAAATCGGTATTCAAAAATAAAATAAATGAGCAAGGACAGGTAATCAGGAATAAAGCCAGTCTTGTCTGCAAAGGATATTCACAAATCGAAGGACTTGATTACGATGAAAATTTTTCCCCTGTAGCCAGAATGGAAGCTATCAGAATGTTTCTGGCCTTTGCATGCTACCAAGACTTCAAGGTATATCAAATGGATGTGAAATCTGCATTTTTGAATGGAGATCTAGAAGAAGAAGTCTACATGGAACAACCAGAATGCTTCTCTTTAACAGATAAAGAAAACTATGTGTGCAGACTAAATAAGGCTCTATATGGACTGAAACAGGCTCCTCGTGCTTGGTACTCAAGACTGGATAAGTATTTGCAAAAACAAGGCTTTAAGAGAGGTGCAGTAGACACCAATCTATACATAAAACCCCATGGAAATGAACTCCTGTTTGTTGTAGTATATGTTGATGACATTATGTTTGGAAGTAACAAAGATGAGCTAGCAAAAGGATTTGCTGAAGAGATGAAATCAGAGTTTGAGATGTCTATGATTGGAGAGCTCAGTTTCTACTTAGGACTTCAAATTCAGCAAAAGAACACAGGTACATTCATCTCACAGGAAAAATACTTGAAAGAAATGTTGAAAAAGTTCAAAATGGAGGACTGCAAACCTGTGTCAACTCCCATGATCACGGGATGCAAGCTATGTGATGATGATGGATCTGCTGATATAGATCAAAGACTCTACAGATCCATGATAGGAAGTCTTTTGTACCTGACAGCATCAATACCAGCCATCATGCTAGCACTAGGACTTGTGGCTAGATATCAAGCAGCACCTAAACAAAATCACCTTCTAGTAGTCAAAAGAATATTCAGATATATACAAGGAACTACACAGTATGGAGTTTGGTATCCAAAAGGAAAAATCTTCACTTTGACGGCATACACAGATGCAGATTGGGCCAGCTGTGTGGATGACATGAAAAGCACAAGTGGAGGTGCATTCTATCTAGGATAAAGTCTGGTGGCATGGCTAAGCAAGAAACAAACATCTATTTCTCTATCTACAGCAGAAGCAGAATACATAGCAGTAGTGACATGCTGTACACAAGTCATGAAGGTAAGAATTGATGAACCTATATCTATCAAATTTGATAGTACAATTGCTATAAGCATATAAAAAAATCCTGTGCTTCATTCAAAAACTAAACATATCCCAATCAAGTATCATTTTCTCCGAGAACAAGTAGCTCAGAAGGTAGTGAAGTTGGAGTATAAGCCAATAAAAGAACAAACAACAGATATATTTACCAAACCTCTTGCAAGAGAACCATTTGAGTATTTGAGAGATAGACTAGGGGTAGTATCTGTAGATGCTACTCTCTGATATGAAGAGAAAGCATCATTTCAGGGGGAGAATAGAAACAAAAATATCATTCCAGGGGGAGGTCAGTTAGCAAGGAAAGCATGAAATAGGTCCTCAAGATCAGTGCAACATGGGCGAGAGTTAAGAGCACACTGAAAAATGAGCAACCCCTTGCCATTGATGTCAAAGGGGGAGGAAGAGCAAGCAACAAAAGAAAGGGTCCTAAAAGGAAAACAGAGGAAGTGTATTTCCATCAATGCCAAAGGGGGAGACTGTTGGAAATGTTGTCATTGATGGAAAAGGAGGCAGCAGAGGCAGAGATAGGAAAAGGACAGCAGCATAAGCAAAGGAGAAGACAACAGGTAAAATTTACAGGGATCATGAGAAGAACAGAGGGAGAGTTTATTTATAGAGACAGGGCAGCAAAAAGAGAGGCAGAGATACAGTTGAGCAGCAGAGGCAGAGAATATAGAGGCAGAGATAAAATAGTCGAGCAGCAGAGGCAGAGGCAGAGCCGTTAACAAACAGTGAAATGACCAAGAAGAGATGGAACCCTGAGGGAAATGGAACCAAGAGTTTAGTAGTAAAAACGTAATGAAGTCGGCTATTAAACCTTGAGGTAGCATTGAATTAACATATTAATGAAACATGGTTTACATACTAAAAGGTTCTGAAGAAATAACTTTATATGTATAAACTTATATACTAAACGTTGAAGAAATAAGTTGAACAGAGATTATATGCATATGTAAATAACGAAGGGGCGAAGCTTGTGTTGGAATGGAACCATGACTTTAAGCAGAACCCGACCATGAACAATAAAATCGGAGGGCCACAAAACCAATGGGTTCGCGCGTCGATTGAAGTGGTAAGCTGTATTACCAAAATGAGCGCGATATATGTCATTGAAGGACACGTGTCCTCGGGCGGTTTTGTAAAACAAATTTTTTCGCGTGATTTTGGAGAATTATGAAACGAACATTTAAGTTGCGCGATATTGCATTTCGTCCATTGGATCATCGGAGTCGATGCGATAAACTGTCAGCCGTTGGATGCAAGAGGTGTGTTAATGGAGGTGGGCCCCAGGAACGTGTATATGTTAAAATATGTATCGGGTTTGATATTCATTGCAATGTTGGATATATATTAAAGTTGAGTGCACATATATAAATGGGTTATGTGCGGGTTATTTATTTGTTGCAAGTTAATACATTATGATATGCCGAGGGTTAAAGCCATGGTAGAAGATTGACTTAGGCTTATATATATTTATTTTCAAAGGGTGCTGTCATTTGGGAACGTAATAAAAGTGCAGAGTTTATTAAACACATGTGGGCTCCATGGAATGGCTTTGTGTTAAAATGTCGCGTTGGGTTTAATTATAAGTTGATTGATGATTCGAATGAAATGATACAAAGGGTGCGAACCTATAGAAATTTATATAACGTGGATATGGTTGACTGACGAGGGTGAACAATAGAGCATGGGACCCGTGAACCACCAAATGATATATGTGCTGCATTAATATATATATAAACCTTGAGTAAATTCTATAAGCGCGGGTGTATGTAATTAAAAGAGCCAGAACCATTTGTAGCTTTAAGACTAAGGTTCGAATAAAGAACATGTCTAAGTCTATGCTAGGAGTGGAAACATTAAAGGAACCACGGAGCTCGAGAGGTTATATAAATATATATATAAATTAGTGCTGGGTTTAAGTCTGAGCGAAAGACTTAATACTATGTTGACAGACAAAATTTTACATATAGTGTGGGAACCCCCCCCCTACATAAAATTCCGAGAATCATTACCCAAGATGGAGGATACATTAAAGCGGAAGCGAAAGCTTATATATATGCAGCGCGGTACATATGTTGTGTTTTATATACAATGGTACAAAGCATATACATTTATATGTAGCGCTCTATTGTTCGAGTTAATATATTGTGGGACCCTCACCAATCGCATCGAAGAAAACTTGGGAGCGGAACATGTTAACAAAAAGTTGCGATTGTGATTGAGTTCCGGACCCGATATGGTTTAAATGATGATTCACATATGTTTGATTTCTGGTATCAAAGAAAATAGTGTTACATCGCATCAGAGTGATTCATCGCATCGGCATATCGAAGTGAACAGTGATTGATTGCATTGGAGCAGGAGCAGGGCATCAGAACATATATATGGAAGTTGCGATTGCGATTAATCACAATCGGAAGTAATCGAGAGGTGATTGATCGCATCAGAGATGGAGCAGAGCATTGGAACATATAAATGGAAGTTTCGATTGCAATCAATCGCAATCGGAAGTAGTCGAGAAGTGATACATTGCATCGGAAAGTTCAGCGAGTGGGCCCGTAAGGGCATCTTGTGTATTAAAATGATCTCTTATCATTATATCGCCGGAAGTTACTTAAGTTATATAACACGGCAGTGCATATATTTAAAAACTCCTTATTATTATTATTATGCTGAGAATTGATTTGCATGATATAAAAAGTGTAGTTACATACATACAGGAGTTACGCAACAACAATAAACAGAAAGGCATACAGAGGAGAAAAAGGAACAAACATAGTCACAGAAAAGACAAGCACAGTGAACCAAGAGGCTGAATGAGTGAGCTAGAGTTCTCATTGTGATTAAATGTAAATGGTTTAATTGATTTATATTGTTTGTGATGCATTGGCAAGTCTCCAGAAGAAAACAAAATTCCCACTGTAATATTAAAATTATTACATACAGTTATATTTTTCTGAGTGAGCTAGAAAAGAAATGAGAAGGTAGAGGGCTAAGAGGTATGGCTATTCATTTCGAATTCCCTGAGGAATACAAATAGTCATAAGAAAATTTCTATAAATAATATCAATCATGATATGCATAGAGAGGTTAGAGAGAGTGAGAATAGAGAATGCAGAGTATGGAAAATTGAGGCAGAGAAGATAAGGAAGAGAGGAGAAAAAAGAGATGCTACAGAATAGAGCTGATATCTGAGGCAAATCAGCAAACTTTTATTTTGATAAAGTAAGGAAGTTGGAGCTTCCCTATCAAGTTGAAGCTTGATAGTTTTCAGTTGTAGCTGACTGAGTTTGGAGCCTCCTGTAGGTTGGTGCCTGCGAAAAAACAGTGGTGAGAGGGAGTTAGAGCTTGCCTTTGCATCACAACAATAATAAGACGTGGTTTTCTCCCTTTATGGGTTTCCACTTATATCTGTTGTCTCTATGTGTGTTGCCTGTGTGTTGATATGATCTACCAAATCTGCTTAATGTTTGCTGCTTTCATAATAAGTTTAATGTCACATTAATTTAATACTTGCTGCAACATATTAAGACTATTCACATATTAAGGTTGGTTATAAAATTAAGTTGTAAATAAGTTGATGAAAATTTTAAAAATCTTATGTATGTGTTAAACTGATTCACCCCCCCTCTCAGTTTAACTAAGGATTCAACAACATCATGACATGAAATACATATGATACAATAACAATTGTGGCATAAAACCATATTTTCCCAAGAAGTATATTGTAAAATAAGGGGGACTTTTAATTTGATTTACCCCTAAGCTTGATAGGAAAAGTAGGAAAAAACCCCTTAAGTTTGCAAGGCATTCCCATAAAAGGCCTTTAATGTACACATATGTGGTGACATAATCCAAGTAGATTCCCATTCATCCAAGATTGTCTAATGAACATGTTGTCCAAAAATGTGAAAAAATATCTAGAAGTATAGATGATGTGGAATATGGGGTTTCCATGGTATGGGATCAAGGATGATGAGATTTGAATACGAGGGATATACTCCTAAAAATGTAGTTTGGATTGCTTTATGTTGTTGGGGAAACTTTGAAAAACTTTGAGTGCAAACATATTAGAGGGTGCTTGAGTTAGATCCTTAACAATGCTATAGTTGTGAGTGGTCCTTGAATTAGGGTTATGTGTAGTCTTACAAAATGTGTCTTTAGGAGGTCATGGAACACTACTAAATGATGGTTTTTCAAAGTAAATTGCATCATCAGGTTAAGTACAGATCATGAGTTCCAAATTGGAAGTACCACTCTGAGGATTCTCATAATTTTCCACTCTATTAGTGATATGGATTGGTTGTTACACCATAAAAATATATTTTGTGGATGATCAGGCAATATTACAAGGTTTTCCCCTACCCCCCACTCTCTTAGGAAGTGGAGGGTTCATAACCTTATATTGTTGCTGGGATGGAAATGGATTTGTTTGGAAAACGGTTTAACAATCAATATTTTTCTTCAAAAAATAATAATGTATCTCATCCATCCAGGGACACCCATAAGCAAGATGATCTTCCCCATAAATATTACAAGGAAAATGATTCTTTTCATTTTTATCTTTCATGCCACACCTGATGGTATCTTGGGTTTGAGGTGCTCCTTGTTAAGTGTTAGAAGGCTTATGAGAATTCTTCTTCTTACCTCTAGCATTTTGAGTAATTTTCTAAGATGTGGATTGCACTAAGTTCACGTTGAAGGTTTGAAAAAGAGCACTAGCCATTTGAGTGGTAAGATTAGAAACCAGGGAACTAGAGGAGATATTTATTTGACCCATCTAATTAGATAATTGGCATATGTTTCTTGAGGATACGAACCCCACCACATCATTGGCGTGGGATCCTAGCTCTAGTTTCAAATTTTCATTCAATGACTGAGGGGCATTAGGGACAAGTGGCCACTTAAGAATGCATGATCCTATATTCCTCGATTTGGGATCTTAAATTTAATATGTATTTATCAATCCTAGGAAATAGTGACTTGGTGAACCATTCATGAACTAACAAATCAAGTAGCTTGGTTTTGAAAAAAAATCATCTCTCCCTCCATTCATGGATATGATACAAGATGTTGTTGGAGGTATCTTCATGGAAGTTAGTAAATATTCCCGTCCTCGTTTCATACATAACAAGAAATTGGTAGTGGTTGACAAAAGCTTTTGTTAAAGACATAAATTTATTGTATGTGGTGCTTTAAATATAAATGTATCATTTAATGGTGATGCAGGAGCATCAAAGCTAAATTTTCAATATTCAATTATGTAATTAGGGGGGTGATGATTTTTAATTATTTTATTAATTAATTTTCTCATTTTAATAAATTAGGAGAGAAAATATAAATGTGAGGATTATTGTAAATATTCCTTAAATAATTAAGGATATGAGTGGAGTTGAATGAGGTAGATAATCTAGGGATGAGGAATTCCATAAACGAGACTTAGTTGAGTCCAAAAAAAGATAAATCTAAATTAGATTTTAAGTTGAGATTTGTGTGGAGGAAATTATGGAATGGAATAAATTATATTTATGTATAAATATGTAGCTTGTGAGGGTGAGAAAAGACAAGCGAGGAAGTGGGCAAGCGAGGAATACAGAGAGAGTAAGAGAAATGGTTTGAAGGGCCGAGAGCCAAGATGCCACCCATTGTAATATTTGGCCAAAGCGATTTTATATCAGTATTTTATTTATATGTCTCTCTTTCCTTCATACATATTGTTTGAACTGAATATGTTGTGGTTTTTAGAATAATTTTAATTTTCATTGGAAGCACATGGGTTTTTATATGCTAGGATCTGTTTAACCCAGTATCCTGGCATCATTTGGTATCAGAGCAGGAAATATGCCTATTCTACGTTTTTTTTTTTACTATGGATTACATCATACATATATGCCGAAACAAGTGTGTTAATTTGCAGGATTAGGTGTGCGATGGAGCCAACTCCGTTTGGTGAAAATTGATGGAGTAGTATTAAATCTGAAGTGCACGGAGGTTTCCCGTTAAGGCTAAGAGAATGTGTGGGATGTCATTTCCACATAAGGAAGATCTGATTTCAGCATCAAATATAAATTGATTCAATTGGGAGAAAAAGAGAAAAGATTGTCGGAGGCGAATACATTACAGTAAGCCACGGTTGGAAACCACAAGCTTGCAACAACTAAGAGGCTGCACTATTGGTGGATGTCTTGATGCATATGGAAGGAGGACATTGTAATACCACTAGCATGATATGGTGTTACAAGAAAAATTTAGGCGGAGTCGTGGTGTGAGTGTGTCATTGCACACAGTGAAAGGGTGGTGTGGTGTTACAAGAAGCATGCAAGCATAGCCATGGTGTGAGCAGGTGTATATATCACTGCAAGTAGTGGACGAGAGCTCGACAGACATGGTATACCACTACACACAGAGTGTGGGTCGTTCATGAGCATGGGTTGTTATACCTGGCCGCACACAAAGCCATGGTGTAAAAGTCCACGAGAGCAGGTGAAACATATCACAGCATGCAGTGGAAGTGTGGTGTGGAAGTCTTGAGGTAGCATGACATATGACCGCAACATGGCCATAACAAACAAAGCTTGTGATCCATAGCGTGCACAAAAAACTATGCCACGAGTTGAAATTTCATTTTGGTCACAAATACTGAAAGACCGATGGTATTGGTTGTGAATAGACTTGATATTTTCGTGTTTGGTTTGGTTGAGATAAGCGTAGGCTCAATACTAAATTGAATGATTTTTTTTGTGGATGAAATTTTTAATTATGTTATTACATATGATCACAATGGTCCTTTATGGACTCAATGAATATGGTAAGAAATGGAGTTTTCATATATGGTGCAATATTTTATTACCATAGGTATAAAAAAAGAAGTATTTGGAATTGCATACTAAGTATCGAAGAATATATCAAATCCATAATTTTGAAGAGTAAGCCTGGGCCTTAATAGAATTGGACATTTTTGAAAAGAAAGTTTAAAGTGGAATTTGTGTTATATTCATCATTTGTGGTATGCCATAACTGAAGTGCAGTTTAAAAACTCGTGGAGGCTACGTAAGTTGCGTAAGCCTTTAATTTCGACATTGAGGAATGGCGCAGAGATTGGTGTCAGTTCCAATACAAATACTAACTTATAAAATTAACTCCATCTATGTTTACGTAAATTTACATGGAGGTGTGACGCTATCGATTCGACTAACCTAATGTTTTGAAAGCCAGTCGTGTCAAGGCACTTAAAAAAAAACATGTGTAGGGCTTGTGAAAGAGGTGTAGCTCTAGTAGAACATTCAAGGTATGGGTCCAGTATTTCCACGGTACCATCTTCCAGTGTAAGAAAAGGTCACTGGGATTGATCGAGGTAAATTTTTTGCAAATAATTCATGTACGGTTTCTTTTTTGGAGAATGTCATCTTGAAAGGGTATTCGGTTGCATTAAGATTTCATGTTTTCAAAACAAGAATTTGAAATTGAAGAGATTGAGATGAGGGAACTTGACTTAAACTAAGGGGGATATTGTGCGTACTTTGAGGGTTTCTAACATTATTTGCTGGGAAAATATTTATGTTAGAAATTTGGTGGGAAGAAATTTATTTGTCGGGGAGAGATTGTTGGATAATGGACCCTACACATTCAAAGTAAATCTGTGGAGGCTTGAATGTATTCCTAAAATGATACGCGAGAGAAGGGTTGGATCATTTCGAACACGAGAATATTTAAGGTAAGTGCTCATTGAATGAATCAATATTCATTGAGTAGAGGTATTTTAAAAGTTGGATGATTAAATTTCCTTGCCATACTCATTGCAATTGCAGAGATATAAATGAATGGAAAATGAATGGGAAAATGTGCTAATACTGGGTGATATAAAAAGAAGTATGCATTTTTATGTGAGAGAGTTTATTATGCATAATGTGGATTCTTCATAGTTTTGGTTAAGTCATTTTGGACCAAAGCTTGTAGTTGGAAAAAGGAGAATTATTTTGATTTGTGATTGAAAACATAATTTCTTGATGTTGTAAAATATTTTTTTTACCATCATGTGGCGGTATATAAGGAGGTGATATTCAGGATGGATGTTATGTACAAGTTGTACATTATTCATCGAAGAGGTTAAAAACATGTTCTATGTACACAGGTGAAGAAATGTGAATTGATGTTGTATGGTGCATAATAGTGCAGGGAAATGTTTGCATTAAGATGATGAGCTTATGGGCATGCGAGTATTTACAGTGACAAAGATGACACAGAAGAATGAAAACCATAGAATTGAGACCGCAGAGAAGAAGGTTTATTAATAACCTTAACAGGAGCACGAGGTATGATAATTCAGGAAGGTATTTTTGAACGTTGAAGATTGAATGGTTATTTATTTTCACCTTAAAATAAATCTTGAGAAACCTGAATTGCATTTCGACTAAAGACTTCAGTATCATGTGAAATGGCAAGGGAAAACTGATGATTTTTCATAAGAATGAAGTATGAAAGAGAGTGAATATTTTACATCCTAAAGATGTATTAAGGGTGTATGTTTCTTGGAGGATTGTATAACTTGAATTAAGTCAAAATATCCACTATCATAATTATTGGGGCAAATCTTGAAGTCAAAACAGATGTTAGAGTCAAATGAAAGTTTGGATAGTTTGAGTTAAGATTGAGTATTTTCATCCAAGATGAAGAATTGGTGTAAGTATGAAGTCAAAGAGTCGTAAGCTAAGTAAAAAGTCTGAATTGAATTGGGTGCATGATCAACGGAGCCCGACACCCAAATATTTTGGTCATTGTAACTGTTACACAGTAATTTGTCACCATCCCTGCAATCCCCGTCTCGCCCATTGTAGGTTCATTTATGTGACCAATAAGCAGTTTCATGCCTTGCAAATACCATCATTGCATCCCTTTCCATGAGGACAACATTCCTTCTGTTGATTATTTCCTAAGCAGACCCCTAAAAACACCTGTTTTTGTCGTGGCGCTGGTAGCCCGTTATGTACCCGCGCCAATGGGGGGAAATTAACACTGAGCCCACGCTAATTGGCGCTCTGTCCTAGTTAAGCACCCGCGCCACTCTTCTTTTGGAAAGTTTTTTAAAAAAAGAGGCGAAGTTTCGATTACAACAACTTCGTGGATGAGTCATCAGGAGTGGTTTCGCCTGAATAACCACGGCCTTCCTCCTTTGGCCTCTTGTTTCCACCTTATGGGGAACCTCCCAAAGGATAAGGCCTCCCTTCCACTATTGTAGGGATCCAAACCTCCTCCTCTCCTCTATAAATATAGCCTTCATCCATTGATGAAGGGGCTGAAAGGCTGAGAGTCTTGAAGTGCCTAAGATTTGAATCTCCATATTCCCAAGAGCCTTTGTGCTGTAAAGAGCCCTCTTTTTCCCTTAAGGCCGACTCAAGTAAGGAGACTATTGTCGAGAGACTCTGGAGAGGTTTGCCCTTTCCCTGGCGAGCTTTGCGAGACGTGAACGACTGGAGACCCATCCGAAGGAGACCACGACGTCAGAACTTTGGTTGTAATCTCTTTCGATCGTTATTTATTGAATGATTACGATTATGGTTCCACTCTGTTTTCAATGACGTTAATATGAGTAATATCCTTTCTGACTGATATTGAGTTACGTATGCCGAATTTTATGGTTGTATCTGTTTGTTTCTTGCATGTGAAGGTGTCCATACACGGAGATCGTGGAGGATCGTGATCTGCCGAGGCTGAGGAACAGGAACGCTCTCTTCTTCAGATCGTAGCATTGGAATCCAGGTAGGCTTCCATCTTTAGTCTTTTCATTCGTAACTAGGAACTTGCGTCATAACATTTCTGATTGTTGCTAGACCCCTGCTGGGCTAGTAGGGATCGCCTCTGTCCGCAGAGGGGATTTACCTCCTCAACAATTTGGCGACTCCGCTGGGGATCGTCTAGTTTTAATTGTCTCGTTTTGATTGTTTCGTGGTTTTCCTTGCTTGGTTGGCGTTTTGGGCTAGCTCTTCTTGTGTTTTGGATTTTGGTTCAACCCCAGAGGATCAGATCTGACCTCTGCTTTTCCAAATTTTCACCTTTTAATGGTTGTCTTGATTGGCGCGGTTTTTAGCCTGAACGGGGCCGCGCCAGTTGGCGCAGTTTGCCAGTTCATCACTCGCGCCATCCCCTGTCTGGCGCGGATTACAGCCAGACAGTCGCGCCATTTCCTGTAGGTGGTAGGGTTACCCTTGTTCGGAAGCTCCTTTTGGTCAGTACTTTGCTTATGGGTTTGTTTTAGATTCTGCTTGAAGTGGTGAGTCTGGTCTTGGTTGGGAGAAATTCTTTGTTTTTTCATTTTCAGATGTTGGCGCTTGTTGTCAGTTAGCAACCCGCGCCAATTGGCCATTGGCGCTAGTTGTCAATGTACAAGTCGGGCCAATTTCAGGATGTGTGAAATTTGAGATTGTTTCCCTAAATCCTTCACCAGTGTGTCTTTCCCTTCCGGCCTTTCCTCTGTATGAGCATAGATTACATTGCTCATTGTTTGGAATGTCTTCTTTCCATGATTACTTGATGTAAAAGGGAATGAATGCCTTGTTTTTATCTCTTGCTTTGGAAGTCCTCTTTGTGTTTTGTCAACTTTTGAGGAATTTTGTTACAAAGTTTTTTTAAACAATGATTGCATTCTTAGTGTTTATTTACATCTCTTTTGCATTCATCCTTCATTAAGAAGCTTTGCGTTTATTTAGTTTTAGTCTCAAAGTGTCCTTTTTGTTAAAATGCATTAGATCACATTGCATTGAAAATTTCTTTGAGATTTATCATTGAACTTAGATCACATTGTTTAATGATTGAAAGCTAGAAATCGCTCTGATTGCATTCTCTTTTATTAAAAGCGTGCATTAAGTAGATTCTCATTTCATCGAAAAATGCATTGAGTGCATTCTTATAATTTGAAAAGGAAAAAGGAAATTGTGCATAGATTACAATTGCATAGTTTTCAGAAAAGAGAATTTTGCATAGATTACATTGCATAATTCGCCTCGTTGAATGTTTTAGAATAATTTTGGATAGTGAAAGTCATATAGTTTGGAAAAGTTTCATTTTCAGTTTTGCTATTTGTTGCATCATTGTTTGAAGCTCTTCCCTTAACTAGATAGCATTCATCGAATTAAAAGTTTTCTTTTCTCATATAGCTGCATATAGGAGATTGTCATATGACATACGGTAGGGCCTGAAAATTGAAACTTAATCGAAGATCAACTTTAAAATCTATTCAATTAACCTAAGGCAGCATTGAAACTTAACGAAACATTTTTAGAGGTCTAGGCTAGAGACGTGTTCCGGCGTATTTAAACCTAGCAACTGTCGCTCGCCGTTTGGCTTTAGACAGCGCTAGTACGGACTTGTGCTCCCCGTACCGTCGCGTATATAAAGGGAGACCCCTCTAGGTTTTCAATCCTTTATCCACAGGAAGCCGAGTCTACCACTATACTCAAGATACATCAATGACAAAGATTTCGGGGAGATTGCCTGCACGCACGAAAGTCCTTGGTTGATTTCTCTTTCATTTTGAAACCAAGGTGTATATTGCAGTTCACGGTTATTTGGTACACCCTTTGCCTAGCATTCCCGAGTAGTCATTTCGATCTCTTCTGACTCTTTAAATTTGAAAAGGTCATCAAGCACTTGTCCTTTCATGCTTGTTTCCAATCTGAAAGCGATAGAGTCACCTTTTGCCTGTTTTTCGACTCTTAAAAGATGAAACAATAGAGTTTTGTTTCAATGTTTTAAAAATTAACTGCCCACGAAATATTCCTGGTTAAAGTTAGTTTCCTTAGGGTGTTGTTCTGATGGCAACTTTTCCGGAGTTCACCAACCAAGGAATCCCCTCCGATGGGAATCCTGGTCCTTTTCCTCCTTTTGGAAATGTTGGTGCTCCTTATATGGAAATGTTGTCCCTTCCTGGGTTAACTGTTGGGTTGCCTGTTTGGTTGTTTTCAACCTCTGTGGTCCCAAATGTCTCGGCTACTCTCGTTCAATCAGCCTTTCCGCCTCAACATCATGTTGATTCTAAGGTGGACCTCTCCCCTTCTTCACCTGTTTCTGTGTCCTCCTCTTCTACTTCGCCTGGTGAAAGTCTGGATTCAAGTAACCAGGTGGCTAAGAAGAAGAAGAAGAAGAAGACAAAGAAGAAGAAGTCTGATAAAGGAGTGGCTAACTCTGCGGCTTTTGTACCTAAGAAGTCTCCTCTTGATAAACCTTCCAACCCTCCACGGAAAGTCAAGTTCCCTTGTATGTTGTGCATGGGAGACCATCTTCTTCAAGACTGCCCTGGCATTCCCAAGGTACTCAAAGTATGGTCCAACGGTCGCCCGTCGTTGCCTTTGGCTTCCGGGAGTCAGGTTGGGGGCACGTCTTCAACTGGTGCTGGTAAGACTCCTAAGAAGCAGGGTAAGATTACCAATCCCTGCAAGTTGTGTGAAGGGCACCATGCCATTCACCTTTGTCCATATATGGATGAAGCCAAAAGAGTTTTGGACAACTCAACCGTTTCTGCACCGTGCCTTCCGGCTGGTTACAAACAGCTTTCTTTGAGTCCTCCACCAGCTGATCCTACCATTGGTCAAGAGTCATCCTTGGTCAATCCCGCTCCCCCGGAAATTCAAATTCAGGAATCCGTTCCCGACCAACCATTGGTCGTGGGATCGGTTGAACTGGCCCCGTCTACGATGCACCAGGTTTTTTCTGTCGAGAGTGGACCTCACACCCCTCAGGTTCTTCTTGTTTCTTCAGATTCCTCGGACTTGGAGAAAGATTCTTCTGTCCCTATACCTCAAGAAGTTGCTCCTTCGCTTCTCGTGATGGAGGCCACGGAGGATATTCCTCCCACCTTCGAGATGGAGGTCATGGAGGAGGCTTCTGCTTCCATAACATTAGGGGAAGACCTTCGCGTTTCGATGGTAGCCCCTCCGAGTAGTTTGGTCGCTTCCTTTGACTGGAATCGATTTGCAGGATTTCGCCTTCTGTCTTATGTGCCTTTCGAGATCACAGTACAGGCTCTTGGTCTGGTTGTACCCAGCACCATTATAGATGAAGGTGCCTCTGTTAGTATTCTGTCATCAACTACCTAGAAAGCTTTCGGTTCGCCGCCGCTTGCGCCTGTTACACAGAATCTGTTGACATTCAATAGAAAAACGAGTCAACCGTTGGGGATCCTTCCAAGGTTACCTGTTACTTTGGGAGGTAAAACCATCCATATGGACGTGATGGTTGTTCCAGGCCCCTTGGATTTCAATCTGCTTTTGGGGCGCGATTACACCTATGCCATGGGAGCGCTTGTCTCCTCCCTCTTTCGCGTGATGTGCTTTCCACATGAAGGACGGATCGTGACCATTGATCATCTTTCGTTCTTTGGTCCTAATGTGGCATCTGGCCCACCATCACCCCCTCCTGGTTTTTATCCACCCGTTGTATCTGCCCCACCGCGGGTCAACTATGTGGCTACCTACCCCGTGCCTATGCTCAGTGATGGTGCCGTCGTGCATCAGGTGCTGGGGGCATTGGGTCCTGACTTCCAGGATGTCTTCCTTCCATCAAGAGTGGAACTCTTGGAAGCGATGACCTCTTGTTCATTATGATGAGGTTGTCGGAGCAAAGTTCCTTGTCTTGTGTCAAGCTCCCTAAAAAATGAAACAAGGTTGTCGGAGCAGAGTTCCTTGTCTTGTGTCAAGCTCCTTAAAAAATGAAACAAGGTTGTCGGAGCATAGTTCGTTTTCTTGTGTCAAGCTCCTTAAAAAATGAAACAAGCCAGTCGGAGCATGGTTCTTTTCCTGTGTCAAACTCCTTAAAAAATGAAACAAGGTTGTTGGAGCAAAGTTCCTTGTCTTGTGCCAAGCTCTTTAAACCATGAAACAAGGTGTCCTGAGGATAGTTCTTTTAATGTGTCGACCTCGTTAAAATAATGAAACATGTTCTTGTTCAATTCGAGTCTTTGATAAGTTCTCGTAAAATCGAGTCTGTCTCTTGATCTCGTAACTTGAACCTTCACTCCATCTGCCTTTCATATGGACTGAAGCTTGGGGGGCATGTACCTCGAATTGAGTCACCATGCTAGGGGCATGCTTACTTTTCTCAAGCATAGTTTGTTTCTGTTTCAAGCTTGTGTAAAAATGAAACCGGTTTCAAGCATAGTTTATCTTTGTTTCAAGCTTGTGTAAAAATGAAACCAACTTCAAGCAAAGTTTCCTGATTTCAAGCTTGTGTAAAAATGAAACCTTTCCCATTTTACCTCTTGTGATGGCCATTTTATCAGCCTGTTTTTGCCAGATGAGCCTTGGTTTTCTCACTCCATCGTCACTATCTTCTTGGCCGATCATATGCCTTCACTTGGTTTTTTTACCTGGTCCTGGGGAACCGCTGCGATGAGTGGTCTTGTTAGCCAGCCTCTCGACCTTTATTTGTTCAGAGTAGTTCCATCATTACCGGAACCAGTAGCTACCCTTTATACCACTCATTCCTCCAGGAGGAGTCATCTTTCAGCTCTTTTCCGACTCTCTAAACATGAAAATATTGCCGAGGCCCTTGTCGTTTCGATCTCGTTAAAATGGACACGAATCGACATTCACCCGGTATAAGTTTAACCCTTTTTCGGGCCGGGATGGATTGATTACGAAAAAGGAATACCCTAGCCTATTGCGACTAGGAGGTTTTCCCGGATATTGTTTTCTACCTTTTCGGATCTGGGGAACTATTTACGAAAAAGGACCTGTGGAGTTTTCTTTTCAGCTGTCTTTTCAAACTCTCTAAACATGAAAAGACGCCGAGTTCTTCCTTTGTCAGACTCGTTAAACCCTGATGACATTGGATTCCGTCGCAATGACGTTCTCCGAGTTTCTCCTTCCTAGGACTCGTTAAATGCACTAGGATGGATTTGCCCGAAGGGCGGACTTATATCACAAGCATATGCTATCCCCTTCAAGCTTGTTATCAAAAATAATTGGGGTACTCGCCAGAAATGGTGGGGGAAAAAAATGGAACCATCGTCGTTGTCGTCGGCAGTATGTCGCTCTTGAACATGGCACTTGTCTGCATTCGTGTCGGGTTGGGGACATCTCATCTCGTTGTTTCACTTTGCCTCCATGGGTTTGGGTAATCTCTTTTGACCTCTCATCTGTTCACTGCCTCGTCGCCATGACCTTTGATCCGTTGATGTCAAATACTGCCAAGTCCATTGTCGTGCCGTTTATGTGTTCAAGAGAAGTTGGCCTCTGCAAATATCAACCTTCCTCTGTTTCTCATATGGTCCCGATTCACAACAAAACATTATGTTCCTCTGTCTCGTGTCGATGATGTGGGAATCATTATGGCCCACCTTCGATCAAGGTCACTTCCTGTCGACATCAACTCATTATCCAGGAAGTTGGTCTATAGACTCCTTATGGTACCTTGGAGCCTGCATGCCTCAATGGCAGGTTCGTCGCATTCGACGAGAGGTTTACATCAGCTGACCTCCGATCGAGTGATTCTACGGGTGTTCGACGCCAATCCCATTTATTCACGTAGATTGTACTCTATAGTACCTTGAGGACCACACCTTCAGTGTTTTCCCGCGTCTCAATGTTTATCCTAGTTGGCTGCACCGATTTCGATGTTCTTGCATGTTCGACTTCAGCTCACATATTCGCATGCTTGAACTTGTACTTTGTTTGGGTCAAGATGGAGCGCAAGACCCTAGATTGTTTCTGTTGTAATCCAGGCTACGATTGTGGATTATCATCATTATGTACATGACTCACTGATTGGATGGCTGCGACCATACCTGAGTCTATTTATTTGATCCTCGCTGGATGGCTGCGCCCATACCCTGGATCCGGATTATAGTGTACTCTATTTTGGATGGTTGCGCCCATACCACATATATATCATGTACTTGAGATATCAGTTGTATTTTTCTACGTAGGTTTTCCGACAGTGGAGCTTCAGTTGGACACGTTCTCGTAAAGAATTTCACCCCTCTCTCTCTCTCGGGCCTCATGCTTTAGGGGGCATCTGTTACACAGTAATTTGTCACCATCCCTGCAATCCCCGTCTCGCCCATTGCAAGTTCATTTATGTGACCAATAAGCAGTGTCATGCCTTGCAAATACCATCATTGCATCCCTTTCCATGAGGACAACATTCCTTCTGTTGATTATTTCCTAAGCAGACCCCTAAAAACACCTGTTTTTGCTGTGGCGCTGGTAGCCCGTTATGTACCCGCACCAATGGGGGGAAATTAACACTGAGCCCGCGCTAATTAGCGCCCTGTCCCAGTTAAGCACCCGCGCCACTCTGCTTTTGGAAATTTTTTTAAAAAAAGAGGCGAAGTTTCGATTACAACAACTTCGTGGATGAGTCATCAGGAGTGGTTTCGCCTGAATAACCACGGCCTTCCTCCTTTGGCCTCTTATTTCCACCATATGGGGAACCTCCCAAAGGATAAGGCCTCCCTTCCACTATTGTAGGGATCCCAACCTCCTCCTCTCCTCTATAAATATAGCCTTCATCCATTGATGAAGGGGCTGAAAGGCTGATAGTCTTGAAGTGCCTAAGCTTTGAATCTCCAAATTCCCAAGAGCCTTTGTGCTATAAGAGCCCTCTTTCTTCCCTTAAGGCCGACTCAAGTAAGGAGACTATCGTCGAGAGACTCAGGAGAGGTTTGCCCTTTCCCTGGCAAGCTTTGCGAGACGTGAACGACTGGAGACCCATCCGAAGGAGACCACGACGTCAGAACTTTGGTTGTAATCTCTTTCGATCATTATTTAATGAATGATTACGATTATGGTTCCACTCTGTTTTCAATGATGTTAATATGAGTAGTATCCTTTCTGACTGATATTGAGTTACGTATGCCGGATTTTATGCTTGTATCTGTTTGTTTCTTGCATGTGCAGGTGTCCATCCACGGAGATCGTTGGTGGATCGTGATCTGCCGAGGCTGAGGAACGGGAACGCTCTCTTCTTCAGATCATGGCGTTGGAATCCAGGTAGGCTTCTATCCCTAGTCTTTTCATTCGTAACTAGGAACTTGCGTCATAACATTTCTGATTGTTGCTAGACCCCTGCTGGGCTAGTAGGGATCGCCTCTGTCCGCAGAGGGGATTTACCTCCTCAACAGTAACCTATGAATTACTAAAATTGTTGTTTGCAGCAAAGTGACTCAAGAGGGTTGCCAGAGATTGGTTCCAAGACAGAGAACCAAGAGAAGCCAAGCGCAGGAGGAGAAATTTCATTTTTAATGAATGGCAAGTGTGAAGTATTGCTGAAAGAAGGATTGAATGAAATCCACACGTGAACAGATGAAGTTCACAAAAGAAGGGAAGATGACTATTGATATTCATTTCTGAATATCGGATGAAGACCACAACAGAAGGAAGAAGAAGGAAAATTCCAAGGTAAGTGGCATATGTGAGCAGTTGATGGATGAAGATTATGAGAGGGAGAAGGATGAGATAACAGTTCACCTTGAATTGTTAATGGAATTGTTGTAGGAAAATGTGAAAGACCATACACATGGTTGGACCATGAGAAAGACGGTAAAGTGGTAGAGGTTACACGCAAAGAGGGAAAAGCAGGTAAAAATACAGTTGATGGAAGAGCTAAGGAAGCTCGAGCAGATGTTGAGGTGTGAAGAACTCAAAGAGGCTAGGTTAAAAATGAATGTTTCCAGTTGTGGCCCAGAACAAGGTGAAATTCTGGGTGAAGAGATCAATGAGGAAAATCTCATGAACTATTGGAATAGTTCAAAAGAATCTGAAGATGTGTTGACAAGAGTATTAGATGAGGCTATGAAGCCTTGCATTTTTAAATCTCACAGTTTATGTATGTTTATAGGATGTGCGAATGATGGTGAACAGTCTGGTGAAACTGTCACAGAGGAGAATGAAACTCTTAAGGAGAAGTGTGATGGAAAATTCCTTTTAGAAGAAAAAGGAACTGAGTTGTTGCAGCAAGAAGAAATCATAAATGAAGTCTTGTTTGGTGTGAGACAGCAAGTTGAAACTGTTATGGAGCAGGAGCATAGTAGAAATGCCAAAGAGATATTCCAAGGAGGTAAACAAATGTATTTTTTTGGTGAATTTGCTGACTGAATTTTACAATGCGATGGAATAGAAACCAAGACAACTCAGGAAGATTTCCAGAAGAAGGATGAAGCTGGGAATGAAGGTTGTGACAAAGTGCTGAAAATATTTCACAGGGAAATCGAGTTCTTGGAATGATGGCTTAAGGAACTTGAGGGAGAAGTAAAGATTGCAAAACCTAATCCAGAAGAAATTACAGTTACTATGCATGATAGATGAAATTTTTTTAAAATTTATGGAGTTGAATGAATTTTATAACTTTTCAAATATTGATCAATTTTAGGTACAAAAAATGATATTAACAGATATGATGTCGAAATCAGAGAAATTGAGAAAAAATTATTCGGCGTTGAGATGGAAGATCAGAAGTGGCAAGAAAATTATGTTCGTAGAGACATAAAGGAGACATAAATATTGATCCAATAGGATAAAGAGGAAAGCAGCCAACAGTTCAAAAAATAATCTATTGAAGACCAGAATGTCGATGATGGGAGGTTGGTGCTTGAAGCATCAAAAGAGACCGAAAGGTCTTATCTTGTTAAAACTAACATTTTGTTGGTCAATGCAGGTACAACACTGGATGAGAAATTTGTTTCTTTAAAAATAAATCAAAGACTATAGTTGTAATAAAGAAGGAGTTCTTGATTATTCTTCATTGCAGAAAATTAAGTGTTCAACTTGGTTGGAAACGAAAGAATTCAACAAAGAGGAATTACTCCAAGGAATTAGCAGAAACAATTTTTGGAGAAGTCGATGGAATCCAATCGACAGAGTGAGTGATGAGTTACCACATCGAGTTGATACCTTGAAGGACCAGCGACATAATAGAGTTTGGAATCCTGGAGGGAGAAAGTCATCAGGATTTATGGCTGTCGCATTGTTACAGAAAAGTGACGGACCTCATAGACAGGAGTCTATGGAAACTTCTCTACATGGGGAGTCTGATGCAGGAGCATCAAAGCTAAATTTTCATTATTCAATTATGTAATTATGGGGGTGATGATTTTTAATTATTTTATTAATTAATTTTCTCATTTTAATAAATTAGGAGAGAAAATATAAATGTGAGGATTATTTTAAATATTCCTTAAATAATTAAGGATATGAGTGGAGTTGAATTAGGTAGATAATCTAGGGATGAGGAATTCCATAAACAGGACTTAGTTGAGTCCAAAAAAAAGATAAATCTAAATTAGATTTTAAGTTGAGATTTGTGTGGAGGAAATTATGGAATGGAATAAATTATATTTATGTATAAATATGTAGCTTGTGAGGGTTAGAAAAGACAAGCGAGGAATACAGAGAGAGTAAGAGAAATCATTTTAAGGGCCAAGAGCCAAGAGGCTGCCCATTGTAATATTTGGCCAAAGAGTTTTTATATCAATATTTTATTTATATGGCTCTCTTTCCTTCATATATATTGTTTGAACTGAATATGTTGTGGTTTTTCAAAGAATTTTAATTTTCATTGGAAGCGCATGGGTTTTTATATGCTAGGATCTATTTAACCCAATATCCTGACATCAAGTGGCACCAACAATAAGATTTTTCTATAAAATACACAGTCGAATACTTCCATCCATAAAAGAGTTGGATGACCACCATAAGTGATGAGTTGTGATATTTTCTCCAAGGTATACTATAGGTATACCATTTAACTTAGGGATGTTATTAGGTAGATTAGGTGGGACCGTAAGCCATGTGGGGTTATGGTTAATGGGATCATTCATAAAATTCAAGGGATTAGACAATGCAAGGGTTGCTAATAAAGGTGAATTTAACAATTATTGGGGAGGATGTGATGCACCATGCTTCCTAGATGGATGTTATGATTCACCCATAACATGTTTTATAGAAGTGGAGTGGGTACTTAAGGAAGTAGTGTTAATATAGCGTTAGATCTAGTACCAATGGTAGTATCATAAGAGTTCGTGCCCCCAGGGATTCCCCCTAATGTCAAAGGGACTCCAAAAATGTTGTGGATCTCTAGGACTAAAGGATGTGCCAAGAAGAAATAATATTAGACCAAAAGGTAGATACAAATAGTTGATACCCTAAGAATATAACACATTACTAGGGAAAATTACCCCAACCCTTTGGAAATTGTAAGGAAATGGAATATTCCCTTGAAAATTTGATCCCCCTAACGATTTACCACCCCAAGGAAATGTAAACCCACTAGAAACATGTGTTCCCAAAACTGTGATAGGGAAAAACATGGACCTAGTGTGAGCATTCCAAAAAGGGGAATCAAACATTAGGTTGGACCCAGATGTGGAAAAAAATTTCTAACCTCCTATGATTGACATGGGCATGCTAATCGTAGTGGAACTATATCCTACAACAAATGTGAATGGAGGCACCATAGTCAATGATGTGGAATAATCTATGTTGGATGTACCGAAAGGAGGGAGATGGTATCCTAGGATATTATTCCAAAAGGAGAATATAATTTTAGCAGATGAGGTAGGGACAAGACTCATGGTAGTGGTAGTTTGGATGGAGGTTGTCTTAGGAAAAAATATAGTGACACTAGGTGTGTAAAAACTAGGCTTCACCATATGGTTGACACTAGCCACAATTGACTCTTAGTAAATACTATTTGAGTGGAAATATCTATTCAAGTCTACACCCCCACCTATGAATATGGGTGACGAGATTTTGGCCATGGGAGAATGAGAATAAGGTGTTGGAATTTCATTAACAACTTTGTGAACTATGGATTCACCCCTTTGAGAATCACCCAAAATGGCCCTTAAAGTAAGTAAGTCTATGGTAGTACTGGGGTTGATACTATGTCTATAGGTAGGTGGACCCTCTTCCTTGGAATAAAGGTCCTCTAGATGATGAGAACGATATGAAACACTCATATCCATTGTGGCTACAAAGGATACATAAAAATGGCAAATAAATGACACATAATGCCAACTAAACTCGACTAAAAAAAACACACCTATAAAATACAAGGAGAAAGAAAGAAAACCAATAGATCAAAGGGATCTCCCCACAAATGGAACTTTTTTTATCAGGTCCCAATTCAATTGTGAATATATGGTTGGGACAATTACCCTAAATTCCCTATTAATGGTTCTACACCTTGTGCAATTAACCATAATTATGTCTAGGAATCCTTTAGGGTATCTGAGTGAGTACTGACCAACATATGTTCTAGGTACATAATTATAACCCACCCATTGTCACCTATGTAAGGTACCTAAGATTATAGTTTCTATGGCTAACACCTACAATTAGATGACCTATGGGAATAGTCATGGACTGGGTCCACACAGAAGGGCAGGGAATATTTGAGCTTCCAACCTCCCAAAAGAGACCCTCGTATGTATTTATAACAGATCATCAAGACAAAATGAAAGGAGGTGATCACTCCACCATTCCTAGTGTGACCTAGTGTTTGTCCCTTGTGCTAGAAGGACTTCCCAGACAATGTATGATTGTAACTAGTTTTACACTCCCTAACTCAAGATTCCAGTGTTTGTTTTGATGGCCTTGGAGAGTGTCTTCACCAACCTATTCCAAGTCCCTAAAATCCTAAGCTAATTTTGATGTGCTAGAAGAGAGATGAAAAATTTATAAAAAAATTTATTAAATTATTTATTTCAATGGGTATTTTTCAAATCTTAGGAATATGGAATGAAATTTGATGATGTTTTGACTTGCTTCAAGGAAAGAGATGCAAAATAAGAAAGTGAAATTATTTCTTATGATGAAAAATATCTAGAGTTGGATTTTTCCAATGCAATATGAATACAATCCTCACAACTCTCTCCTTTATCAATTTGACATACAGTAACAAATTAGAACCAAAATTCTCAAGCAATCAAAGAGAAATCTGAAGGATAAAAATATAAACACACTCAAAACCCAAGATCATACCTTCAATTAAGCTTGCATCAACATGTATAAATGAAAAAAGGGGTATAATACAATAATGATAGAGTACGACCTAGCCCCCAATGTCACTGTTGGGAATTAAACCCAAGAGGATTCAAAAATCTATATACAAGACTGCAAACCTACTTATTTGAAGTGAATTTGAGGGTGTTATGATTTATAAGAGGAATAGAATAATTAGATATGAATTTTTCCTAACCTAGGGTTCAAAATAATGTAAGAAAACCTAAGAAAATTCATAGAAACCCTTAGAAAAGCACACTTTGAATTCTCCAACACTTTTTCATAGAGGAAATAAAGAATTGAAACACTCTATCACAGGCCAGGAAGAGAATTGGACAAGCTATAAATGCTCTTTCATGACTGCAGAGGAGAGTTGAAGGGTTTTAGGCTTTGTTTTGAAGTTTTCCAAGCATAGAAGTTTTAGGAAAAAATTCTCCTAAGAACTCTAATGATGAATTAGAAGTGAGAAAATTAAATAAAATAATTAAATGAGAAAACAATTACCACTAAGAGACCCACTCAAACTCCCCATTGGAGTTTCTATTTTTGTTTATATGGAATTTCCTCTATAGTAACAAAGTGATTCTGACCCACAAGCTTGCCGAGGGTCCATGAAATACAATACACTAGATATTTACTTAATACAAAAAATTAATGGCACTTGCATGCATAATATAAGTGAAAAGGAAGAAGAAATCCTCTGTGCACTTTAACATGGAATGTGGATACTTGGTGATTTTTGTGGTGAATCTCTTATATATATTAGCCCTTTAGCTCCTTGCACTTGTAACATGCACACAAACAACATAAAATCAATATATCCCTATCCCTCCAAGCCTGTATAGCATTAACCCATAATCCATAAACATAAATTAATAATAATAGAAAAAAAACACATTGACAAAAAGAAAAGCGTGATCTTTTATTATACCAACATAAGTTGCAATGTTGCTCCCTTCATGGTCCTTGCCCCTAGATCTTCCTCTCACCACACCTCACAATTAGGGCCACTATTATATGCATCTTATCACAAACAGAAGTGGGTTCTTAATTTGGAAACATTTTGTTATCTTTGACTTTTCTCTCTTTGATCCACAAAGAGCATTTCTTTTATATATGGCTTTGGCAAGTGACTATATGCATCTAGAGAGTTTATTTATCATGTTAGGTATGGTACTTTCATCCTTATCTTCGAAATATGATCATTTTTTACCTTTTTCAACCATATTTATTCTCTAAACCAACACTATCTACTCCAACTCTCTTTTTCTAAGTGAAAAAATCATTGCTAATATCCATAGTAATCCAATTGAAGCATTGCAACTTTCTCTGATAGTGTTCTAGGGAAATTGGAGAGGGTTTCCATGGTGTTTCTCTTGCATCCCAACCCTCATGCTGATGTGTTTCCCTCGTAGGACCATGGGGGTGTCAGTTTGAGCTATGATAGACCCTAGGGGTGACACTATAAGCTATAAAAACAACTTGAATCTCAATTTGCTCAAATCATAGGAAAATAAAATCATTTTGAAAATTGGGCTTATTGTAGACTTTCAACCTCTGACCATTGACCAAAATGAAACTCCTTAATTGTTAATTTTATTGATCTATATAGATCCAATATCAAACATTTCTTATATCTCTTACACTAGAAACTAATGAGTGGTGAATTTACCCTTGAAGTACTTTAAATTGGAATCAAAGAGAAAAAACACAAGTGACTAACTTTGAATTGTTTTTCTTAATAATATTGTCATGCCACTTCATTCTTTTGTTGTTGAACCAAAATATTTTTTTGGAAAGCTTGTTGTATTTAATTTATCATTTAATTGAAAATATTTTTTCTTATAATCTTTAGTTATGTCCATTCCTAATTCAACAGTAATTCCAAAAGTTTGAATTTGAAATTCAATGGGATGAAGGATCTTATTAGCATATACTAGTTTATAAGGATTAAAACCAAGGAATTTTTCCAATTTGTCCTGTAGTGCCATATATATTATAGAAGCTAATTTTCCTAGTCCTTTCAATGAAGTTGGAATATCTTAGTCATTATTATTTCCAAGAATTTGTTTGTAGACTCCACTTGACTACTAACCTATAGGTGGTAAGGAGAAGACTTATGTTTTTTTAATTCCGTACTTTTAAATTATTCCTTTCATGATATTTGATGTAAATTGTGCTCCTTGCTTAGTAACAATTTTTTTTGGACCTGAAATATGACAAAAATGTTTTCAAACAAGAAATTGACTATTTCTTTCTTTGTTTCTCATGTGAACATTTTTTCTTCCACCCACTTTGTTACAAAATCAATGCAAACTAATATATATTTATTTCCTTTAGATGAAGGCTCTATAGGTCCTACAAAATCAAAATCCCATTCTTAAAAAATATCCAAATTAACTTTTCGCTCAAGGGGAATTTCATCTATTTCTACTTGTCAACCCATTCATTGACGATTATCACAAATTCTCACACACTTCTTATTATCTCTAAAGAGAATAGAATACTAATATATGAAGCACAATATTTTGTAAGAAATTATTTTATCTAAAAAATTCCCACCACATGGTTCATCATGACATGACTTTGAAATTTCAAATAATTCATCTTCTCTAACACATCTATGGATTATAAAATATGATCCTATATAGAAAATATCTCCTTTGACCCAATAATATATAGCACTCTATTTGATAATATTCTTTTTCTCTTGGCGTGAAAAATGAAATGGTATCTCTCTTGTGGAAAAATAGTTATCCATATTTATAAACCATGGAGTTGTAATATATATATATATAATAAATTCTCATATGGGAAAGAATCTAGTACTGGAACATTCTCACCAAGGTTATTAATGCAAGAATGAAAGTTTTCCACTTGATTTTCTTTCTAGGTTGATCTATGATAGTAATAATAAATTTTTGTGACAATACTAACCAACTTGTGGATTTACCATTGGTAACAGTATTAACTAAATACCTAATGAAATAATGATTATTATGGACAAAGAATTCATAATTGATGATATAGTGTTGAAATTTATTGACAACATGTATAACTGCTAACATCTATTTTTCCCTAATACTATAATTGTGTTCAATAAGAATTATTTTTTTACTGATAAAGTAGATACAATATATTTGAAGGATTTCCTTTTGACCCAAGATTTCTCTTACTACTATATCATATGAATCTATTCAGATGTAAAATGGTAATGTCCAGTCTAGACCTCTCAATACTAGTGTTGTTGCATTTTTTTCCTTGAGAATTTGGAAAGTAGTTTGACAATTAGCATCCCAATACAATTTGGCATATTTAACAAGTAATTTAAACAAGGGTAAGGCTATTTTATGAAAATTTTCAATAAATTAATGATAACAACTCCCATAACCTAGAAAAATTATGACACCTCATTAGGTCAATGGAATCAATAATTTGAGAATCACCTCTATTTTGGATGGATCTACCTTTATCCCTACAATGGACGCGTGATGCCCTAGTACAATTCCATTAGTTAGTAACATAAATAATTTTTCATTACTAATGGCTAAATTCGTTTCCAAGCTTCTTATTATAATTTTCTGTAAAATAACTAAATATTATTTAAAATAATCCCCATATACAAAAAATCATCCATGTATATCTATGCACATTCATGTACTAAATCGGTAAAAATAGTCGGACCTTCACTTTGGAATGTAACATGTGCATTAGATAATATGATGGGTAGTACTTGATAACCATATATTCCCCAAGGACATGTGAATTTCCTTTTTTATTGGTCTTCTAAGTCCATTTTGATCTGATTATAGCCACTAATTCTATAAAGGAAAGAAAATGGTTTCTTTCCATGTGAAATTTGTATGACTTGGTGGATAAAAGGTAAAGGGAAATGATATTTTCGAGTTTCTTTGTTTAATTCAAAATAATCTACACATACTTTTCATTTCCCATTACTTTTAGATACTACCACTAAAGGAGAAACACATCGACTATTAGAGGTAAGATAGATAAAGTTGCATACTCACCATTTCCAATTCTTCTTAGATACTACCACTAAAGGATACATCCATTGACTATTAGATATGCGTCAGATAAAGTCTATTTTTAATAGCTTTTGAAGTTTTTTTTATTGGCTTCACTCTTCTCTATGGTTGTCTAACATGTTTAACATTATATCCCATATAAGTATGATGTGTTCAAGTATCTATATGGATACCTTGCATATATGTGTAGTCTGAAGGAAATGAACTACAATACTTTCATAATAATTGAATTAATTGTTGTTCTTGATATTCTTCCAAGATAAAGTTAATGTTTAAACATTTTCCAAGGTATATTTCCATGATTTTACTATGATAATATGTTATTGAGTTTACATGAAATACTATTTGAACTAGAAATTGTAAAGAATTCATTTCATAAGTTTCCTAAACAAATTCTTCTAAAATATTATTGGTGGAATTTTGTTGAAAAGTTCTAATTTGTTCCATATCATTTTTGAAACAAAGTGATCAAGTAAATTTCCAATATCTTCTTATTTAAAATGAGAAATAGCTAGAAGCGGTTGAATAATTTCTTATTCAAAATATGTTTCTTCAAACCATGGCATTTTTCCATTTCACTTAAAGAATTAGTGAGAGGATAGTGTAACTTGTTTACTCTCATTACCTTTTGAAATTCTAATACTTTGATCTACAACTAATGAAAGCATTGTTTGTGGCCAACCAAGGTCTTCCAAGGATTAAGGATGTCCACCCAAACTAGCTTTGGGTTGAAGAATTACAAAATCAACAAGATATTCCTATGAATCCAAACGCACAATAAAATCATCAATTACACCTTTAGGCTTTACCCTAGATTTATCTTCTAACTCAAGTATGGTAGGTGTAGGTCGAAGATTAAATATATTCAATTTTTTCATTGCTTCATTACATTAACATTTGTTCCTAAATCAATTAAAATGTTTATAATATAAATATTTTTGATAAGAAATGTAACCATTGAAAATCCTTGATCAACAATTTTTTTTTTGTAATGTTTGTTGACATTAGGCTGGTTAACTTTATATTAACAGGTAAAATGTGACTATTTCTAGAATGTTGTCAAAAAAGGGAGGAAACCTAATTGTAAGACCCAATTAAACTTTCTTTCATTTAGTGTAGTAATAGTTGACCAGTATGTGGGTCCGATTTCCACTTACAGGATAAAGAATCACTTTCTTATTTTATTTTCTAACTGAATTATCTCCTTATTGTTAGTATTTTTTTTGTTATTTTTGTTGAAAGTAAACAAGAAATTGCAGCACACACACACTAGTGTGGGACCACAAGTCCTAGTGATACATTAGTGTGATAGAAATTTTAATTTAATTAATTGGTGCAATGTCTAATTTAATTATCCCTTAATTAAATTAGACAATAAAATGTAATGTTGTCTCATAATCACTTGTAATAGTTAACTGAGTGTGATAAACTCAGTTAGCTCGTCAATTTATAGTTGAGGGTGGTTGGTGAGGCATGCAGAGTGATTCTATGTGTTTTATAGTTCGAGTTGCAGTTATTGCATTAGTTTAATGCATGATTAATCAGTTAACTCGGTTAGGTGAGTTAAAGTCAGTTGAACTAGTTGTAACTGTTTGTTTTACTAGTGAGAGATCAAGTGAATTAAATCAGATGTAATTCACAATCAGTGATCTGCCATGCAACTGATGATTTACTATTAATAGCTGCATGCATGTCAGTTCCAATGGAGACCTAGTTGAGACAAAGGTTAAAAGGATGTTAACTATCAGTTGCATCATTAGTAGGTTGTCTTCATGCAACTAGACAGCCATTGTATTTCCCATGATCATTGCGTAGTTTTGGAAGGTTGAAATTCATAAATAATAGGGATTTCATTTCACATGAATTGTGCAAGAAAGGCAGGCTTATTAGAGGCTGAGAATTGGCTAAGTGTTGGCCGATTTTGTTCGGGTCAGTGTGAGACAGTTGTGAGAGTGCAAGAGACTCTTGTGAGAAGAGTGCATTGTAATTGTTTCATGATTCCATGGTGAATAAACAATAGAAGATAGAGGGGTTTTGAGCAACAAAATTTTCCTGGGAAAATATTTATGTTGTGGTTTTATTTGATTCTTTATTTACTTGTTGTGATTGTCAATCATGTTTATTTTCCGAAATTGATTTGTAGAAGGATACAATATCTATATTTTGTACATTTCTTGATTGGATTGAATCCATTGATATAAATATGTTTGTATAATTTCTACATGGTATCAGAGCACATGAAATCACTATAGTGGAGGTGAATTTGAGTTTGTGATTGAATAGAATTCAAATTTGTAAAAGTATTCTTGGTGCGACAGGCGGATCAGGATCGAAATGGCTTTCAATGGCTTGATATTGGAGTATGATATCAAGGGTATTTCCAATTATATTGCATGGAAAGACAGGATGGAGGTAGTACTGGAGGATAATGGGTTGAAAGAGTTCATTGATAATGGCATTCCCAAACCCGCTGCAACAGATTCCACAAATATTGATGCCTGGCAAAAGAAGATTGCAAAGTCGAGGAGGATATTGCTGGAGGGAGTACAAGACCACATTGTCTCAAGTCTCCATGGAAAACCGACACCATATGCAATGTGGAAATCTTTGACAGATCTGTTTCAGAGCAACAGTGATCATAGAAAATTAGCACTGAAGGATAAGCTCAGGAAAATCAAAATGGATAAAGGCGATACCATTCCAAAATATTTAAAAAAGTTTGTCCAATATCGAGATGATATTGGGAGCGTCAGAATTAATATTGTGGATGATGACTTGGTGAGCCTATCTCTTCTACGACTTCCCAAGATTTTGCATAGTTATCAGGACTCTGTCAATGGGAGGGAGAAGCTACCAGATTGGGAACGACTTTAGTCGGATTTGGTGCAAGAAGAATTTAGGCATAATACCAGGGATGGACCTTCATCTAAGAATGATGATGAATAAAATTGTGCTTTAGCTGCCAAGGTGAAGAATGGGAAAGGAAATAAATCCTATTCCAAATCTGAGTCCGACAAAGATGGCAAGAAGCGTGACATGTTTAGAGTGAAGTGTTTTCAATATCACGAGCATGGAAATTATGCCACTAATTGTCCACAGAAGAAGAATAACAAGAAGGCTTCAGGATCTGCAATTGGTGAGGCTTTGGCCTCGCAATTTGAGCTTGACTTCTTGCTCATTGCAAGCATGGTTTCAAGTGCAATGGGATCGGTGTGGTACTTGGATAGTGGTGCATCCTTTCACATGATGGGAGAAAAATAAATTTTCAGTAGCTTGGAGGAGAAGGACCTCTAGATGCATACCGAAATGGGTGATGATGGGCAGTACAGCTCTACCAGGACTGGTGCAGTTACCTTCTAGAGACAATCAAGTAAACCCTTCTTATTAAAATATGTAATGCATCTACCAGGCTTGAAGAAAAATTTAGTCTCAGTCGCAATGTTGGAGGATAGAGGCTATGATGTTATTTTCAGTGAAGGAAAATATTTCCTTCGACACAAAGCAATAGGACAAGCCAAGAAGGTTGGGATTCGTGTAAAGAATCTCTATAAACTTGATGTAGATGGTTGTGTATCATTGATGGTTAATGCAGACAAAGTGGTGAGCTGGGATGAGGGTGAGTTATGGCACAGGATATTGGGCCATCTACACCATAGAGCCTTGAAGGTCATGCATCATATTTCTATGGGTCTTCCCAAGGGTACTTTTGTGCAGTTAGACACATGCAAGGGATGTACTATGGGGAAGTATGCAAAGGCCACTTTTCACGAGAAGGAGAACCGAGCTTCAAAAATCCTTGAGAGAGTTCACTCAGACATGTGTGGACCATTCTCTACTGCTTTGATAGCAAAGCATAAGTACTATGTGATCTTTGTTGATGATTTTCTAAAAAGTGTTGGATCTACTTCATGCAGAAGAAAGATCAGTCGTTCTCAAAATTTCTTGAGTTCAAAGCACTGGTGGAGAAAGACATGGGGAAGCATGTGAAGGCCCTTAGGAGAAAAAATGGTGGTGAGTACATATCCAATGAATTCAAGAAATTATAAAGAAAAGAATGAATTCATAGAGATTTGATTGCACCTCATAACCCACAAAATAATGGGGTCGCAGAAATAAAGAATAGAACAATTGTGGATGCAACACGAGTAATGTTGCATGATCAGGGCCTACCGTTGCATATATGGGCTGAGGCATGCAACACAGTGGTATTTGTGCAAAACCGTAGTCCTCATCGAATACTTGGCATGAGTGCACCAAACTAGGATTTTACTGGTAAGAAACTTAATGTGCCATATTTTAAGATTTTTGGCTCATTTGTTTATGTGCATGTGACCAAAGACACTAGGAAGAAGCTCGAACCAACAGCTGAGATTTGTATATTTGTGGGGTACACTGATAATCCCTACAAATATTGAGTGTATTTTCCAAATAGCAGGATGACTGTTTTGAGACGGGATATAAAGTTGATGAGGAGAAAGCCATGCGATTGTCCCTTAAGAGGGAGCTAGATTTTCATGCAAATGAGGAACTCTTGGTTCCAAAGAATGAATCTCAATATGTGGAGTAGCCACATGTGGAGGATCATGGAGTGGCAGAAAACAATCATGCAGAGCCATCCACCAGACTTGGTAGAAGGCACATCACGGAAATTGATAGATTAAGACTTGATGCGGCAGAGCATGTAGGAGCACCTACTTCACGGCGCAGATAGAGACAGTCTCCAGATAGGTTTACTGGATACATGGCTCTTATGAGCAAGTGTATTGTTACAAAAGAATCTTCCTTTAAGGAAGCAGTGCAACAACCAATTTGGGTTGACGCTATGGTAGAGGAGTATGACTCCATCGTCAAGAACAGTGCATGGGAAGTTGTCCCAAGACCAGTCAGAAAACCAGTGGTTGGATCTAGATGGATCTATAATATGAAGTAGGTGGCAGATGGGAGTGTGGATAATTACAAAGCTAGATTTGTGGCCCGAGGATTATCACAAGTTGAGGGGATTGACTATGAGGAGACTTTTGCACCATTTTCGAGGTACTCTTCCATTAGATATATCCTTGCAATCTCAGTGCAGATGGGGTGGCACATTCGTCATATGGATTTGAAAATTTTGTTTCTCAATGGAGTTATTGAGGAAGAAGTGTACATAGAGAAGCTAGAAGGTTTTGAGATCTTTGACAGTGAGTCGCATGTGTGCCGAATCAAGAGACAATTGTATGGGCTGAAGCAAGCACCTCGTGCTTAGTACACTCAGATTGAAAACTATTTAACCAAGTTGGGCTTCACCAAAAGTGAAGTGGATGTGACCCTATACCAGATTTTCGTTAATGGTAAGCTCTTGATTATGGTACTTTATGTTGATGATATAATTTTGACAGGTGATGAGTAGCTGATAACTTCTTGCAAGGAGGATCTTGCAAGGGAGTTTGAAATGAATCACATGGGACTCCTTCACTATTTCCTTGGTTTGGAAACATGGTAGGGGGATAGTGAGCTATTTTTTTCTCAAAGCAAGTATGCCAAAGAGATTCTGGTTAAGTTTCACATGGAGGGTTTTAAACCCAGGGAGACTCCTCCTCTAGGAAATTGGAGGAAAGAGGATGCTACTTTAGGAGAATTAGTGGACGCTACTACTTACAGGAAGCTAGTGGATTCACTGATGTACTTGGTGAACACTAGACTAGACATTTTCTACGCAGTTAACCAGTTGAGTCAAGCTATGGTTAAGCCGACCAAGCTATTTTGAAAGGTAGGGAAGCATGTCTTGAGATATCTCAGGGGAACTACAGAGTATGGATTATGGTACAGAGGGACAGAGGAAGTGAAGCTTCAAGGCTTCATGGATGAAAATTGGGCAGGAAATCCATGAGACAAAAAGAGCACATCAGGAGGGATCTTCAACATAGGATCGACAACAATTTCTTGGTACAATAGGAAGCAGCGATCTATGGCACTTAGTTTAGTCGAGGCAGAGTACATAGCAGCAAGTCAGGCTACATGCGAGGCCATCTAGATGAGGAATATCCTAGATGGTTTGTTTGGTTCTCAGATGGATCTGAAGGTGATACATTATGATATACAAAGTTTCATTAAACTCTCTGTTAATATGGTATTCCATCATAGTTCCAAGCACACAGACATCCAGTACCACCATCTCAGAGATTGTGTTCAAAGGAACATTATTTTACTTCATTACATTCCCACGAAAGATCAGGATGCAGATATTCTAACGAAGGCACTCGCCAGGAGAAAATTTGAATACCATAGAGGCAGGATCAGGGCGGCAGATAATCCCTTTCTTATTTAGAGGGAGTGCTGAAAGTCAACAATAAATTGTAGCACACACACTAGTGTGGGACCATAGGTCCTAGCGATACATTAGTGTGATATCCAATTTAATTTAATTAATTTTTGCAATGTCTAATTTAATTATCCCTTAATTAAATTGGACAATAAAATGTAATCTTATCTCATAATCACTTGTAATAGTTAATTGAGTGTGATAGACTTAGTTATATCATGAATTTCGAGTTAAGGGTGGTTGGTGAGGCATGTAGAGTTAATCTATGTGTTTTAGAGTTTGAGTTGCAATTAATGCATTAGTTTAATGCATGATTAATCAGTTAACTCAATTAGGTGAGTTAAAGTTAGTCGAACTAGTTGTAACTGTTTATTGCACTAGTGAGAGATCAAGTGAATTAAATTAGATTTAATTCACAATCAATGATCTTCCATGCAACTGATGATTTACTATTAATATCTTCATGCATTTCAGTTCCAATGGAGACCTAGTTGAGACAAAGGTTAAAGGGATGTTAATTATCAGTTGTATCATTAGTAGGTTGCCCGCATGCAACCAGACATCCATTGGATTGCCCATGATCCTTGCGCAGTTTTGGAAGGTTGAAATTCCTAAAGAATAGGGATTGAATTCCACATGAATTGCGCAAGCAAGGTAGGCTGATTAGAGGCTGAGAATTTTCTAAGTGTTGGTCGATGCTTTTTCGGGTCAGTGTGAGACAGTTGTGAGATTGGAGGAGACTCTTGTGAGAAGAGTGCATTGTAATTGTTTCATGATTCCATGGTGAATATACAATAGAATTTAAAGGGGTTTTGAGCATCAAGCTTTCCCTGGAAAAATATATGTGTTGTGGTTTGATTTGATTCTTTTTTTTACTTGTTTTGATTGTCGATCGTGTTTATTTTCCGCAATTGATTTGTAGAAGGATTCAGTATCTAGATTTAGTACATTACTTGATCAGATTGAATCCATTGATATACATATGTTTGTATAATTTCTACAATTTTGACTTTGATTCTTACAACAATTCATGGAGGGTTGGGGAGAGTTATTTTTAGCCAAATAAAATGGAAGAAACATTAATCAAATTCTTTCCTTAAATAAAATATGAGAATAAGATAAATGCATACCTATCGAAATATTGACCTGATCAAAAAAATTACTGACCAATAAATTTTATAAGAGCCCCAACATTCACATGAATATATGCTAATATGAAAGACTCAAGCAATTTAATACACCTGATTTACCAAAAAATATTGATACATATATCTCCTATATAAGAAAATTGTACTAATCAACAAGACGAGGCATTCATTCACAAAGTACTGCAAAATACAACCTTCTAAAAGAATAATTTAGTATTTATAATATCCTCCCATTTCCTCTTTTCTTCCTATTCCTGTTCAAGGAACTTCTTATATATATATATATATATATATATATATATATATATATAACTACAAAATGGCCCTCAGCTGATAATTCCTTAGGTATTGTGGAGATGTTATGGCTTCTCCAATGAAGCTTGTTGTCATTGTGTCTTCTAGGAAGCATGCATGTCTACGATTTTGGAAATCCTAGGGTATTATATCTTTTGAAACTTCCACCTTGCCTTCAACATTTAATTTTCTAGCTTATGCACATCAGTCTTCATCTCAACAGTGTAGCAAAGGAGTTGGGTCACCTATATGGTGGCTATGATGATGATTTTTTTTATTGATTCCTCATATATCTCTTGGATTTATTTGATCTCAAGGACTTTCGTAACTCAAAATTTATCTATCTTAGGCATTATTTGTCTAGTGGATATATAATCTAATAAGACTTACAAAGTCCCAATTTCCCATTCCTATAACATCTCTTTGCTCGTGTCCCACATCTTTCAGTTGAATTGATGGCTCTAGTTGCAGTCACTTTATTTTCATAATATTATAATTTCCAGATTTTAACTAATGGCTGACGCTTCTTTTTTTCTCCTTGCTTAATCTTCACAATGAATTGGGAGAGTCCACGGGCTCCTTTTTCCACTCCAACATTTTATCAAGAGCCATGCTAACACTCTCATAGGACTGTGATTCATATTCCATTTCATGGATTACTTTTTCAAGCTATGTGAATCAATCATAAACCTATTGCAATTTTTCCATGAAGGAAATATACTCCCTTTGGAAGTTATAATTGACTCTAATTTCTTGGTCTTCTAGTACTTGAAGGTTGATTTGAGTTTTATGCACTTGTTCGACCCTTACATCGATTTCCTATATGTGGTTTTCATCCAGTTTCTTTAGCTCATCAAGATGAGCTTCCATGAATTGTGTTGTCTATTTCTTAGATTGATATTTGAAGGATTCTGATAAATATATTTGTTTTGTATCCAACCCTTCCTTGTAAAAATTAGACAAACATTATGTATATCAATGGATTCAATCCGATCAAGTGATATGCTAAAGAAAGATACTGAATCCTTCTACAAATCAATTGCAGAAAATAAACACGATCACCAATCACAACAAGTAAAGAAAGAAGAAAATCAAATCACAACACAGATATTTTCCCGAGGAAAGCTTGATACTCAAAACACCTCTATCTTCTATTTTATATTCACCAAGGAATCATGAAACAATTACAAGGCAGTCTTCTCACAAGAGTCTCCTACACTCTCACAACTGTCTCACACTAATCTCGACAAAATCGACAAACACTTAGCCAATTTTTAGCCTCTACTCAGCCTTCCTTGCTTGTGCAATTCATGTGGAATGCAATCCCTATTCTTTAGGAAATTCAGCCTTCCAAAACTAGGCAATGCCCATGGGAAATCCTATGCTTGTCGTACTGCATGCGGGTAGCCTACTAATGATACAAATGATAGTTAACATCCCTTTAACCTTTGTCTCAAATTGGTCTCCATTTCAATTGACATGCATGCAGATATTAATAGTAAATCATCAGTTACATGGCAGATCACTGCATGTGAATTAAAATATGATTTAATTCACTTGACCTCTCACTAGTGCAACAAACAGTTAAAACTAGTTCAATTGATTTTAACTCAATAAATTGAGTTAATTTATTTCTCATGCATTAAAGTAATGCACTAACTGCAACTCGAACTCCATAACTAATATAATCACTCGGCATGCCTCACCAACCACCCTCAACTCGAAATTCATGAGCTAATTGAGTTTATCACACTCAATTAACTATTACAAGTGATTATGAGATAAGATTACATTTTACTGTCCAATTTAATTAAGGGAAAATTAAATTAGACACACATTCTTGTTGATTTTTCAACACTCCCTCTCAAAAAGAAAATGATTATCAGCTTCCCCGATCCTGCCTCTATGGTATTAAAATTTTCTCTAGTGAGTGCCTTCGTCAGAATATCTACATCCTGATATTTTGTGGGAATGTATTGAAGTAACATAATGCGCCTCTGAACACAATCTTTGAGATGGTGGTACCAGATGTCTATATTCTTGGACCTATCATGTAATACCGGATTAACCGAGAGTTTAATGCAAATTTTTTTATTACAATGTATCACCGTTGGATCCATCTGAGAACCAAACAAACCAACCAGAATCTTCCTCATCCAGATGGCCTCACATGCAGCCTAACTTGTTGCCATGTACTTTGACTCGGCTGAACTAAGTACCACAAATATCTGATTCCTGCTATACCAAGAAACTATTGTCGATCCTATGCTGAAGATACCTCCTGATGTGCTCTTTCTGTCTGATGGACTACCTGCCCAATCTGCATCGGTGAATCCTTGAAGCTTCACTCCCTCTATCTGTCTATATCATAATCCATACTCTGTAGTGCCCCTGAGATATCTCAAGACATGCTTCCCCGCCTTCCAAAAGTGTTGAAGATTGCAACAATAAATAGTGAAGGAGGCTTCCTGAAACATCATCCTTGATCCTAGTTGGAAAATAATCACCTAAACTAGGTGGGGCCCACACAGGCTATTTTTAGGTGTATGTCGATTTTTAGACATGGTGAGCATATTCTATAAGTAGAAGGAGGCTATTTGTAGATGGTTGGTCAAATGTGAAAAATATATGAAATTATATTTTTAGAAGATTGGGCGAAGTCTATTTATAGATCACTAATCTAAAAATAGATGCATGTCGATTATTATTAGCTCTTAATAATAATCAGACTCTAAACAATAACTTATTCTCTTGGAGCACTTAATTTCAGTATATAGATTTGTCAAATCAGTGGGCTGAAGGAATTATGAAATTCCTAAGGGTTTACTGGAGTTCATGCATGGAGTACTCAATTTGAACTGAAGTGGCAAAGTTATGACAGAGTTGAAAGATTAGTTCATGGAGTTGTATTCAGTTTAACTCAGTTAGACTCAGTTGAGCTAGTTGTATCTAATCTAACTAAATGATACACTAGTGAGAGTGGAGTGAATTAATTATTTAATTAATTCAAAAATAATAACTCATTAATCAATTGAACAATACAGCAGTTAACTATAGTGCATGTCAGATCCAGTGGAGACCCAGTGCAGAGATAGGTGAAAGGGTGAGATAGACTATCTGTTGTGACCATAGTGATGCATGGATTGCATCTATATATACATTGGAGTTGCCAATGATAATAACGCAGTCAATGAGAGTTGTATTGCATCGAATTGGTCTGTGTAATAAGCCTGGATTTCACAATGGAGGTGGGCTATCAGGAGGCAGAAATCAGTGCATGGATTTGCAGATTTCTTCATGATAGTATGTGACAATTGTATTGTACTGAGAGCTTGATGTAGTAAGCTTTGTATGATATTGTTACATGATATCCATGATACATAATATATGATAGTTGGGGTTTTTAGCTTTAGGCTTTCCTGTTAAACAATTGTGTTATATGTGTTTTTATTGCTTCATGTGTTTTGCAATTGTTGATTAAATTTCTGCAAGAATTATAGTGGAAGGATTCTGTATTTTACAAGAAGATAAATATTGGAATATCAGGAGAGTCCGGATATATAAATGCATATTTTATATAATTTCTACATGGTATCGGAGCAGTGTTATAGATTTTCTACATGGAATGAGAGCAGGAATTTTTGGGCGCACGAGCTTGCAGAGAATATATGAAATTTTTGGTGAACTATTTTCAGAAAAAAATAGCATATTTGGATTCCTTGCAAGAAAATACCCAAATTTAAAAAAAAATTGGTCTAATCGAAGCTTGGATGAGGGAGCTATCGTCGATTTACAATCAGCTCTTTTGTTAGAAAATTTTGCAATGGCGGGACAATTACAATGTGCGCGAGCCAAGAATCTACATGCACTGAGGTACAAGATGCATGCAAAGATTTGAGGAGAAAATCAGAGGTTAGTGACTTGGTGGTTGAGAGGGAACCTCTCAACATGCAGCCTGAGAAGCAGTCTCAGAAGGTTGTGGAGCAGCCACAACTGGAGATGCAGAAGAATCTTTATAGATTTGATGCATATGGGATTTCTACGGAGCTTCCTACTATTGGGAAGTGAAAGAAAGACATGCAATTGAAGCTTGAGAGGGAGCAGGATTTGCATGCAAGTATGAGTGAACCTCGGGATGTGGAGCAGCCACAAGATGAGGATCATGGAGTGGGAGCAACCACTCATGCAGAGAAATTTTGTGCCAGATGGGCAAAGGGAGTGCATGCGGCTATACCACCAGGTTAGAGATGGGGCGACATGCATGAGAAATCCCAAGAGGAGATTTCTGGGCAGGATTCATTGAGATGGTGTGGATCTCATGAATTGAACCTACTACGAGGCTCCCATAGAGCATTAGTAGCATGATTAGTTGGATTGATGTAGTGAGATCAAAGTGATAGTGTCGGATACTAGAGCGCGGTTCAGAGTTGACAACAAGTGCAGAGTGCATGGGTGCAGAGTTCAACAACATAATGGTTCCTGAAGACATGTGAAGTAGCTAAGAAAAGGTCGAATACTTTGATAGATGCATCATATTGATTGAGTTGTTTTGAGCCTATTCAGTTTCGGAAGAGTTGCAGAGCAGATGCATGGAGTTGCATGGCGCTTGAAAAGGTTGCAGGGAAAATGCATGGAGTTGCATGTCGCATGCAAAGACAGTACTTTCTTGTTGAGAGGGAGTGTTGAATATTGCAAAAAGAAATAGTGAAGGAGGCATCCTGAAACATCATCCTTGATCCTAGTTGGAAAATAATCACCTAAACTAGGTGGGGCCCACACAGGCTATTTTTAGGTGTATGTCTATTTTTAGACATGGTGATCATATTTCAGAAGTTGCAAGATGCTATTTGTGGATGGTTGGTCAAATGTGAAAAATATATGAAATTATATTTTTAGAAGACTGGGCGAAGTCTATTTATAGATCATCAATCTAAAAAATAGATGCATGTCAATTATTATTAGCTCTTAATAATAATCAGACACTAGACAACAACTTATTCTCTTGGAGCACTTTATTTCAGTGAACAGATTTGGAAAATCAGTGGGCTGAAGGAATTATGCAATTCCTAAGGGTTTATTGGAGTTCATGCATGGAGGACTCAGTTAGAACTGAAGTGGCAAAGTTATGACAGAGTTGGAAGAGTAGTTCATGGAGTTGTATTCAGTTTAACTCAATTAGACTCAGTTGAGATAGTTGTATCTAATCTAAATGAATGGTACAGTAGTGACAGTGAAGTGAATTAATTAGTTAATTAATTCAAAAATAATAACTCATTAATCAACTAAACAATACAACAATTAACTACAGTGCATGTCAGATCCAGTGGAGACCTAGTGCAGAGATAGGTGAAAGGGTGAGATAGAATATCTGTTGTGACCATAGTGATGCATGGATTGCATCTATACATACATTGGAGTTGCCAATGATAATAACATATTCAATGAGAGTGGGATTTCATCGAATTGGTCTTTGTAATAAGCTTGGATTGTGCAGTGGAGGTAGGCTATCAGGAGGCACAAATCAGTGCATGGATTTGTAGATTTCTTCATGATAGTGTGTGACAATTGTATTGTACTAAGAGATTTATGTACTAAGGTTTGTATGAGATTGTTACATGATCTCCATGATACATAATATAGGATATTTGGGGTTTTTAGCTTCAGGATTTCCTGTTAAACAACCGTGTTATGTGTGTTTTTATCGCTTCATGTGTTTTGCAATTGTTGATTAAATTTCCGCAAGAATTATAGTGGAAGGATTCTGTATTTTACAAGAAGATAAATATTGTGAGATCAGGAGAGTCTGGATATATACATGCGTATTGTATATAATTTCTACAAAAAGATCTTGGTCAGCTTAACCATAGCTTGACTCCGCTGGTTAACTGTGTAGCATATGTCTGGTATGGTGTTCACTAAGTACATTAGTGAACCCACAAGCTGCGTGTAAATAGTCGCGTCCACTACCTCACCTGAAGTAGCATCCTCCTTCCTCCAATTTCCTAGAAGAGGAGTCTCCATGGGTTTAAACCTCTCCATGTGAAACTTAGAATCTCTTTGGCATACTTTCCTTGAGAAACAAATAGCTCACCATCTTGTTGCCATATTTCCAAACCAAGGAAATGGTGAAGGAGTCCCATGTCCTTCATTTCGAACTCTCTTGAAATATCCTCTTTGAAAGAACTTATCAACTGCTCATCACCTGTCAAAATTATATCATCAACATAAAGTATGATAATCAAGTGCTTACCATCAACCACAATCTGGTACACATTTTCATCCGCTTCACTCTTCGTGAAGCACAACCCAGTGAAATAGCTCCCAATCCTGGTGTACCAAGCACGGGGTGATTGCTTTAGCCCATAAAGTGCTATGTTGAGTCTGCACACATGTGACTCACTCTCAAAGGTATCAAAACCTCCTGGATGCTCTATGTACACTTCTTCCTCAATAACTCCATTGAGAAACACATTTTTCACATCCATCTGATGTATTTTCCACCCCATCTGCACTACGAGTGCAACGATAGATCTAATCAATGATTATCTCGCAACTAGTGTGAATTTCTACTCATAGTCAATCCCCTCAACTTGTGAGAATCCTTGGGCTACAAATATAGCCTTTTACTTCTCCACACTCCCATTCACTTCTTTCTTCACCTTATAGATCCATCTAGATCCAACCACTGATTTTCCGACTAGTCTTGGGACAACTTCCCATGCACTATTCTTGACAATGGAGTCATACTCTTTAACCATGGTGTCAACCCAAATTGGTTGTTGCACTTTATCAAAGGAGGATGGCTCTATCACAATACACTTGCTCATAAGAGCCATGTATTCAGTAAACCTGTCTAGATAATATCTATGTTTGCGTAGTGAAGTAGGTGCTCCTACATGTTCTGCAGCATCAAGTCTCAATCTATCAACTTCAATGTTGTGCCTTCTACCATTTCTGGTAGATGGATTTGCATGAGTGTTTTCTGCCACTCCATGATCCTCCGCATGTGGTTGCTCCACATCTTGAGGTTCATTCTTTGGAACCAAGAGTTACTCCTTTGCTGCAAATAAAACTCCCTCTCAAGGAACAATCACATGGCTTTCTCCTCATTAAATTTTATATCCCGTATCACAACAATCATCCTGTTGTTTGGAAAATACACCCAATAGTTGTGGGGAGTATCAGTGTACCCCAAAAATATCCCAATCTCAGTTTTTGGTTTGAGCTTCTTCTTGGAATCTTTGGTCACATGGCAACAGACATATGAGCCAAAAATTTTAAAATATGAAACATCAGGTTTCTTACTAGAAAAAGCCTTCTTTGGTGTAACCATGCTAGGTATTCAATGAGGACTATGGTTTTGCAAAAATATCACTATGTTGCATGCTTCCACCCACAGATGCAACGGTAGGCCCTGATCATGCAACATCACTCGTTTGTGCACCCACAATTGTATTGTTATTTCTTTTTGTGACCCCATTGTGTTGTGGGTTATGAGGCACAATCAACTCTCTATAAATTCCTTCTTTGCTATAGAAGTTCTTGAATTCATTTGATAAGTACTCACCACCATTGTCACTCCTAAGAGCCTTCACATGCTTCCCTGTGTCTTTCTCCACCAATGCTTTGAACTCACAAAATTTTGAGAACGTTTGATCTTTATTCTACATTAATTAGATCCAACACTTTCTAGAAAAATCATCAACAAGAGTACCCATGGTACATCCCTTGCATGTCTCTATATGCACAAGAGTACCCTTGGGAAGTCCCATAGAAATCTGGTGCATGACCTTCAAGGCATCGTGGTGTAGATGGCCCAATCTCCTATGCCATAACTCACCCTCATCCCGACTCACCACTTTGTCTGCCTTACCCATCAATGTTGCGAAGCCATCTACATCAATTTTGTAGAGATTCTTCACACGAATCCCAATATTCTTGTCTTGTCCTATGGTTTTCTGTTGAAGGAAAGCTTTCCCTTCGCTAAAAATCACATCATAACTTCTATCCTCCAACATTGCGACTAAAACTAAATTATTTTTCAAGCCTGGTACATGCATTACATATTTTAATAAGAATGGTTTAGTTGAATTTTTCTGGAAGGTAAATGTACCAATCCTAGTAGCATTGTACCTCCCATCATCACCCATTTTGATATGCATCTGGAGGTCCTTCTCCTCCAAGCTACTGAAAATTTATTTGTCTCCCTTCATGTGGAAAGATGCACCATAGTACCACATTGATCCCATCGCAATTGACACCGTGCATGCGTTGAGCGAGAATTCCAACTCAAATTGTGAGGCCAAATCCTTACTAGCTGTAGATCCTGACGACTTATTTTTCTTATTATTTTGTGGAAAATTAGTGGCATAATGTCCATGCTCGTGACAATGAAAACACTTCACTCTGGACATGTCCCGCTTCTTGCCTTCTTTGTCAGTCTCAGATTTGGAATAGGATTTATTTTCTTTCCCCTTCGTTTCCTTACAATCCAAAGCAAAATTTTCCTCATCATCTGTTTTAGATGAGGATTCATCCCTGGTATTCCGCCTGAATTCTTCTTGCACCAAATCCGACCAAAGTCGCTCCTAATATGGCAGCTTCTCCCTCCCATTGACAGAGTCCTGATAACTATGCCAAATCTTGGGAATTCCTAAAAGAGCTAGGCTCACCAAGTCATCATCCGCTACAGTAATTATGATGCTCCCAAGCTCATCTCAACATTGGAAAAACTTGGTTAAATATTTCGGAATAGTGTCGCCTTTCTCCATTTTTATTTTCTCGAGCTTGTCCTTCAATGAAAATTTTCTATGATCACTGCTACTCTGAAACAGATATGTCAAAGCCTTCCACATTTCATATGGATTCGATTTTCCATGGAGACTTGAGACAATGTGGTCTTGTACTCCCTCCAATAAGATCCTCCTCACCTTTGCAAGCTTCTTTTTCCAATCATCAAGAAGAGCGACATCTTTTGCTGCAGGTTTTGGAATGTCATTATCAATGAATTCTTTCAACCTATTTTCCTCCAGAACAACCTCCATCCTGTCTTTCCACACAATATAATTGGAACTTCCCTCGAGTGCATACTCCAATCTCAAGCCATTTAAAGCCATATTTATCCCGATCCGCCTGTCACACCAAAGAATACTTTTGCAAATTCGAATGCTATTCAGTCACAAACTCAATTTATTCTCCACTATTGTTATTTTTTGTGCTCTCATACCATGTAGAAAATATAAAAACATTATGTATATCAATGGATTCAATCTGATCATGTGATATGCTAAAACAAGATATTGAATCCTTCTACAAATCAATTGCAGAAAATAAACATAATCGCCAATCACAACAAGTAAAGAAAAAGAAAATCAAACCACAACACAGATATTTTCCCGAGGAAATATTGCTGCTCAAAACCCCTCTATATTCTATTGTATATTCACTAAGGGATCATGAAACAATTACAATGCATTCTTCTCACAAGAGTCTCCCACACTTTCACAACTGTCTCATACTGATATAGACAAAATCGACCAACACTTAGCCAATTTTTAGCCTCTGCTGAGCCTGCCTTGCTTGAGCAATTCATGTGGAATCAAATCCCTATTCTTTAGTAAATTCATCCTTCTAAAACTGTGCAATTCTAATGGGAAATCCTATGGTTTTCTTACTGCATGTGGGCATGCTGCTAATGATACAACTAATAGTTAACATCCCTTTAACCTTTGTCTCAACTGGGTCTCCATTGGAACTGACATCCATGCAACTATTAATAGTAAATCAACAGTTGCATGGAAGATCATTGTATGTGAATTAAAATCTGATTTAATTCACTTGACCTCTCATTATTGCAAAAAACAGTTACAACTAGTTCAACTTATTTTAACTCAATAAATTGAGTTAACTAATTTCTCATGCATTAAACTAATGCACTAACTGCAACTTAAACTCCATAACTAATAGAATCACTCTTCATGCCTCACCAACCACCCTGAACTCAAAATTCATGAGCTAACTGAGTTTATCACACTCAGTTAACTATTACGAGTGATTATGAGATACGATTACATTTTATTGTCCAATTTAATTAAGGGAAAATTAAATCAGACACACATTTCTTGTTGACTTTTCAACACTTCCCATCCTCCAAAAATGTCCTTTGATCTTTCAATTGTTGTTGTAATGACTTTACCACTTGATTTAATTGATCCCCATCCAAGGATAAGATTTGGTTGGTGGCGTTATAAGATATTTATAGAAATCCTAGGAGCAAGACCCTATCTATAGTGGTCGATTGGTTTCTCTTCCTGGCTATACTCCAAACTATCATCTACTTTAGGGTTTATATGACAATGGTTTCCTCTCTAGTGGTATCGATCTTTCACCTTTTTGGGACAATGTGGATATCCTCGCTTATTTATTTACTATAATGGTAATCACCCAATTCAATGACTTCCCTTGGGTGATATGGGGTAGGTGTTGCACTTGCTTGCTTAGCAATCAGAGTGATAGAGGAGATTGAACTCTATGGAATAATACTCCCTAGTATTGAAGAAACTATTGAGACATACAACTCTGAGACTTCTTGTTGTTAGGAATATTCCAGGGAATTTTGTGTCTCTTTCCCCATATTACATCTCTCTCTGACACGCTTTTTTCTACCTACAATTCATCATTGTCAATGGTGATTTGTTCAATGGTCGAGGCCCTGACCTGGGACGGTTTTTTTGTTGTATTATTATCTCTACTTCGAGTCTTTTATTCTTGATGAATTCAACTTTGAGCTTATCTTCTTCATTTTTCACTTCTTAGGGCTCTTATATCTTAGAAAGACATCGCTCCTTTTCTTTTTAAATTTGATATGCTTCTGGAAATTGAAAGGGTGGTTGGTGTATTTATCTTCTCCATTGCATTCTCAACTTTGCTTCCTTGTATGTGAGGAGCTCTTGAAATACTAAGTCATTAGGGTCAAATTCATGTTCATACAAATAGGTGAGCTTCATAGATTTATAGTGCCCTTTTACTATGCCATAGTGCGCATGATTTCTGAAGGTGCCTGTGAGGAGCTTTAGCTTCTTGATGTTGTCGGATTATTTAATGGAATATGGAAATTTTTTTAGGGCATAGTGACTTATGCTTAGAGTGAAACCTTAAAAGGAACTATTATTTTTATTTTCAAGGTATAGTCCACCCTGGCTTCTACAGTCTGATAGATGATATCTAGGATCATAAGCATGTCGAGGAAAAATTGAGGCATCAAATGTGAGGGAAACAAGTAGCATAATATCTTGATATAAGTGTATTTTTCCTAAAAATACCAATTTCCAATTCCATTAATGGTATTCCTTAATTCTTCAGAGATCCAGGGTGTTATGAAATTGAAGAGTATTTTATGAGTGTAGGCCAAACAATGACCCAAAAACTCATAAAAGAGCTTGTGGTATTGATCTTCCCACAACTCTTGATAACAAATATGAATAGGGGGGAGTGTTGAAGTCAACTTCCAATTCATCCCTGAGAATTCATTTGTGGTGCACAAACATTTTATCAAATACACTAACATGTAAAAGGAGGCACTTTGATTCTTCAAAAATTTGTTCACTTTCGAAAGAGCCTTCAACAAATAGCTGGATAAAATATTTGACCAGTTGTATACGTGCTATTTAGAGACTATTTACACTACCAATGGAAACCATTATATCTTGAAGTTTAGAGCATTAAACGAACCATAGATTATATTAATTATAACTATAAGTTGGTAGAAGGGATCCCATAGATACTGTGGTGTAATTTTATTAGCATGTTATTTGAATGCATCAATTTCCCACAACCAACCTTTTATGATTTGGATAAAATTGGGGTGGGTTACACAGAGACCGTCAAGAAATTACATGTTTATCTTGAGCTCGATTTGCTATATATGATACATTTCATGGAAAGCATAAACCTTTAGAGAGGCTACATTTTCACCTTTACTGTTAAGAATAAATTCTTGATTTAGATCAATCTATGGCACTTCCCATTGTATAAATTATACAACAAGAACGTATATCTTGGATTCACCCGATCTAAAAATGTGCTAAAGTTAAATACTGAATCACTTCTACAAATATTTTTCAGAATTAAAAAAACGATCGCCAATCACGTGAACATGAAGAAAGACCAGTCACACAAAACACAGATAATTTCTCAGGGAAAGCTTACAGCTAAAAACCCCACTATATTCTATTTTATATTAAGCATGGATCATGAAACAATTACATACAAAACTCTTCTCACAATATCCCTCAGTACATCAGCTAATTTTCTCACAGTGTCATATGCAAAACTGACCAACACATAGCCAATTATCAGCCTCCAGACAGCCTGCCTTGCTTGCGCAATCCCTGATGGTAAAGATCCCCAAAAGATAGGATTTCTTGCCTTCCTTGACAGTGCAAGTATAATGGGCACTCCAATGGGTGTTTTCCTACATGTGTACAAGCAGATAATGTCACAATTGATAGTCAACCTCCCTTTCAGATAGAACTCAACTGGGTCTCCACTAGATCTCACATCCATGGAGCTAATAATAGTAAATCCTCAGTTTCATGTGAGATCACTGATTGTGAATTGATTAATATTTAATTCACTATATCTCTCACTAGTGTATCTTCAGTTATAACTAGCACAGCTGAGCTTAACTCACTTAACTAAGTTAAAAATTTTACAACTTGCACCAACTCATGCACCATTGCACTTCGAACTCTGTTACAACTAGAATTACTCTGTATGTCCCACCAACCAACCTCTAACTCAAAATCCACTAGCTAACTGAATTTATCACTTTCAGTTAAATCATTCAAGTCCACACTAAGAATAGATTATAGTTTAATATACATCTAAATTAAGGGATAATAAAAATAGACATGCACCCAAAAATAGCATTATGGGCCCCACCCTAGTTTGGGTTCCTAATGCAACCAGGTGCTAAATGCAACCAGGTTATTAATGCACTAGGCATTGTTGTTGAATATTCTTGTTGAATCTCAACACTCCCTCTCAACAAGAAAGGGATTATCCTTCACCATGATCCTATCTCTATGGTATTCTATTTTTCTCCTAGTGAGCACTTTCGTCATAATATTTGCATCCTGATCTTCTGTGGGAATGTATTGAAGCAACATGATCCTCCTCTGCACACAATATCTAAGAGGATAGTACTGGATATCTATATTCTTGGACCTATCATGAAACACATGATTAATCGAGAGTTTAATGCAACTTTGATTATCACAATGAATCATTGTCGGATCCATCTGAGAACCAAACAAACCAACCAAGATATTTCTCATCCAGATAGCCTCACATGCAGCTTGACTTGCTGCCATGTATTCTACTTCCGCTGAACTGAGTGCCACGGATCGTTGTTTCCTGTTGTACCAGGAAATTGTTGTCGATCTAATGCTAAAGATTCCTCCTGATTTGATCTTTCTATCTTATGGACTTCCAACCAAATATGCATGTGTGAAGCCATGAAAATTCACTCCATCCATCCTTTTGTACCACAGACCATACTCTGATGTGCCCCTCAGTTATCTTAGGACATGCTTCCCCGTATTCCAAAAGAGATGGATGGGCTTAACCATAGCTTGACTCAGTCAGTTAACTGTGTAGCAAATGTTTGGTCTCATGTTCACTAGATACATTAGTGAACCCACTAACTGTCGATATACAGTAGCATCCACTACCTCTCCAGAAGTATCATCCTCTTTCCTCGAGTTTCCTGGAAGAGGAGTATCCATGGGTTTGGAGCTCTCCATGTTAAACTTACCCAGTATCTCCTTTGCATACTTTCCTTGAGACAAAAAATTTCACCATCCCACTGCCATATTTCCAATCCAAGAAATAATGAAGAAGGACAATAACCTTCATTTCAAACTCCCTTGCAAAATCCTCCTTGCATGAGTGTATCAGTTGCTCATCACTAGTCAAAATTAGATCATCAACATAAAAAACAATGATCAATAGCTTACCCTCAACCATAATCTGGTACAAGTTTGCATCTGCTTCACTTTTGATGAAGCCCAGTCCAGTGAAATAGCTGTCTATTTGAGTGTACCAAGCACGGGGTGCTTGCTTCAGCCCATATGACGCTCTTTTGAGTCTTCACACATGATACTCACTGTTGAAGATCTCGAAACCTTCAGGCTACTCTATGTACACCTCTTCCTCAATGATCCCATTGAGAAACACAATTTTCACATCCATTTAATGAATGCGTCAGCCCATCTGCACTGAGAAAGCAAGGATGGGTCTTATGGAAGAGTACCTTGCTACAGGCACAAAAGTCTCATCATAATCTATCCCCTCGATATGTGAGAAAACTTGGGCCATAAATCTGGCCTTATATTTCTCCACACTCCCATCAGAAACTTTCTTTACCTTGTAGATCCATCTCGAACCTACCACTAATTTATCGACTAGCCTCAGGACTACCTCCCATGCAATATTATTGATAGTGGAGTCATATTCCTCCACCATTGCATCAACACAAGTAGGTTGTTGCACTGATTCCTGAAAGGAATATCGTTCAGTCACAATACATTTTCTCATAATAGCCATGTATCTAGTAAATCGGTCAGGATATTGTCTTTGTCTGCACTATGAAGTAGGGGCTCCTACATTCTATTCAACATCAAGTCTCAGCCTATCAGCTTCTGTGGTGTGCCTTCTGCAATTTCTGATGGATGGATCTACATGAACGATTTCCTCCACTCCATGAACCTCCTCATGTCCTTGATCCACATCTTGAGACTCATCCTTGGGAACCAGTAGTTCCTCCTCTGCATGCAAGTCTAGCTCCCTCTCAAGGGACAACTGCATGGTTTTCCCCTCATCAAATTTTTTATCCCGTCGCACAACAATCATTCTTCTGTTTGGAAAATACACATGATAATTATGGGGTGTTTCCGTGTACCCCACAAAAATCCCAACTTCAGCAATCGGTTCCAACTTCTTCTTGGCATTCTTGGTCACATGCACATAAATAGATGAGCCAAAAATATTAAAATGTGAAACATCAAGTTTCTTACCAGTGAAGGCCTCTTCATGTGTACTCATGCCAAGTACTCTATGAGGACAATGGTTTTGCACATAAACCTAGTGTTGCATGTTTCTGCCCACAAATGCATTAGTAGGCATTGATCATGCAACATCGCTCGTACTGCACCCACGATCATTATATTATTCCTCTCCGTGACCCCATTTTGTTGTGGGTTATGAGGCGCTATGATTTGTCTTTGAATTCCTTATTTTCTATGGAATTTCTTAAATTAGTTAGAGATGTATTCTCCACCATTATCACTCCTAAGAGCCTTCACTTGCTTCCCTGGCTCTTTCTCCACCAATTCCTTAAACTCATAGAACTTAGATAATGTTTGATATTTCTTCTGCATGAATAATATCCAGCATTTACGAGAAAATTCATCAACAAATATTACATATTACTTATGTTTAGTTGTTGAAGCAACCGAGAATGGTCTACACAATTCTGTGTGAGCCCTCTCAAGGATCCCTGAAGCATGGTTCTCCTTCTCATGAAAGGTGGAACTTACATACTTCCCCATGGTGCAACCCTTGCACTGATATATCTAAGCAAGTGTTCCCATTGGAAGTCGAGTAGAAATTTGTTGCATGACTTTAAAGGCTCCATGATGAAGATGGCCCAATCGTCTGTGCCATAATTCACCCTCATCTCATATCACCACTTTATCCGCCTTTCCAATCATGGTAGCACAACCATCTACCTCTAGCCTGTAGATATTCTTAACTCAAATCCCTATCCTCTTGTCTTGGCCATTTTTTTATATCGCAAGAAAGCTTTTCCATCACTAAAAACAATGTCATAGCCTCTGTCCTCCAAAATTGCGATTGAGACCAAATTTTTCTTCAGACCTGGTACATGCATCACATATTTTAATTAAAATGGTTTACCTGACTCCCTATGAAAGTTAATGGTACCAATCTCGGTAGCATTGTATCGTTTGTCGTCACCCATCTCAATATGCATCTGGAGATCTTTCTCCTCCAAGTCACTGAAAAGTTCCTTATCTCCTGTCATGTGAAAGAAAGCGTCACTATCTAAATACCACAAAGATCCCAATGCATTGGACACCATGCATCTAATCAATGATAAGTAAAGCTAAAATTGCAAGGCAAGGGCTTTCCCAACTGCTAATCGAGTAGCCTTCTTGTTCTTCTTCTTTTGTGGACAGTTAGTAGCGAAATGCCCATGTTCGTGACAGTGAAAACACTTCGCCTTGGACATGTCCTACTTCTTTCTTTTGGACTCATATTTTGAATGGAATTTATTCTCCTTCACTTTACTTTCCTTGGCAGCCAAAGCACAATCCTCTTCATCCTCATTATTAGATGAAGATCCATCTCTGGTGTTCTGTCTGAACTCCTCTTGCACCAAATCCGACCATAGTCATTCCCAATCTGGAAATTTTTCCCTTTTGTTGATAGAATCTTGCTGACTGTGCCAACTCTTAGGAGGTCCTAGCAGAGCCAAGCTCACCAAATCATAATTAGCGGCTATTATTCCCACACTCCCTAGTTCATCCTGACATTGGACAAACTTCGTGAGATATTTTGGAATGGTGTCACCCTTTTCCATCTTGATCTTCCTGATTTTATCTTTGATAACCAATTTCCTATGGTCGTTGTTGCTTTGGAATAGATCCATAAAAGCCTTCCACATATCATATGGTGTGGATTTCCCATGGAGGCTTATGAAAATGTGATCTCATACTCCCTCCAACAGGATCCTCCTCGCCTTTGCCACTTTCTTTTTCCATGCATCAAGATTGGTAGCATCTGGCTTAGGAACATCTTTGTCAATGAATTCCTTCAAGCCATTATCTTCGAGTACTACCTCCATCATGTCCTTCCAAGAAATATAGTTTTAGATTCCCTTGAGTGAATACTCTATCCTCAAGTCATTAAAATCCATTTCGATCTTGAATCAACTGTAGTGCCAAGAAAGTATTTTTGCAAATTCTAATTCTATCCAGTCACAAACTCAACTCCTGCTTCACTTATGAAATTTCTTGTGCCCTGATACCATGTATAAATTATAAAATAAGCATGTATATCTTGGATTCACCTGATCTAAAAATGTGCTAAAGTTAAATACTAAATCACTTCTACAAATATTTTGCAGAACTAAAAACGCAATCGCTAATCACATGAACAGGAAGAAAGAACAATCACACACAACACAGATAATTTCCCGGGGAAAGCTTATAGCTAAAAACCCCACTATATTCTATTTTATATTAAGCATGGATCATGAAACAATTACATACAAAACTCTTCTCACAAGAGCCCTCAGTACATCAGCTAATTGTCTCACACTATCATATGCAAACTGACCCACACATAGCCAATTCTCAGCCTCCAGAAAACCTACCTTGCTTGCGCAATCCTTGATGAAAAATATATGAATTCTTTCCTGCCTTGACTGCGCAAGTATCATGGGCACTCCAATGGGTGTTTGCCTCCATGTGTGCAAGCATATAATGTCACAATTGATAGTAAACCTCCCTTTTACTCTGCATGTCCCACCAACCAACCTCTAACTCGAAATCCACTAGCTAAATGAATTTATCACTTTCATTTAACTCATTCAATTCCAATTTGAGAATATATTATAGTTTCATGTCCATCTAAATTAATGGATAATAAAAATATACATGCACCCAAAAATAGCACTGTGGGCCCCACCCTAGTTTGTGTGCTTAATGCAACCAAGTGCTTAATGCACTAGGCGTGGGTGCTGAATCTTCTTGTTGAATCTCAACATCCATCAAGTCATGTCATTATATGACATCATAGGTGTCCTAGTCGTGATTTGATAAATATCATACTTTTTAATTTTGTGCATCGCTATGTACTCCTCTCTCCACGAGTCAAACTAATAATTGGAATAAATTTGATAGATTTTACCCAAAATGGATGAGTATTGTTTCCATCTAAGGCTCTAGTATCTCCATAGGATATTTCACTCGTAGGTATGTTCAGCACTATGGTATATGTGATGTTTATTTTCTGCTCCTTGTCCTAGTGTGATTTATACATTCTTCCAAATTGAAATTTTCAACACTTGGCATGCATCAAATCCACCATAATCTCTATGAAATACCATTCACAAAGATAAACCTAACATAAGTGTGGTAACTTACCCAAAACGAAATTGAATTAGGCACAAGAGAGTTAGTGGGAAGTGGGAGAAATCTTTAATGCAAAGACATAAAAATGATATTAGGGATGTGTAATTATGCAATAATGTAAGATAAAAAGTAAATGATCTTTCAATTACTTTAATAAAAGCTCTATGGTGTAACAACTATGTAAGGATTTTAATGTGGTCCTCGGTGACGTTAATGCCAATGAGAGTGCTTTGGGGTAATCAACGGGAACTAATAATACATGTTAGTTTAGTCGTTGATGCAACTAAAGTAGGAAATTGAATGAGATTATGAATCAATATGAAATGCATTTGGGGATCAATAAAGAAGTTTTGGGAAAATATTAACATTAATATTGTAAAGTCATGCCCATAAACTTTATGGCTAACAATGACATGATGGGTTAGAAAATGGAACCATCCATTTTAGGGAGATATAAGAGGCTAATAAATGAGAGTTTAAAGGAAAGGATATAAAGAGGATGTCCCACACTTCAAAAAAGGTAGAAATTATTTCCAAATAGAGTTAAATGACATAACGAGACTTTGTAACTTCAACACTTTTTTCCAGTAGATTTGTCACTGGGAAATCAGGAGAAATTGATATATATCAAAATTAATAACAATAATTTCTTTCAACTACTGATATACAATATAAGGTATGTGCAAGGGTGGAAATAATTATCCATTATAATGTCAATGGCACAGGATCAGTAAAATATCAAACTAGTCATTGCCACGACCCTTTAAACTTATGACCTTCGATCTTTGATACGAGGTATTTCGAGAAAAAGAAGAGAGAGTTTTTAATACATCATTGACATTGTGAAAATGAAGATAATGGCTTTTCATAGAATTTAAAATGCTTTGACCTCTGATCTATGACACAAAGGGATATATAGGGTTGAGACTTTTTGATGGGAAAACTTTAAGGCTTAGGGGTGAAAGAAGGTATAATTCCTTGAGCCTTTCTTGCTAAAGGCCTAAGATAAATGAAAGTATATCAATGAAGGGGCCCCACACAAAAAATTTAATTTTTCTAGGGGTGGGTTGTTAGGTACAAAAATTGGCGACCTACTAGGAGGCTCAATTATCTCGACCATCATTTTAAGATGGTTATCATATCGAATGTATTTTTTGCGGTAAATATATGCTTAAGCTAGTTCAAGCATTTTCAATTTTTGTGTCCCACATTTCCTAGTGTAAAATTTCAAGAAAGGTCTAAATCATAAGCTAAATGTCGAAAGGTAGACTCTTTAGGTGTTATATGAGGACTAGGATAAATGATCAATAAATTTTGTTCTAGATTTTACTGGACAACCACTAGTTTGAATCAATAGGGAGACAATAATGTTTATAATGAGGGTGTTAATGTGTGTTCTCTTATCCAATTCACCACGAGAAAATTCCTCTTACCCGTAGGCAAGTAATTCCCCAAAAAGAATTTCTCCTTACACCTTTTTTACATGGACCCTTGTCCTAGTCACCATATGTGTGGCACTGCTCAATGGAAAAGATATTTTATATATATGTAAATATAGATTTCCATTTTTCGGTGTTTTCTATGATATCTTATGAGAGGCCACCTAGTGAGTTTGTGGGGGGGGGGGGGGTTATATCAAGAATCCCCTTAAATATGTGCAATGGTTGATATTGGGAGTTTCTTTGATTTGTAGGAACCTAATATCATACGCCATGCTTGTGAGAAAGCGATCTAAATGATTTTTTTTCCTTTATATATATTATTTCTACTGTATTAATATGAATTTATGGAAAGTCCTCAGATAAGGGCTAAATGGGTCCAACGACACATTGGCCATGTTTAGCATTAAGCTCTGAGATTAGATGAGAGTTCCACCAAACAATAGTATATACTAGGAACATACTTCAACAGTTAAATATTTCCCTTTAGGTATTCTTCATCAGATTAATCATGATTGAAAAATTAGTTCCACCAATTAAAGGCTTTTTGAGTTCCAAGGATTATCCTAGAAAGGGTATGTAGAAGATACACGATGGGAAACAAGATTTCTAAAGAAATCGAAAAATTAAAGAACATGGAAAATAAGATACAACCTATTAGGTATGGAGCTACAAGAAAAAAACCGTGGTCAAGTGAATTAGTGCTTCAAAAATTGGTCATTGACAAGGAGATGCTCTAATCTCCCCTCCAAGGATTTGAGTTTGAAGGTACTAGGACCAAGCTACTACTTAATTAGAATTGGTCCAAGCCAAAGGTTTTGGAACTTTGTGTGCTTTCCTTTGGGTTCCTTGGCTTTGTCCCATTTCAATAATAAGTATCCTCCTTGAAACTTCTTGTTGTCAACATAATTTTTGTCAAGCCAACATTTAATTGTAGCTTGGTGTCCATGCAGCCTACACTTGGATTTCTGATGTTCTTCTTCCAAATTCAATACTACTTTAATACATTTTTTCATGATGGGGGGCCAAATTTCTTGTGTTGATTGATTCAACTATAAGGATAGTAGGGATATATTAGAGGGAAGGATGGCTTCTTGACTGTAAACCAAGAAGAAAAGGGAATTTCCAATGGAAGCCTTAGGAATGACTCTATCTTCCCATAATGAATAAGAAAACATGTTGTGCTAGCTACTTTGGTGCTTCACTATAGTATTTTTGAGGATATTTACCATATTATTATTTGAATACTCAACCACGACATTCCGTTGTGGGTAATAATTGCCTGAGTATTTCATTATTATTCCTTTTTCTAATGCAAATTTATTAATCTTTAAGGAAGAAAGATAAGAGGCATTATCAAATACTAAATAAAGTAAAAATCCAAACCTAGTAATAATAGTTTGATCAGGGAATGATATCACTTGGTTTTTGTCCACTTTATTGAGAGGTATTGCTTCTATCCATTTGGTAAAATAATTTGTAGCAGTAAGAATATACTTATGATGCTTTGATGAATTGGGCATTCTCTCACTAATTATACCCAATCCCTACTATTAGAATGGTATTTCCACTTCTACTGGCTATGATTGTAATATTTCTTTCTCATCCCATGAACTTTTGGTAGATATCACATTTGTTGACATAAGTGTTCATGTATTTGAAGAGAGTTGGACAATAGTAACCCATGAGAAGGAATTTGTAGGATGTTGTATCTCCTTCAAAATTTCCCCCCTGTGGGGCCTTCATTTAAATATTTTAGAACCTTTTCTGAGTTTGATTTCCTAGACATTTGACTAAAACCCCATCATAATTTTGGCGAAACAAGATCCCATTTATGAATTGATATGAAATTGATTTAACCCTAAGGGCTCTCTACTGTGAAGGACTGAGGTAGATATGAGAAGTACCATGAGTCATGTGATATTTAATTTCATTATACCAAGAATTGGCTAATGACAAAATATAGTAGATATCTTTTTCCATTAGGAATTATTGAACATTACACCCTTCATTGACGACATTTATTGCCACTTTATATCAATAACTTGCATATCCCTTGACCCTTGAAAATTCAAGAATATTTTATTTCGATATTATATTTCTACAATGAGATCATCCAGTGTGCCATTTTTTCTTATATATATTTTTGAGTAAGCAGATTATTGATTGAGGGGCATAGGAAAATCACCTTTGTTTGAGATTTAATAAGGTGAGGCCTGAAATGCTTTATTTCCTCACAATGAAGGATTAGTTATCAACCTCTGAATACTAGACTTACACACCTTGAAGTCTCTAAATCATGAAAGTAATCAAAAATTTATTATCATCTAAATACTTTTGAGTTAATACTAAATCATAGGTTTCTTTTGAGGAAAATGTATAGAGAATAAAATCTTAGGTATAATCCATAATGAGGAGGGTGCGTGCTTTGGAAATTACCTTCTTTATTCTTGAAAATGCTTCTTTTCACTAAAGGTTCCATCTGAATTTAGTGTCTCTTTTCATCATGCCTTGTAAAGGCTTCAATATTTCAACAAAGCTAGGGTCAAACCTTCTAACAAAATTGATTTTTCCCAAAAATGATTACATTGCCTTCTTGATGCAAGGGAATCCAATTTGGAAATTTCTTTGGTTATCTTGGGTTATATCATTACTCCCGAATTGGACACAAAAAATCCTAACGAGCCCTATGAAATATTTGACCATCACTCTCTAAAATTGGCCCTTGTTTTTATAAATTTGAACATCTTTCTACAAGAGTACGTTCCCCACTTTGTTCTAAATGTGTTTTTTAGTTAGTCGGGCTGAAACACTAGCATCTGATTATACCATGAGAAATCATCGAGCAAAGATAAAATTTCAAATCCTATGATATACTAGAAGATATATTCCATAGGTGGGACATGCTAATTATCTTTTTCCAATGATTTATTTAAGTTCATGAAGTCCCCACATAGTCAAATATCACTGTTTTTCTTCCTGACTAGAACTATGTTTTCAAACCACTCAGATTGCCTAGCAAGGAAGATGATATTTGTTGTGAGAATTTAATTTAATCCCTTTTTCACTATCAACTCCAGGGGCCGATGCATTTTTCATAGTTTCTGTTGAACTAGTTTAGTAACTTCTTTCATAGGTATGATATATTGGATGATCTTTATATCAAATGTATTTAGGCCATCATAGGTCCAAGAAAAAACATCATTTTACTCTTTAAATAGTCAGATGAATGAAATCCTATAAGTAGGAGTACAACCAATTCCTAGGTTAATTTTCCCTGGAAACAATGTATTTCCCAAGTTTATGACCTTATACTACATAGTTGGGATGTTGGTCTTATAATTAGTTACTTAGCTAAATTTATCTTGTGGTAGTGTATTCGGCGCATGGGCAGACGAAATACACTTTTTCCTAGTAGGGGGGTTTCTTACCTACATGCAAGTCACAGGTCAAAGTGGTTTGTCAAACATTAGTGGAACAAGTTCAACATGTAATAAGCTAAGTTAAATGGAAACATAACATGCTACATAAATAATGAAACAAAAAACAAAAAACATGCACAAGAAACATGCTCAATAGAGAAAACACACTAACAAATCAACAATGGAGAGATTTATCCCTTTATTAGGTCCTGGTAGTAGTAGAATATATAATGTTAAATATCTTGTAGTGGATCCTTAGAGCTACAGAGCTCCAATATCCAAGACAAGGGGATCTCTTGCCCTCAAGTTTTTAGCAAGCCTCCCCTCCCTCTAAAAGGATGGTAGATCAATGGACACGTGGTGAAATCTTCTCTCTTAGATTGAGGTGTTGGATGGCCAACAACTGAATCCTTCCAATCCTCTTGTTGCTGGACAACACAAGTTGGTTTTCTAATGAGAAATCTGGCCAACATAACAATGTATCTCCCATTTTTCTTCCCATGGTTGGCTTTTATAGACCATTTTAAAATTTTCCCTCCCTCTCTTGGTCCAAGATGGATGGTGGCACAAGAGTGGGGATATGATTCCTTTGTGTGCTGCACTAAAGCCTCAAGGTGGCTCAAAGGCGACTGTACTTGTTAGGTTGAGTGAGAATATTTTTATCCAAGTGTTCCAAGTGGTTCTGGATGGTGACATTCCACATCCCCAGGACCGCGCAACTATTGAAGGGATAGTCGCGCAGTGGGAAATGCGTGCTCAGAGCGAGTGCTTCCTGTGCGCAGTACAATTTTTTTTCCTTTTGACCTTAGGAAAATTTAAATTTTTTCCCTGTAAATATTTATCTATACCTTCTTCTTGACATTTTCTAATGTCTTCTGCCTGTATTATTTTCTAGTGTTAACAGTTCTCCCCTAATGTATGGTTATAGGAAGAAATATATAGTCGAAATACATTATAGTTTATTTTTATGTGTATTCCTTTTAAGAGAGAGAGAGAGAGAGAGAGTAACTTGCTTGAGAACTGAGGTTGCAGACCCCTTTCCGTGAGTAAAAAAGACACCATGCTCTCTTGGAAACATGCAAGATATAGAATGAATAAAATATTTCTACCGGGAGGGCATGTCCCATGCTCGTGATGTTTTAACTAGCTAAGCTTATCTGAGAGATAGTTGTTCTATTTATGTCACTTTTTGGTAGTGACCTGTCATTGATTGATTATGATGGTTACTAACACCCTCAGGGGAATTTTTTCTTTGAAATAAGGTTTGATGTGGATCCCACATGCATAATATTGGTATGGCATGTTTTTTTATAACAAGTGCTCATTGTATGCATGGGTCTTTGACTGTTTGGGACCTTCCCGTGTAAGCATTACTGAAAGAGATGCTTATCGAGTCACGGGTCTTCGACAAATTCTGACAGAGTGCAATAGTTATGAAGTACAATACCATCTTAACATGAAAGCTTATCTTGAATTTGAATTTCAAGAGGATCGATGAAATCAATGGGCAATGATGATTCCCATAGTTCCATCCAGGGATTCCCCTGTGAGGTGAGAAGTCATCCAAGGTACTACATCCTTCTTGGAAAAAAAAAATTGTGGTCGATAAGAAGGAAGCATCAACCTACCGATATGAGTATTTATGCAAGGGACCATGGTTTCTGATGTAGCAGGGCATGGTGCGATAGGTTAACTTAGGCATGATTATGAAAAATGGTTATAACTGATGATGGTAGTTAAGTGGCCCGAGGTCAGAGCTGTAAATGTGAGTGGCGATGGTCATAACAATTTATGGTGAGGAAAGCCCTGGATTTGGTAGGACATCCAGGGTTGGTGTATGGTTTTTATGAGTGTCATGGAGGGGTGTGGTAAAGAATGTGTAGCTCTGACCAAGGGTGATTATGGATTGCTGCCAAGTGAGAAATGTGAGTGGATGGGTGGGATTGATCTCCTAAAAAATATTTGTATACTTTCCAAAATAATATAGAATGGATTTTGGATGTAAAAGCATGGAGACGGGTGCCCCTATAAACATGAAAATATTTTTTCACCACAGTGTGAGGAATGTGTTTTGCTGAGGGTGGGGGCCCCATTGGTTGGTCTTGGTGTGGGGGTGATGAAGTGGATGAAAAGTGTCGTAGATAGGCTATGTTGATGAGGGTGTGATAGGCCAAGTTCGAGATGCGGTGGCACATATTTGATCCACTTATATGAATGGTAGCCCGGGAAAGGGGTTTTAACATGAAATGGGTAAAACTTGACTTGATGTATGACATATTAAAGAAAATGAATTACTTCCCGGACTTGGATTTTATGGCCATGGCACTGTACCTTTGGTGTATGGTCTACATGACTAATGGATGCTATGGAGGGTAAGACTTTACCGACCCACGATAATTTTTATCATGTGCAAGGTAGGGTGATGATAAACATGGTCAGGTGAATGAAACCTATGGTTGATTTCTCTGGAGAAATGATGTTAGGATATGCAAAGCTTCTTTGGGAGCTTATCATGCTAGGGATAGAATGATACATGCTCTTGTACCTTTATTGGTTGGGGAATATGGTGATTCGGCATGTTTGTAATAACTACAACCAATACCCAAAGTAAGAGAATCTTTTTTATTCAAACATATTTGAAATAAATTTGAATGTAAAGCAATACAAGAGGGCATACCCGTTGAGATTGAAAACATGAATTTTTTCGAGGCCTGGATTTATGGGGCCTAGCTTGAACATGATGAAGTGTTGATCACTGTGTTTCTTGTGGTTTTGTAATTGGGCTTTATAAGCTCGAGTTATGATCTATCGAATAATGAGAAAAGGGTGATATATGGCCAATATGGATCATTTCAACTCATTTGTGTCATATGACAGTGTGAGGTCACAGCTGAGCCCCTGCTCCTGAACCTTTCTTGCCATTGTAGTTAGCATGAGTACTCAGAATTTGCGTCGTCTGTGTCAGGTAGGGCCCTGAACATCCAAATTTTCATTTTTTTCACGTTTTTGCTTGTGGGGTCTTCACAAATGTGAATTTGTACGAACTTTATACCTCTTTTTTTTCTTGACCACGCGGGAAATCGAGGTTGACCCATGCGATCCTCACAGAGAAGGAAATATTCACACGAGGCCTTCATGCCTGGTGAAGGATTTGTGCAATGATTCACGCATCTGTATATAATACAAATGCGTGATCATCATGCCTGACCTCTGCACAGGTGCAATGATGTTTAAAATTAAAATATATATATATATATATATATTTAAAACAACTTTTGCATTTTAGTCACTAATTTTTGGTTTTTTTCTGGTCACAAGATGTTGTGGCGTGAGAGAGTCTGACCTGATCATTGAGCAGATGTGGCCCAAGACCCTAGTGCTCGGGGGGTTTTGGCACAGTATGGGTTGCTCAAATTTCTCGAGAACAACCTGCTGAGGTAACATGATGGTCTACTTTGATTCTTGGTTGAGACAACGTGTTATGGTGCTACACTGTAGAGACATCGTCATCTAGATAGAGACAGACGCTTACTTCATGACCGATCTACTGCCTTAGGGGTGGGCTCTTCCACACCCACTACCAGCTGGGGGAGTGAACATCCATCGCTGGGCTCTAGATCACTACGATCCCGAAGCGATTACACGGGGATGTGTATGTATCAGCTCTGAGACAGATTTAGCTAAGAGTGGTGCCTTGTCCATGATAGTTTTCCTGATAGGGTCATCATCGCCTAATAGGGCGTCAAGTCCACATATTGCAGTCTTACGCCGGCTTTGGGCCACTCACTTCTATGACTAGGCTCGCCATGTCTACCAAGGCATGGTGACACAGTTGGGCAAGGCCCATAGGGAGACCTATAATATCTTTACCTATGTGAGCATCCTCTGTAGTATCATGTATGAGAGGGTGGTGATGTTTAGACATTTTTTGGTAGTGCCCATGGGTCCTCCTAGGGATCCTCGGATGCAAAATTTGGCACTCGTGATTCCCCAAGGTGGAGGAGGAGTGTCTAGTCGCTATTGGGATGCAATAATTGATGCATGGATTGAGTCAAACCCGCAGATGTTTCTGGACTACCCATACTCAGGGATGGACTTCGGGGGGACCTGGATATGGGTCTTCTTGCTGGTTACACATGGGGCCCAACAGGTACGATCCTTGATGTTTTTCTGCACTTGTGAGGATTTTATCATGTATATATTTATATGTCTTTTATGGTGACACTAATACTATTTTTAGTTTCACTTGTAGATGTGGGTTCGGCGAGGCATCCTGCTACCTGCTTGGTGGGACTTCAGCCTTTGAGGAGGGTCCCAGGTGGGGCCATTGAACCCCAGATTGGGGGGCACGGAGGTGTTGGGGGCCATTCAGAGGAGGTTAGTAGTGTTACAGCTGCCGGAGCAGATGCTTCCCTAATTACATGTGCTGAGGTAGCAGAGGAACGGGCGGCGATAGTCGAGGCTCATATTGTAGTGGTTGAGGAGAATTTGGTTGCTTCTGACCTTAGGGTGCTGGCGGCAGAGGCTCGGGCCAAGGCTATTGATGCTCGTGCAATTGATCTAGCCGACTCATTGATTCGATTAGAAAGGTTGACACAGGGTATGCCGATCCGGGGATTTTTTGATGATCTAGACAATGTGTGGCTCGAGACAGTGCTAGCTCGATATAGAGTGCATCACCTGACTTTGTGCCATGCATCACTTACAGTTTTGGTTGCTACACCTTTACTGGCACTAGGTGCAGTCGTGGGTCTAGAGGACCCACCACGTGGGGCTCAGCGCTAGGGGTATTTGTATGTTTGGGGAAAGCACCCATTATGAAGAAATTTTGATGACATGTAGATTTTTTTTTTACTGACATTATGTTCAGGGACATGACTCGTATACTGGGACTCATATATATTTTGATGTATGTATGCGAGATGTATATTTTTTGTGGCTATTATGATGTGTCTATGGTTATTACTTGTGCTTATTATGGATTTTATGTACCTATGATGGATATTTATGTTTTATTCTTTGCTTTTTTATGGATGATGGTCTATAAGAGATGCATTCCAGTCTAGGATGTGGTTTGCTATGCGATTGACTGTCTGGTTTTGATTTCTTGGTACATGTGTAAATGTAATGTGATCAAAATGAAAATGTAATCATCATGCATGCAAGTACTTCCTAAATAGGTGATAATTTTGTATTTCAAAAACTTTAACTGCGATACCACTAGCTAGGAATCAAGATAGACATGTATATGGTGAATGCCCTGGTTGGAGGCATCGCTCAATATCCTGACGACAGCATCATATTCTACTTGATTCTTGGTAGTTGATCTGATACATACTTTTTTGGTGAGGAACAGTGACTAATCAAGATAGTATATGGCCCAAGCGGTTGCTACTATATTTTGCGACCATCGCGACGCTCCTTTAACAAATCCAAAATAGTGGATGGGCGGACAATCCATCTATGGCACAAGAGTATTTTTTAGAACAAGTCCTCGATGATTGTGATCATCTCAAAAAATTATGTTACATGCATCCTATCTCTAATGTTGAGACTTCCTACCCTTATGGTTAAATTGTTTGAGGTAGATTCCATTGACGAGGTTAGCTAGGAATGTACCATCGGGCTCTGATATGATGTATTCTCCCTTGAGGAGGTAATTTTTTATGATGTCAAGACCTTTCCATAATGTTTCAAATTTCCCAGGTCCTAAGGCCTCTTTTGCAACATCGTAGCGGAGGACTAGCTCCCCCTCTGAAAAATGAGTGGGGGGTGATGTTGCGGTCGAATGATGCTTTTACCTTTTTCTTATGTGCTTAATTATTGTTGAGTCTCAATTCTGCATATTTTCCATACACTTTTCTATACCTTTTTCACTCACCCGAACCTCCCAAATTCTCAATATCATTGTATATTAATTGCAAAAGAGCATCTAACATGGTTTTTAATTATATTTTTGTGTCTGCTGTTTCATTTAGATTTTGTTCATTTAGCTGCGGAATCTTGCCACTTTCCGCAGCTGCTGCAACTTTCTGCAGCCATTTTGTGAAACTCTATGTTACAGGTGTCTACAGGAAAAACGAGCCACATGGGCAAGTCAGAAATGATGTGGACATGGTTCGTGTCCTATTGGCTCGAGCAAACTCATCTAAAGAAGCTGCGGTCAAAGGCGCCAAATGGAAGTCAACCATAGAGTCTCACGGTGACAGGACTCTGTTTCGTGTCACGTGAAGGTTCATATGGCCGTTTCTGAGTTGCGGAGGACAAGTCGACATCTGTACATGGCTCCATAGACGAATTCAAACATCCACTCCTCATAGATTTACTTTTCAATACGGCCATGATCCTAGATCCGTGGACGTAATGGTCTACGTGTTATCCACCAGCATAAACTTTAGGAATTAGTTATGTTTCTTTTGTTATAAATAACGCGTTTGCATATGCATATAGAGTTAGTCTCGATTAGTTTCTGTTATCTTTTATTAAGTCTGCTCTGTAATGTAATTACACTGCCTTTGTGCCGTAATACTACCTTACTGTTATGACTGCATTTTAATATAAGAAGACTCTATTTTCCAACATAATTCGTACTTGAAGATTGTTGCCAAGGCTGGTGTAGAGGGCCCCTGCACTTGCCAAGGTTCTGTGCATTATTGTATAGTTCTTATTTTATTTATTTAAAGCTCATTGTGCCATAATCCATTCACATGTTTATACATTGCATCTTTCATGATATATATGCTTCATTTCTGTTTATAAACTTTCATGCTTTCCATTTCACTTCTGTCTTTCATGTTTTATGTTATTGATTACTGATCAGTGTTCTTGTTTCAGGTTATAGATAGGCAGCCCGGGCATTTGCATAACTTTTTGACCAATGACATGGAATTAATATTGTTCTGCTGCTAATTTGTTTTCTTAGTTTCTGTTTAATTTCAGTACTGCTTTGTTTAATTCAGTTTTGCTCATTTGCTTCAGTAGTTAAATTTAGATATATTAAATGGTTAGTCTAATCTTCGGTTATAAGCCACGACATTATACTTCCAAGGAGGGATTGTATTATGAAATGTGTAGTTTGGTATTAGTTTCCTTTCTGCAAGATTAGAAATATTAAATTGTGCATGACATCTTCAGTTACCTCCAAAAGCCACAGCTGGACTGATGGTGAGGGATTGTATTATGAAATGTGTAATTTGGTATTAGTTTCCTTTCTGCAAGATTAGAAATATTAAATTGTGCATGACATATTCAGTTACCTCCGAAAGCCACAGCTGGACTGATGGTGAGGGATTGAATTATGAATGTATGGTTTGATATTAGTTTACTTTCTGCAAGTTAGATATCGGTTACTCAAGTTGTTTATGGTTACTTCCGAAAATCATAGCTGGACTAATGATGAGGGATCAGAAGACAAGTTGATGTAAATTGATTTAGATTTACTTTATTGCAACTTTTGGATTTCTTTTAGCATAATTTATTTTGTGTTTAGACAGCAGCAAGAATAGTTTGGTTTCATGCTCACTAGTTCACTGTTTTGATTCATTAGATTAGCAGCACCTTTTCATTTCAGCAGCGCATTTTCATTTCCTTTCAAGTTTTGTCATTGTAAATTTCAAATTCCTTTTTAAGTTTCAAGTTGGTAAATCATTATAGAGGATATCATTTCCTTGAAAAAACATAACCATACTTGTTTTCATTTTAGAATTTCCATTTCATCTTAGAAAACCAAAAACGACAAAAAGTTAAGAAATAGGTTATCTTTCACATATAGTGCGCCGCACTTCATCAGCTTACGAATCCCGGATTGACAAATTAAATGCAGCAATTTAGGACACACTAAATTGACCAAACATTTTGGCGCCGTTGCCGGGGAAGTGTAACTAGGTAGCCAATTTCTTAAAAAAAAAAAACATAAAATCATAAAAGAAGGAAAAACTTGATAACTTCTTGAAGTATGCTCTCCTCTTGCACCTAGTGTGATCTGGAGGATCAGAAAAGAGAGTTATTGGTTTAGTAATTTCTTAAGTATGCTCTCTTCTTGCACCTAGTGTGACCTGGAAGATCAGAAAAAGAATTATTAGCCCAACTTTTTAAAAATAAAAAAAATGACATGCATAGAGCAAGAGATTCTAGAAGAAGGTTTATAGCTAAAGCCAAGAGTTCGATTTTCACAACTCCATCTTCTTCAAGGCATAGACCAGATTCACCACCATCTACCCCTAGCCTTAAGATTTTTGGAATTCAAGGAGTAGCTGAATTAGAGGATTCTCCTATACCATCTACTAAATCCCATTTAGAAAACAAAGAGACTCTCTCTCATCCTCCCTTGATAGAAGAACTAGAGGAATTTAAGGACTCTAAAGAAACTATCATGGCAGAGGAAGTAATAGATGGAGGTAGAGGTAGAGGTATAAGAGGAGGAAACAATGGAGACAACAATGGTGAAGGAAATAATGGAAGAAATAGGGAAGGAGACAACTTGTTTGGATTCCCTATAGTTGATGAGGAAACTCATACAATGATGAAAAATATCTCACCATCTGTCCTCCCTAACTTTTATGGATTGCGAAGTGAGGATCCTGAAACATTTCTGTTTGAGTTTGAAGTCGTGTGCCGAACCTATGACTATATGGAAGACTCTCAAAAACTCAAACTGTTTCCTTCAACATTGAAGGGAGCCGCTTTGAAATGGTTCATGGGATTAGCCACCCAATCTATTAGGACTTGGAATGATATGAAACAAAAAAATTTGGATAGATACTTGGACTATTGTATGCCCACCAATCACAAGGATGAGGTATTCAAAATGATGCAAAAAGAAGATGAAAATTTGGAAGATTTACTTGAAATATTTCAATACAACTTGAAAAGAGCAAAGATGAGCAATTTAGATGATGAAACCTTGAAAGCCCTCATATTAAAAACCATTAGAGATGAATGGATAGATATTTTAAACATGATGGGAAAAGGAGACATTTCTCAGCTCCCACTTCGTGACATAACAGAACTATGTGTCCATCTCTCAAGAGGAAAATCTAAAACAGGAAAAGGGCCTAGGGATTCTTCTCTTATTAGGGCTAACAAATCTGCAACTGGATCAGTAAGTAGGGCAGAGATTGGTAATATGCTTGATGAGTTCAAAACTGATATCTTAGGGAGCCTTAGTGAACAGCTAGACACCCTTAAAATCCAAAACAAGCAGAAAGCAGAAACAGATGCTTTAGCCATCTTTTGTCCGAAATGTAGGAAGAAACATGCTTTAAGGGAATGTCCCTTGGATGCAAAATTTGTAGAAACATGTATGATTTTCTCAGAGAATCATGAGATCAAGGATTGTCCTTCAATTCCTGGACTCAAATCTATCTTTCGAGAAGACCCAAATTCAGTAGAATCTCTCTGTTTTGTTGCAAAAAGACCTTGGCAGGGACAACAAACTCAAGGGTTTAACAACCCTATGAATTTTCAAACCCCACCAAATTGGAATCCTTGGCAACAACCTTGGCCCCAACATCAGAATCCATATCAGCCATGGGTACAAGGGATGCAAAATCCTTGTGGGAGATTTGCTCAATTTTATCAATATCCTCCATCTTTTCAAAATCAACAAGCTCCACAACTTCCAAACCCAAATCCACAACTTTCATTGCCATTTCCACAACAACAACCTTCTCAACAAAATCCAAATCCTCAACTCATGCTCCCATACCAACAAAAGACAAGTCAACTTCCAGCTCAGCCATTACCAAATCCTAATAATAAGAATCCTCAGAATACTTACATGGTAGAAGGACAACAATTTCCTACCTATATGATTGTTCCTCTCAACGATGTACAACTCAGATCTGGTAGAGTTTTAGAAAAACCTTCTATAGATATTCAAGAACAAGATACCTCTGAGGAGGATTCTCTTCAAGTCAATAAGGGTTCTGAGGAAGCATCTCTTCAAAATTCAAACATTCAAAAAGAAAAAGAAAAGTCAACACCCACAACTCCTATAGTTGAGCAACCTGCATCTTCATCTACACCTCCTTTTCCTGAAAGACTACAAATTGACAAAGGGGTGGAAAAACAAATCTTGTTGCCTAACTATGACTTCCTAGATGAATTGAAGAATGTCTGTATCAAGATTCCCTTGCTACAAGCCATTCGAGAGATTACTATTCTAGAAAAAACAATAAAGGAGTTGAGTTTCAAAAGACCAGGAAGGAAACTAAAAGACACAAGAAGAATCCACCCGGTAGGAAAAATTGCAGATATTATGATGGGAAAAATTACCATGCAGAAGTATGTAGATCCAAGAAGTCCAATTGTCAAGAAACATATAAATGGGATAGAAATTCCAAACACATTGATTGACTTAGGGGCTGCTATTAACATTATGAGTAGACAGACTATGGACCAGCTAAAACTTCCTAACCTTCTTTTTACACCTACTTTACTGCAACTTGCAGATCGATCAATTATTAAACCGGATGGTGTATTAGAAGATATTTCAGTCTCCTTAGATTCTTGGGAATATCCAGTAGATTTTATGATTTTGACTCCCAAGAGTAATCTAGGAGGGCATCCACTTATCTTAGGAAGACCTTGGCTAGCCACAGCTGATGCTTTTATTAGTTGTAGATCTAGGGACATGTACATTTCTAATGGTAATTCGACAAAGAAATTCAATTTGTATCCTCCAGCAAGAGCAATCACAGAAGTAGGAGACAATGAATGGGTCGATGATGAGGACATTATACAACCTGTCTTTACCATTTCTGAAATCGGTGAGGATAGTCAAATTCTGAACACATTAGAAAATTTTGAGACATCTTCAGAATATGACCCCACACAATTTCAGTTGGAATCCGACATAGAATATTTATCATCAAGACAAATGTCTCTTTACTCTATGGAAGAGTTTGGTAGTTCTACTATTGAGATTTTTCCAGGAAAAACATTGAATATCAACAAACATTTGGAAAAGTCACAACAAGAAGAACTAACAAAAATCTTGCAAAAACATTCTACTACATTTGCATGGGAGTATACTGACATGAAAGGTATTGATCCTAAGACTTGCATCCATCATATCTATATTGAGGAAAACAGTAGACCAATCAGACAACCTCAAAGAAGGATGAATCCAAATCTTAGGAGATAGTGAAAGAAGAGCTCCAAAAACTACTCAATGTAAACTTCATTTATCCAATTTCAGATAGCCGATGGGTTTCTCCTTTGGTTATAGTACCTAAAAAGAATGGTAAATGGAGGGTATGCATTGATTACGGGGAATTGAACAAAGCAACTTTGAAGGATCACTTTCCTTTGCCTTTTATTGATCAGGTATTAGATACATTAGCAGGTAAAAAGTACTTTTCATTTTTGGATGGTTTTAGTGGCTATAATCAAATTCAGGTAGCACCTGAAGATCAAGATAAGACCACATTTACTTTTCCATGGGGAACTTTTTCCTACCGAGTACTTCCTTTTGGGTTATGTAATGCACCTGCAACATTCCAAAGAGCAGTACTAGGAATTTTTTCTGATCTAATCCATGATTGTGTAGAGGTTTATATGGATGATTTTACGGTTTATGGTAATTCATTTGAAGAGGCATTAGAAAATTTGGAAAAAGTTCTTATAAGATGTAAAGAAACAAACCTTTCATTAAGCCATGAAAAATGCTTTATGATGTTTACTGAAGGGATTGTTTTAGGACATCATATTTCGGGAGATGGGATTAAGGTTGATAAATCAAAAGTTGAAGTCATCTCCAAGTTGCCTATTCCAAATTTTCAAAGAGATGTTAGAAGTTTTCTGGGATTTATTGGTTACTATAGAAGATTTATAGAAAACTTCACTAAAATAGCATCTCCAATCTTCAAATTGCTTACAAAAGATTGTGAATTCAAATGGGATCCTGATTGTCAATCAGCTTTTGAAACTTTGAAAACAAGAATATCTGAAGCACCTATCTTAAGAGGACCAAATTGGAAACTCCCTTTCCATATTTCTACGGATGCTTCAGATACAGCTCTAGGAGTTGTGTTGGGTCAAAAATATTTAGTTCCTTATGCCATTTATTACACCAGTAAAAATTTGACTCCCACAGAGTTGAACTATACTATGACTGAAAAAGAGTTTTTAGCTGTTGTTCATGCAATTAATAAATTTAGACATTACATAATAGGCTATGAAACTTTTATTCATACTGACCATTCTGCAATTAGATATTTAATGAGCAAACCTATTACTAATGGCAGAGTGACAATATGGCTTTTACTTTTGCAAGAATTCAATATTACTGTGTTGGATAGACCAGGAAAACAGAATACAGTAGCTGATTTCTTGTCTAGAATTCAGAATACTAAAGAAGATTCTCTTGTAGAGGATAAGTTTCCTGATGAATACTTGTTTGCAGTAACTATTAAAACTCCTTGGTATGCAGATATTGCTAACTATTTGGTTACAGGGAAACTTCCTTCACATTTATTTCCAAGTGAAAAACGAAAAATTATTCAGGAGAGTTCAAAATATTCATGGATTTCTAACGAATTGTTTAAAACGGGGCCAGATCTTGTGATCAGAAGATGTGTCAGGGAAGATGAAATGCCTGATATTCTTAAGGCATGTCATGATGAACCATGCGGCGGACACTTTGCAGACAAAAGGACGGCCTATAAAATCTTCTCTTTAGGATATTATTGGCCTTCCCTCTTCAAAGATGCAAAACAATATGTCAAAAGGTGTGACAGCTGCCAAAGAGTAGGGAAACCTACCCTTTCAAATGAAATGCCATTGCAAACACGGGTACTCATTGAACCCTTTGAAAAATGGGCTTTAGATTTCATTGGACCTATTAATCCACCATCTAAGCAAAAGAAGTATATATTGGTTTGCACTGATTATGTTACTAAATGGGTAGAAGCTAAAGCATTAGTATCTGCTACTGAAAATTCGGTTGTTCATTTTCTTTATGAGGATATTTTTACTCGCTTTGGTGTTCCAAGAGAAATTGTGACAGATCAGGGGAGCCAATTCACATCCAATTTGGTGGAAAAGTTGATGGAAGAATACAAAATCAAGCACAGAAGATATACTCCTTACCATCCACAAGCAAATGGTCAAGTGGAGTCCACAAACAAAGTTCTTGAAAGTATCATCACCAAAACTGTTCATCTACATAGAAGAGATTGGGCGGAAAGGCTTCCAGAAGCCTTGTGGGCCTACAGAACTACATGGAGGAATACAACAGGACATTCTCCCTATGAACTTGTTTATGGGAAAGAAGTCTTACTCCCCATTGAGTTCCAAGTCAAGACCTTCAAGATAGCAGTTCAGTTGGGGATGGACTTATCAGAAGCCCAAAAGCATAGAATGGAGCAATTGAATGAGCTAGATGAGATTAGACAAGAAGCAATTTTAAAAACTGATCTAGTTCAATATCAAAGAGCTAAATGGCATGACAAGTACATCAAAGAGAAGAAGTTTCAAGAAGGAGATTGGGCATTGTTATTTGATTCCAAGTTTAAATATTTTCAAGGAAAATTTCAGACTCATTGGCTTGGGCCATATGAGATTGACAAGATCTTTAGCAATGGAGCGGTAAGAATTAAGACCATTGATGAGTTTCAAACTCCTCTTATTGTGAATGGCCATAGATTGAAAATTTATCATAAGCCACTCTCAAAAGAGGATTTTTTCAAAATGTTTCAAGAAAGTTCTGCAATCAGGCTGGTACAGAAGAATTCTTCTTCTCCACCAGCCTAGCTTTTGTTCTTTTCAGTTAAAAAAAATAAAATAAATAAATAAATAAATAAATAAATATTTGTATAAGCCTGAAAACCAATCACTGATTGGCAGTCTTATACAGAAAATATAGGGTGAAAATCAGGAACAACTGACACTCTATATTTTCCAAAAAAAAAAATCTCTCTTTCATTACACAAGTTTTGTGACCACCCACTCCATTTCATTCCACTTCATTCCGTTTCATTTCACTCCATTTCACTTCATTTTATTCCATTTCATCAATAAAATTCTTTTTCATGATCATTTCCATCTGGTCATTTGTCATCTGTTCATCTCCATTCATCCAAATAATAGCTGTGTCAGTTTCCACAGCTAACATCTGTTTCCACAGCTGACTCCAGTTTCCGTAGCCAGAAGCAGATTCCGCAGCTACAACTCTGTTTTCAAAAGAATGTACAGCCAGATGTTATCTCCATAATCATGAAATAAAATGCAGGTGAGAGGATCAAAAATGAAGACATGGAGCATTCAAGACACCAATAAAGAGTAACTAGTTGAAGACCAAGGGAAAAGGCAAAGATTCCAAAGGTATGAATAAAATTTATTTCAAATAGCATTGAAAAACACATTTTTATATAGTTCTGAACCATAAGCTCCATCCATTATGTGAAATGATTATATTGACAATTCCGTAACCTTTCACGATCTCCATATTATCCTCTCGCATTCATTCTCAAACGGTTCCATCATTAAACCCCCGATCTTCACTCATGTTCCAATATTCCACCGGTGACAATGAGACGTAATTGATTTGACCATGGACTCTTACAGCCGCATAAATCTATAGCCATTTTTTAAACGTGCTCATATTTATTGTGCAGCCACCAAAATTCAAAACACTGCCGGATGTGTTATACTCTGTTAACCTCACAGCCGTATCTCTGTTGTGCTCACGAAAACCCCTCTCTGTTCTGTTCACTCCATTTCGTTCTCTACTACGCTATAGTCTGTATACCACTCTCTGACATTTACCCACAGTCATTGTGCTCATCTCCGTGCATTCAGCCGTTCTATTTCCATTGAACCCTCACGCAGGCAAATTTGTGAAGAGCAGAAAGAAAAATGGGTAAATTGCTAAGAGCAGAACCGGAAGGACCTAAGTTTATGGAGGGATATCCGCAAGTAAGGGATATATTGAAGAAAGAAAATTGGCTGCGGTTTATCCAGAAATTCAGAGGTTATCATAAAGAAGTGACGAAGGCATTCGCAAGGTCGTTTAATGGCTTGGAAGTAGAGATTGGAGACCTTAAGTTTGCGGTCAATGAAGCATCTATAGCAACAACCACGGAACTTCTTCAGGAGGGTGAGCGTTGGTTTAAGAATAAAAGCATCAGTGATGAAGCATGGAGAAAAATATTACGAAACCAAGGTATGGACATAACTGTTTTTAAAAGAGGAATTCTTGTGCATGCATTGAAAGAGGAATGGGCTACTTTGCTGCTAGTTGTTCAGAAATTCATTACATGTGAAGGCCGTTTTGGGTCCATGTATATGTACCATACCAGGTTGCTGATGAATTTTCTAGATAATCAAGCTCTCAATCTCCCATATTTTCTATTAAATAGCTTGAAGAAAATGTCTGTGACTGTTCGGAAACATTTAGGAGATGTAAAACCACATCTATATCACCACGGTCTTGTAAAAATTTTGATTGAAAAAGAGTTAAAGGAGAAGAAAGACACATGGGAACAATTTCTGATTAGAAATTTCTTTGAGGAACCTCAGGAAATTCCTAAAGGTAGTACAACAAGAAGGAGTAGAAGGAAAAGAATAAATGATGAAACTCAAATTACTCCTACTCAAGAAATTCCTGAAGGTAGCACGGCAAGAAGAAGTAGGAGAAAAATAACAATTGATGAAATTCAAAATACTCCTACTACTACAATTGAAAGAACTGATAGGGAAGAGAGACTGTCAAAGAGGAAGAAGAAATAAATCAAGGGTAAGAAGCCAATAACACCAAAAGAGAGGAAAACTATTGAGGCTATACATCAAACTCCTTCTTCTGAAGAAGAAGATCATCAAGTGTTATCTGAAAGATTAGTTTATCTTCAAAAACAGTCATCTATGGCCAAGAAGACAGAGAAAGGAAAACAAAAACAAAAAGATAGTGTACCACAGCGTGTGAGAAGAAGCAGCAGACTTAAGGGGAAATTGAGGAAAACGCAAATGAAGGGTCCTCATTTCATTGATTTGGGAGAGGAAACATCTGAACAGTCCCCAGCTGACCATAGTCCATCTCAGTTAGTTAGTGAACCTGGTTCATTTCATTCTCAGTCAGACATTGAACATAGTCCATCCCATTCTCAGCAAGATGTTGATGTGAGCCCTTCTCAGCCAGATTTTGAAGATAACTCTCCTTCACGGAATTTTGGGGACAACCCAATAAAAATGACACCTGATATAGACCCCAAGCAGCAGGAAGTATATGACTATATAGAATCTTTGGAAAAGGCAGCTACAGGTCCCAGTACTTCGTCCATTCAGCCTCATACAGTACATGATGATTTAGTCCAATCACTAAAACATGAAATCTTTGAGTTAGAGCTTTTAAATAGACACATCAAAAATGAAAATGAGACATTGAAGGAACAAGGCAAACTGGACAAAATCATTCATGATAATACCATGCTACATCTGGGAATATGGCAGAAAAAGAACAAGAAATTGAAAAGGAAATGCCAGAAGTTAAGCAGAGCACTGGTTAATATCAAATTTAGGTGCTTAATGAAGAAACCCAGAATGTTGGCAGCACCAAGGAAGAGGAGGAGAGGATTGGATGTGCTGGCTGAAGTGTCAAGGCATATGAACAAATGAAGGAATATCAAAATTTTGGTTGCATGAGGACATGCAACACCTTCACAGTGGGGGTATGTTGAGTCTCAATTCTACATCTTTTCCATACACTTTTCTATACCTTTTTCACTCACCTGAACCTCCCAAATTGTCAACATCATTGTATATTAATTGCAAAAGAGCATCTAACATGGTTTTTAATTATATTTTTGTGTCTACTGTTTGATTTATATTTTGTTCATTTAGCTGCGGAATCTTGCCACTTTCCGCAGCTGCTGCAACTTTCCGCAGCCATTTTGTGAAACTCTATGTTACAGGTGTCTACAGGAAAAACGAGCCACATGGGCAAGTCAGAAATGATGTGGACATGGTTCGTGTCCTATTGGCTTGAGAAAACTCATCTAAAGAAGTTGCGGTCAAGGCGTCCAAATGGAAGTCAACCGTAGAGTCTCACGGTGACAGGACTCTGTTTCGTGTCACGTGAAGGTTCATATGGCCGTTTCTGAATTGCGGAGGATAAATCAACATCTGTACATGGCTCCTTAGCCGAATTCAAACATCCACTCCTCATAGATTTACTTTTCAATACGGCCATGATCCTAGATCCGTGGACGTAATGGTCTACGTGTTCTCCACCAGCATAAACTTTAGGAATTAGCTATGTTTCTTTTGTTATAAATAACGCATTTGCATACGCATATGAGATTAGTCGATGTTAGTCTCTGTTATCTTTTATTAGTCTGCTATGTAGTGTAATTATGCTGCCTTTGTGTCGTAATACCACCTTACTGTTATGACTGCATTTTAATATAAGAAGACTGTTTCCAAACATAATTCGTACCTGAAGATTGTTGCCAAGGCTGGTGTAGAGGGCCCCTGCACTTGCCAAGGTTCTGTGCATTATTGTATAGTTCTTATTTTATTTCTTTAAAGCTCATTGTGCCATAATCCATTCACATGTTTATACATTGCATCTTTCATAGTATATATGCTTCATTTCTGTTTATAAACTTTCATGTTTTTCATTTCACTTCTGTCTTTCATGTTTTATGTTATTGATTACTGATCAGTGTTCTTGTTTCAGGTTATAGATAGGCAGTCCAGGCATTTGCATAACTTTTTGACTAATGACTTGGAATTAACATTGTTCTGTTGCTAATTTGTTTTTCTTAGTTTCTTTTTAATTTCAGTACTGCTTTGTTTAATTCAGTTTTGCTCATTTGCTTCAGTAGTTAAATTTAGATATATTAAACGCTCATAACATCTTCAGTTGCCTCCGAAAGCCACAGCTGGACTGATGGTGAGGGATTGTATTATGAAATGTGTAGTTTGGTATTAGTTTCCTTTCTGCAAATTTAGATATATTAAACTGCTCATAACATCTTCAGTTGCCTCCGAAAGCCACAGCTGGACCGATGGTGAGGGATTGTATTATGAAATGTGTAGTTTGGTATTAGTTTCCTTTCTGCAAATTTAGATATATTAAATTGTGCATGACATCTTCAGTTACCTCCGAAAGCCACAGCTGGATTGATGGTGAGGGATTGAATTATGAATGTATGGTTTGATATTATTTTACTTTCTGCAAGTTAGATATCAGTTACTCAAGTTGTTTATGGTTACTTCCGAAAATCATAGCTGGGCTAATGATGAGGGATCAGAAGACAAGTTGATGTAAATTGATTTAGATTTACTTTATTGCAACTTTTGGATTTCTTTCAGCATAATTTATTTTGTGTTTAGACAGTAGCAAGAATAGTTTGGTTTCATGCTCACTAGTTCACTATTTTGATTCATTAGATTAGCAGCACCTTTTCATTTCAGCAGCATATTTTCATTTCCTTTCAAGTTTTGTCATTGTAAATTTCAAATTCCTTTTTAAGTTTCAAGTTGGTAAATCATTATAGAGGATATCATTTCCTTGAACAAACATAACCATACTTGTTTTCATTTTATAATTTCCATTTCATCTTAGAAAACCAAAAACGACAAAAAGTTAAGAAATAGGTTATCTTGCACATATAGTGCATCGCACTTCATCAGCTTACGAATCCCGGATTGAAAAATTAAATGCAGCAATTTAGGACACACTAAATTGACCAAACAATTATATTGGAGCAACTCTTGTCAATTTTTATCTACGAGTTCTAACTGTACCAACCGTTTCTCTAAAGGTTGGGTATCATCGAGGAGTTCTATAGCTACACGTAAGTTTGGGATTTCCTATTCAATGGAAATCACTGCCTCCACTCCGTACACTAGTTGGAAAGGTGTGAATCCTGTTGAGGTTTTAACCGCCATGTGATATAGCGAAAGGGCTGAAAAAACCATATGGTGCCAGTTTGTTTTATGGTTATTGAATATATGTTGTAACATTGTTTTGAGTAATTTTTTAACAACTTATTCCTATCCATTGGACTGGGGGTAGTATGGAGACGAAAATTCCTATGTGAATCCTAGGTGATGAGACAACTCCTGGAATATTTGATTTTCAAAATTATTTCCGTGATCAAAGAATAATTACTTAGGCACACCGAATCATGTGATGACATGGTTGAAGAGAAACCGTTCCACGTTTTCTTTCGTGTTGTCATATGTAGGCATGGCTTCTGCCCACTTCGTGAATAGTCAAGGGCTACAATAACGTATTTGTGGTTTCCTGAAAACATAGGGTTGCAAGTCATAAATTCAATTCCACATTTACAAAAGGGACTAGCTACAATGATCGGGTGTAGAGGAGAGGGATGTACTCTTTCCTTGTGGGTGAAGCATTGGCATCGCTCGCATTGTTTGACTGCTTGAATTCAATCGTGGAATAGGGTGGGCCAAAAATAACCCACCCGTAGGAATTTTTGGGCGGTATCCATCCTTGAGAGGTGGTCGCCGTAAGCTCCACTATGGCATTTATTTAGGGCTTTCTTAGCTTGGTCGTGTGTGAGGCATTGACATAAAATAGTGTCAACACCTCTTCGATAAAGGACGTCCCCCCATGAGGAGGTATCGGGGGGCCTGGTGGCGTATGTGCGTTCGGTTATCACATGTGAGCTGAGGCTTGAAATTTTGGGTTCGTAAGAATAGGAGGATGTCGTTGTACCAAGGATCTCAATTTTCACTAGAAATAGATGTTCATCTGGTATTGAGTCGTTAACTAGGGGTCCTTTAGTCAAACTTGGGAGTTCAGTGATAAACTAAGCTAAGATTAAAGCTTTTTTTCTCTTGGAGGAGATAAAATGCAGGTCGAATTCCTATAGTATGACTACCGATCGAGTGTATTTTTGGTTCACTCAACGACAAGTTAGCGAATATCTCATGGGGTTGATAGCCGCTATGACTATTGTAGTCCGCAGAATGATGTAATGCCAAATTTTTTGTACTACATGTATGAGGGCTAGGGAATTTTTTTCTTCATGTTCATATTTCAAAGCAGGGCCAGACAAGTTATTATTGACGTAATAGATTACATGTTCTTTACCATCTGATCTGTCTTGGACTAACACCCCAGATATGGTAGTGTTTGATGCTGATAGGTATAGGGTGTATTCTTTGTCATAATTGGGTGGGTTGATCAAGGGGGTTGAATACAATGTGTCTTTTAACACCTCATATGACTATTGAACTTGGTCATCCCATTTGAACGAGATATCCTAATGGAGTAGGCATTGGAATCCTTATGTGCAAGTGGCATAGTCGGGGACAAAGCGTCGTAAGAAGTTGGCTTTCCCTTGCAAGCTTTGAATTTTATTGAGAATTTTGGGTGGTGGCACCTCTTTGAATTCTTGGATCTTGAGGGGGTCCACTCTGATCCCTTTTTGGGATAGGATGAACCCTAAGAGTCTACCTACATTAACATAGAAGATGCACTTGAGAGGGTTCAAGCATAGGTTGTAGTGTCAGAACCATTGGAATACCAACTATAAATCCTCCAGATGATCACTTCGTTTATTGGATCGTACGGTGACGTTGTCCAAGTAAGCTAAGATGAGGTGTGCCAGGTCATGGAAGATATAATTCATGGCCCACTGGAAGGTGGCTCCAGCATTTTTAAGACAAAAAGGCATAACCTGGTATGCGAACGTGCCCTAAGGGGTAGTAAATGCCGTATTGTATCGATCTATGTGCAGGTTTTGAATTTGATTTTACCTTGAGAATACGTCCATGAAGGACAAGTCCTCATGACTGGTGCAGGAATCAATGACTTGGTCAATAAATGGTGTAGGGTAGTTATCCTTGGGACAAGCTTTATTCAAATATTGGAAATTAGTGTAGACTGGGATGGTGCCCTCTTTTTTCATGATGGGTACAAGGTTGGAAACCCATGACATGTAAGACATTGGGTAAATGAACTTGGCTTTGTGAAGCTTGTCAATTTATTGTTTGATTGCCTCTGCCTTAGATGGGTGTAATTGACATTGTTTTTGGCAGATTGGTGGTATGTGAGACCAAGTGTCAATGTGGTCTTCTACGATGGTGGGGCTAAGCCCTCGCATTTTCTAATAATACCATGCGAAGATGTACTTATACTCTTGTAAAAATTTTGTATAAGCGACTACCTCGTCTGGGGAGCATGTTGCCCCTAGTGATATTTCTTCTATTTTTCCTAGTTTTATTGAGATATTCACCTTAATGGTGGGTGAAATATTTGAAAAATTCCCTTCTTCAAACACATCAGGCGCTGGGATGGGATTTTTGAAACTTTATACCTTCCTAGATGGGAGGACTTCTTTAGATTCAATGGCGTATATATCTCGGGTTTTTGGGTTGTTAGGTCCAAACACCTTTTTTGGAAGAAAAAATGAGTGGTCATGCATTGAGTCCCACGGACAATCTGGTTCTGTCATGGCCTCTAGAATATCCTCGTCTGAATGAAACAAGATGTCTAAGGGGGAATTGGTTTGTGCGAGGCCGTGAGGAATTGGTTCAAGCTTAATAATGTTCGTTGATAGACATGAATATGATTCTGTAGTTGATGTTGTGGAACAAGACGAGGTTGACAGGGTGCAGATGGGTTGATTTTGCACCATCTATTGTACAACTATTATTGTGGTAGTTGTAGCAATCCCAACATAAATGAAAGATGTGCAGACAACATGGTATACGAGATGAATCATATATGGTGTTATGTGTCATCATCATCGAAAGGTGGAAGAATTTCCGTTGTGGTGGTTTGTTTGAGAGCAAAATCTTGCTCTTTTGGCTGCGTACTAAGGTTACTCGCACTTACTTGGATTTGGAAGTTGTGTTGAGTGCATAGGTGTCGAAATGTTTCCACTAAGGGACACAACTCTGTTTCATGATCGTGACTTGTGCAAATGGTGCATGGTGTCACGGTGCCTATAGAGTAGATGGTGTGAGGACCAATGCTATTCATTGTGCATGAAGTGGATGCTCAGAGATGATTGGGAATTGGGGCATGTTTTCACTTCTGCTATCTCTGAGTCTTTGGTATTAGTTGGTCAAGCTCTTTTAGGGAGTTCAAACTCAATGCTTCCATTGTAGCTTGTAGCCTTGCGAGGTATTCATAATTCATAGTATGGTGGAATTGTGAGCAAATCCTGCAATAGTAGCATGTGATCTTCTCCTAATTATAGAGATGGATATGTGGTATGGGGGTTACCATGCTAAGACTGTTAGTGATTTTCTTGAGTTCCTAACATTGATTGACCCTGTGGTCATTTCTATCGCATAGAACACATGTTGTTCTTGGCTGGTTTTGGACCCTGATAGGACAATGGGTCACCTTATCCTTCCTAGGGTTTTGGTAATAATGGGGGGTAGGCTTTCTTGTGCCAGGATACCTTGGTTCTAGACCAATTACATCTGGGTATTGGGTAACCAATGAGCATATGGTGTCTAACAAAGGTCGCAATTGGGGGATGTAAGCACAATGTCGAGCATGATGGTTGTCATGAAAAATTAGACAAGATTGTTGCCATTTGTTTCTCCACTCACTTTGTATTGTTGGAGTTATTGGGTACCATTGGAATGATCTTAAATCCGGGCATTGAGAGACCAAATGGTTGTGGGCGTCGTACAATGCGGAGGCTGAGTTTATTCGTGGAAGGAGGTTGGGGGTGATTATTTTCCCACTTGTTGGGTGTTTTTCTACTGATATGAAGAGAATGTACCTAGTTGCCTCATTTTCTTGAGTTTTAGAACTTTCCATGGATTCTGAATCTGATCCGTCTACTACAACAAGGCATGTTATGGCTTGGCGTAAACAATTTAACGTTGAACGAAATCAGGCGATGTAGGGACAACGATGATCAGGGGGGTGCCTAAACACACTCAACACGAATACTGAAATACTCATAAGCCGTCATAATATACTGGGTTGACTAGGTATCATCTTTGGAATAACTCTAGAGTTGCACAATCAGCGATGAAGTGATCTAGTTCATCATAGAGAGCGTAAAGCTGGACTAGATCTTGAGGGTGATTACGAGGGGTGGTCGTTTAGGTGACCATCTCTCCTCGGACACATGAAATATGGTCCCTGTTTCTTCCATCCCTTGATTTGTAGTACTATTCATGGATTTCATGTCTGAGCCGGCTAAGTTAGGGTTTTCAGTGATGAAGCATCGCATGAAATCCAACATGGACCGAAATCGAAGGATATGGGGACAACGACACATGTGGTGGTTTCTCTAACAAATATGACACATATGTTGTCGATGTCGAACTAAGTTGCTTTGGGCAACATGCGGGACTTGATACCAATAGTTAAATGCCCTTTAATCGAGGTACTATGTGACTAAGTGGTCAAGCTCATCACACAGTGCACAAACTGGGGCCTACCATGTGGCCTCCATTTTCATCTCTAGTATATTGGGGTGATTGTGTACGAGAAATATGTAGGCTCCTCTCGTACTTAAAATATTTTTCTAGGTTCTCCCTTGTACATTTGCATGGGTGGAGCAGAGGGGTCATGTTGGTAAGATTTCTCTAGGGCTTGCATGGCATTCCTATATCATGGCATCTCTGGGAAATGGTGGGTATAATTCCCATAATGGTCACATATGGTGCACGCATGGTGCATGTGAAATTCTTTCCCTTGGTTGTTTGTGGCCTGTTCCTTTTTATGGGAACTTGAGATCGTGACATTTCTTTCGGTGTGTAGAAGAGGTTTTAATTCATCTAACTCTGGGAAAATATTAGTAAGATGGCCTATGATATCGCATAATGCGCAAGGTTAAAATGACCCAGGTAACTTGTAGGTTTTGAATTTCTTCCCTTTTCTATTATTTTTCTTGGTCACATTAGCTGGGGCTGCTACTGGTGTTTCGTTAATTGTTGTGGCCTCCTGAGGGGTGATAGGGGCTATTCATGTAGAAGTGATGCCGAGACTTCTTAGCATGGATGGTGGGACCAAATACCACACAGGTATTGTGAAAGCCATATTTTGAAATGTTATAGTTTCCAAGACTTGCTTTGACACAAAACCAAGTGGGGGTATAAAAATGGGGTTTGGAAAATGGCATATGGTAGGAATGTCTTGCCAGTGGCTTCGGTATCCATACTATTGGTTTCTATGTCTCGGCGAGTTTTGGTGTTTGATAAGAGCATCATGCACACTGATGCCCTTATGGTTTCTGGGACTCCCTCTGGTATGATAGGGGGATCTCCTAGGAGTTATCCTATGATCAATGATGGTTTGAATTAGCCGAGGCCAAATTCTGTATACAACATAAGCGGTTCTATAGTTCAATATACATATGGAAACACGACATCGAGAGCTATCATGGGTTTCTTATCGTAGTATGTGAGTTGGTCAATGGTGATGATCTAATCATCATGGGGGAACATCGTTACCCAAAATACAGAGGACGTGATTGCAGTCATGCTGTACATATAACTCTGCCCGAGGAGTATATTGTAGTCTAGCTTCACATATAAGACTTTAATGTCTATACATATTGTCTTTCTAGCCACTTTTACAGGGAAATTTTGAAATAGACTGACAGGGCTGAAGCGCGCCTGTCGTATGCTCTAAGCATGATGTCAGATGGTTTCAATTCAGGTGATCCTAAATTTTTCCAAACGGATTTGGAAATGATGCATGTGGATGCTCCTTCGTCAACTCTGCATCTGTGTATGGTGATGTTCTGAACTGAAACCAATATTTGGAAAGTGACCAGAGAAGGCAGCCCGAGGCTAGCTTTTTCTAGGTAAAAAACCATTAGGCACGAATCGAAAGGATCAATTTTTCCTAATGTGGAAATTAAGGCTTTCCGTTGCCTTGGGCACGATTGTAGGACTTCCAAGGCTGACATAGCAACTGGTGATTGTGCTAAAGCATCAACTATGTTGTAGCTATGAGATTTTAGAGTGATTTCTTACTTGCCTAGTTGGTCCCTTGACCGTTTTTGGAAGGGGCTCTATAGGTACTTTGGATATGGTTAACGTTTCAGTAGGTGCACTCATGCTCTTACCTAATGGGTTGGTGTCAGGGGGGGTTTCATAGTTCCTATTCCTTGTTTGGAAGAACAATTCTTCACCAATCATGTAAATTTCATGGATGCCGCCTCTGGTATCACTTTGGGGTGGGGTATCCTTGGTGGGGGAAAGGCTCCTGCATTAAAGTAGGTTGTTGGGTAGGTCCCCCTTGTCCACTGTTACCCTGAAGTTTTTTTCAGTTCGGGGAGCTTGGGACAACGATGAGTGTAATGGCCATATTCACCACATATGGCACAAGAATGATTTTTCCTTAGAGTGGATCTCTTTTTCCCCCTTGGGATTTTTTATTTGGTTCTTTGTTTTGATTTTGTTTGGGGTTGCCCCCGGACTGAGATCGTGGGAGGCATTGTTGATTACTGCCCTCCTATCCTAGGCTTGTTATTCACAACATTAGGAGGGTTATTTTGGTTCTTCTAGTCGTAAGACTGGCGCTGTTAAGACTGGGATGGTTACACTAGGTTCACTAGCACATTGTTTTTCCATGGTGGATTTTGTGTGGGGAAAGGGGGATATAGGTTCCCTTGTCCCTGATTGGTGCAAGATTTTTGGGGGGGTCTCTTCCATCAGCATTCCTAGCTGAGTATTGGTTCCCCTATGAGGGAGGGTATGAGCCTCCCTATTTTTTATGGTATGGTATCACCCTATTCTTCATATTATGCAAAAGTGCAAATTGACTTTGGTGGTATCCAGGTTGCGTCGCGTTTTGGGTAGAATCATACAAGTATCCTGGGTACTGGATACTGCTACCTAGGTGACCTTGAGTGAAGTACCCGATCAAAACATCTGCAATATTCTACGTGCCTGGTAACTCTCTATAAGTTTACAAGCGTGGGGAATTTTCCAGGACATTGTAAATATATCCTGACTAGGTGTAGATGAGTTCAAGTTGCTAGGCTTTGCTATGGCATCCTCCTCGGAGGTAGGTTTCTGTGTCACCATGTATTTTGAGATATCTGTTGTGAGTGCTTTCAAAAATGAGTCCAACAACAATCTATCATCGAGTTTTTCTTTACAAAAACAAGACATCGCCACCATTCGTGGAGATTGTCTGATATATGGAAGGCTGGTGTTTGCCTAAAATGAGTCAGTAGTTCCATCCCTGAATCATGGTGAATGGGTAGCCAAAAATAAGTGAGGAACATGGTAGTGAGGGCGCTAAAGGTTCCATGCAAAGAAAAAGGCTGCTCGAAATACCATTTCATCACTGGCCCTGTTAGGGTGCGTTGAAAAATTCTTAGTCGAATAGTATCATCAATGATACTATCAGATGAACACCACAGGTGGAAAGTCATAATATGATTTCCTGGGTCTTTCACTGGCTTCCCTTCGAATTTTGGTATGTCTGAAGGGAGCTTCGTGGGCATGGGAGGCCAATTAAGGTTGTGAGTAATGGGGTCATTAGTTAACTTTGTTAGATCTGGAATATTAAGTGATTCTAGGAAGAGTAACTAAGTATTTTCTTCTATTGTGTACTATGGAAACATAGGTGTCTAAGTATGATGGTTTATGGGGTGTGCCTTGGGAATATTACCCTGTGGCATGCCCTGATGAATGTTCTGCTAACTCCCTAAAGGGGTAGCGCTCCTCTACCCTCTAGGGGTTGTGGGAGGAGTTGAGTGTGGTGACACTACTATGGTTTCCACTGGTGTGGTGTTGGGTTACCCTTGGGGGTTTCCAATCGCAGATGCCCCGATAAAGGATGAACCGATAATGGTGGTGGTGTGTCGTCTTCGATGCCTAAATGGGGGGAGGTCCAAGAAATGCATAGATCGACGAGGTCCTGTTGGGTCTGTTATGGTTTCGTCTAGCTTAGTCTTGGTGATACTTTTGGGTTGCTGGAGGAAGGAATATTTTTATCAAAAAAAATACGATCACATGCATAAAAAAAAGCGAAAAAATAAGAGGTATTTTTTTTTTAAATTTAACATTGTGTGATCAAACAAGAAAAATATATAGTTTTCTTTTTTTTGCACATGATACTTAAAAGCCTAAATAGACCTATTCGTCCTTACACTCTCAATGTCACTAGACCTTGTGAAGATGTCTTCTGATGGGTACTAGGGCTAATGTCTCGAAAGAAATGGCGATGCCTTCCAATAGCCATAGAATCGACCAAGGTAATGGTAAGAGGATCAAGTGCTTCTTGCACTGTCACCTATAGGGAAGGATTCCCTAGTTTTGGCCACTAAAGTACCATCGTCCCACATGAGTGTTTGAGTCTTCAGCTTCTTGGTATTCAACTACCAGTACTGAGCACTAGATGGGTCAGGTAGCCCCAAAGGGTACCATACGCACTGGGCCTAAGCTTAACCCCCTCTAAAACAGGTCTCTGGTAACGTTCAGGTATTTGTTCCGTGGGAGGATAAATGGATTTGAAGATCCCTAAAAAATCAATATATATGTTTCAAATGTATAATTACCATGGCGGATTATTGGATTCCTACCCCCGATAGTCCTAACCTTAACTATACTTTCTTTTGTGGCCCCTGTGGGGAGAATTTAGTGAGATTGATTAGTGATTATTTTTAGAGAGTCTCAATTTTCTTAGGGTGTGCCTTAGTGAAGTAACTGTAAGAAGATGATAAAGGTCCCAACACACAGGGTTCCTTTTGGTCCAATGCTTACCGATGCTTTGTGTGTGCTTTGGAGTGTACAATCACAAGTGTTATGAGATGTAGATATGCGTTGATCCTTTACAATCCTTTTCAACTTACCCTATGTGTGATTGTTCCTTTCAAAAATAAACTATGTGCGGATTATGGGCCACTTACACCTTACCTAGTTAGACTAATTTTGCACTATAGGGAGATGGAAAATTGTCTTAGGAAAGTGTTCATATGCATACCCGGGCTAACTGTGAGGTGCAAGGGTGGCAGAGATTACTTGCTTTCTTTTCGACAATTTAGTCCTGGTCTCAATTCCTAATGTAAAATTGAACTAATCTAATGCAAAAATTGAAAAAAACTAAACTAGCTAAAGATATGTGGATATATGGGCCACTTACTTTTGTGCTAATTATGTTATGTGTTATGTATCTTTTACGAGAAAATCATTTGTTCGGACAACATATGTGGATTGAAGGCCAATTACTTTTTCCTACTTAAACTATGTGTGATTTGCAAAAATAAAAAACTAAAAACAAAACTACTTAGTTGCTAAGCTAAATTCGAGCAAGTAAGATTCTTGAAATACCAGAACACAGTGATGGAAAATTTCTTGTGGGTTTCCAACACTTTACAACTACAAAAAATGAGAAAAAACAAGTGAAAATGGGTTTTTTGCCTATCACTTGGCTTATCCACCCACAGGCACAAAGCATGTGTCTATCTAAATAGAGTGTGCACGGTCGAGAAAAAGAAAAAAAATCCTCCTCCTTTGGGAAAAATTTCTCACTGAGGGTGACTGAAGGTACTGAGAGGATGCATGAGTGATTTTGCAGCAAGCTGAGCAGGAAGAAGGACCTGCATCAAAAACCATTAACTCAAAAGAAATAATCTAGTGGAGTTTCCATTCCTGTGGTAGTGTATTCGGCACATGGGCAAACGAAATACAATTTTCTTAGTAGGGAGGTTGTTTACCTACATGCAAGTCACAAGTCAAAGTGGTTTTTCAAACGTTAGTGGAACAAGTTCAACATGTAATAAGCTAAGTTAAACGGAAACATAGCATGCTACATAAACAATGAAACAAAAAACAAAACAACATGCACAAGAAACACGCTCAATAGAAAAAATAGACTAATAAATCAACATTGGAGAGCTTTCTCCCTTTATTAGGTGCTAGTAGTAGTAGACGATAGAATGATAAATATCTTTTAGTGGATCCTTTGAGCTACGAAGCTCCAATATCCAAGACAAGGGGTATCTTCCCCTCAAGTTTTCCGCAAGCCTCTCTTCTCTCTCAAAGGATGGTAGATAGACGGACACGTGGTGAACTCTTCTCTCTTGGATTAAGGTGTTGGATGGCCAACAACTGAATCCTTCCAATCCTCTTGCTGCTGGACAACACAAAATAGTTTTCTGATGAGAAATTTGGCCATCATAACAATGTGTCTCCCATTTCTCTTCCCATGGCTAGCTTTTATAGACCATTTTCAAATTTTCCCTCCCTCTCTTGGTCCAAGATGGATGGTGACACAAGAGTGGGGGTATGATTCCTTTGTGTGCTGCACTAAATCCTCAAGGTGGCTCAAAGGATACTGTACTTGGTTAGGTTGAGTGAGAATATTTTTCTCCAAGTGTGCCAAGTGGTCCCGAATGGTCACATTCTGCATCCCCAGGACGACACGTCTATTGAAGGGATAGCCATGCACTGCGCAGTTATCGCAGGAAAAGCTACAATGTGTGCTAAGAGCTAATGATTCCTATGCGCGGTCCAAAATGTTTTCCTTCTGACCTTATGAATATTTAAATTTTTAGCTCCTCTAATGTATTTATTCTCTGTAAATATTTATATTTACCTTCTTCTTGACATTTTCTAATGTCTTGTGCCTGTAATATTTTCCAGTGTTAACATATCTCATAGGTCGGATAAATTTTCAAGTCTAGGTATTGACTTTGGGATCCGATTTGCAGATATTTTTGCTATATTATGGTATGATCTTTGCATTGATTGGTCATGTACTTATTCATTAATAATTGAGTCCTCGAAGGTGCCTTCCATATGGATGTAGTCTATAATCTGAGCATCATCATTAAATACTTCCCAATTTGCAATATTATTTAGAACTTTAGGCCTATCGATCAATTCCATATAAAAGGAGCTAGTGATTTTTTTTCCAAAGGGAATCAACCTAGAGGAAACATTGGCCAATAAGTAACATCAATATTTTGAAAAAATGGGATAGAAAAATTATTGAATGTACATAATTGATTGATGTGGTTCCATACTTCATGCTAGTAGTTTTTCAAATAACTAAAAATACAATGAATTGAATTATGTACCTGTTTAACCATTATCTCAGAATCACCAAATACCTTTAATAATTTCATATCAAGATCCACTCCTCTCTTTTGTCCTTGAATCAAGGTCTCATATTTCTGCAATGTTGTTTGTGCACTCATTCTCCAAACTACAATAAATAATATTTTTATTACCTTTTGGATCTACGAGAATACAAGCAACACCTACACCCTCCTTATACTTGGAGCTATTGAAAAATAAATACCAAATTTCTACCTTTGATTTTACGTCTATTAAATCTATCTGGTGTAAGACAGTCAACGCTTGTAAACTGTGAATAATTCACTAGTTCTGGATATCGATAAGAATTCAAATAAGGGGATGAATATGATTGAAATTATCCAAAATGAGTGTCGACACAAAAAATTCCCATAATATACTTATTAAAAAATAAAGGCTCATTAGGAGCTTCCAAATCAATCACCATGTACTTCATATATCTTTCATGATCTACCTTAATTTTTCCCCCCGTCCCCTATAAGGTAACCACAAATTGGGACCAATCAGTGGAAAAATAACCATCCAATTTTGATGACCAATATTGATTGAGTAATAGGCCATAATGATTGGAGATGTCAAATACAAAAAGTTCAATGGGATAAAAAAATTTAGGGTTAGAGGCTAGTTTGATAATTACATTTAGAATAATTCCTATCATAATAATGTTGGATCAATCAAGATGAAAAATGCAGGTGTCGCACTTCTAAGGAAAAATACCTATTTTTTTTCAACTAATTGGGGGATCACATTCATTGAGGCTCCTGAATCAACCATGTGATTATGAAATTTTATATTACAAATTTCAAATGATAATAGGAAAGGAGGTTCATCAGAGGTGAAATTTCATCCTATCAGAGTAACATCATCGATTACTAATTTATAATTTGAAGAGTTTTCAGTCTAAAAGACACTCGGAGATGCATTTCTTGGCTTAATAATATCAATGAAGTTTTCAATCACCTTGGGGTGTTTAGGTTGGTTCAAAGAGAGAAGGGCATACAATGAGATGTTAGATTTTTACTTTTTAAGATTGTCAATTAAGCTATGTCGAAAAATTAGGATGCCTAAAGGGATGCTAGTATGACTAGTTGCAAGGGACGAGCTAAGGGTTAGGGTTATTGTAGTCGAGGGTGATACAACTTTATTCATTGGGATTATATTTTTTCTCCAAGTTTTATATTCCCTAACCTCCTTAGCCTCTTTGCTCGAGGAGGGGTGAATATACCACAAACCATTTATGGACAAAGGGTGCTCCATGGTTATCTTTAATCATTTTCTTCAGGATATTCTTGCTTCGAGCCCAAATTTGTCTCTAGATATTTCAAGGTATAAAATATGAGTTTCAATTAAGATATATCCAAAGGAGATGCCTTTTTATTGGTTAGCAGATTATATTTATTGAAATGGGGTTTGTCGTTAAACTGGGATTGACCCTCCCTCATTGCCCTTAAAAACTTAGTCACTATATTTTATATTCATTAATAGCCTTGTCATATAGGAAATGAAAGGGAATGAGGATTCCTTTGAGTTATCACTACCAAAATTATTTCCTTGTTTTTTAGTAGAGGTTGGAGGTTTAACATTGTCGACTGTTGTTTTCCCACGAACTCTCACAAGGTCCTTTTCAACCTTAAGAACTTCTTGGAAATTTTCCTACAAAGTGGCCTTTTCAACTCTTTTGAAAAACATGGCCATGGATGACGACAACTCAAAAGTGTAAAATTCAATGGCCACTTCATTCATATGGCAGGAAGTTTGAGGAATCTTATTATGGAGAATCTAAAACCTTTAATTAAAATATTTTACTTTGTCTTTAGGACCAATTTTCATTTGAGACGGGTTCTAAAGGATACTAGAATAAGTATTATCAATTTAAAACTTTCTAAAGAAGAGAGACTCAAAATTTTCCCAGGATTTAAAGATAAATACCATAATTGGATTTATCGGATTCTTCGAATGATGCAATGGATAATGAGGTTGAGACTACTTGGATAGAGAATTAGTTTCGAGAGAATCAACCTATCATAATGTTTAGAATAAGGTGACAATGGTGGCTATTCAGAGCTTCCAACTAATAAGTTTCAATT